>CAMTDV010000021.1:79306576-79658181 GCA_947069175.1 Scalesia atractyloides
TGTATTAATATCCTAGAAGTTAATATTAAATTCCAGGCTCAATTTTAAACTATGTGGATTGGGGTACATTTAGTGTCAAATGGCAATCAAGGTGTCTTTTCTAAAATATTTGTTCATGGTGTGGGCTAGTTTTAAATTTTTAATGCGCGTGTGGTGGGTATAAATTATAAAAAATATCTTTATGATTGTAGGTCCTGCTTAGATTAAAACAAAAACATAATAATGTAACACTTTACTTGTGGGCCCATATGCTACCTTTCCTTCAATTTTGAGATCTCATTTAAGCTTAGATAACCTTTACTTCAAATCTTGACAGCTAGGAGTGTAAACGAATACAAATGAGGTTATCTTTGTGTTCGTGCATTAAGGAAACTAACTTGTTCATGAACGCATATCAAACATAAGTTTATGTTTGTGTTCGTGAGTTAAGAAAATTCAATTATTCACAAACAGTTCGTGAACACTGGTTTCGAACACAAACGGTAAAACGAACGTAAATGAAAGTTTAACTTGAAAATAAAAAATAAAAACATCATTAACCTTAAACATTCGACATAAGTACTTGAATACAACCATCAAATGAAAAATCAAAACACAAGAAGACTATTGCAACCACCAAATCAAGTTTAACTAACTTAGACATAATTATCTAGAATTACTTAGACATAATTATCCCAAAAAATGTCTTGAATGTCCAAAGTTTAGTTAACTTAGAAAAAATAGAGTTTCAAGTTTTCAAAATGTTAGATAAAAGGTTTATTATTATTATTATTATTATTATTATTATTATTATTATTATTATTATTATTATTATTTTAATAAAATTAAACGAACACGAACGGAGGTAACGGATGAAAATGAACGAACATAACCAAACATATTACCAAACGTTCACGAACACAGTTGAACGAACGAGACCTTTGTTCGTGTTCGTTCGCTAAGCTAACCGGACAACAATTTTTGTTTGTGTTCGTTCGTTAAGCTAATCGAACGACATAAACGAACTTTCCGTCGAACGGTTTACGAACTGTTCGTTGAACATTTGGTTAGTTTACGGCCCTATTGACACCTGATTCAGGCGAGTTAGGGTCGAGTCAGGAAATGGGCGAGGCTAGTTAAATACTTTTGTATCTACTTGTTAGATTTATTATATATTTTTATACTAGGTTATAACCACGTGTATTACACGGGTTAAGTAAATAAAAAATCAAATAGTTAATAATGAAGAATTAACAATTATAAAACGATATTTTTAAGACGCTTTTCTGATATCCAAACAAATTTTTAGGTCATGGATGATGAAAACTTGTGATGCTTGTCAAGTTTATAAATATGAAAGTATTTGAACCATCAATTAAAAGACAAACTGTATCATCAACTTTCTCACGAGTTTTAACAGTCATGTGAACATACATTTAATAACACAAGTTTTATTTAAATAATAGTGGTCTTAATTTATTAGTTTTAAAAAAATTGTTGAATTGTCCAGGTTAGGCATATAGCAATTAGCCAATTAGATAAACTTATAGCTACAAAATAATATTTAAATTAATTAGATAAGTATAAATTATCGGTAATTATTAAATTATATAACTTTAAAATTTAAATATCTGAACGTGAGTTGTATCTTAAAAGGATGGTTGCTCGTTATGAAAATGAACGATATTTGTTTCAGTTATTAAGATATAATTTTTAACCTACTAATTAATATAAATAAATAATAAGATATTTTATGGAACTTTATCCGTAATTTCTTAAATGTTTGAAACTTAATTAAATTTAATAATTTAAATTAAATAATAATTATCTACAACTAAGGAATTAAGATATAATTTCTAACTTAGTAATTAATCTATAAATTATAATAAATCAAAACCATCTTAGGCCACATGTCAATCATTTAAGTTATTAATTGACACGTGGCATTGTTGTAATCATTATTAATTTTGGTTTTAGGAGTGAAAACACAAGGATTTTGTTTCACTTATTTTTGTCACAAATTTTAGAGAAACAGACTTTTCTTTTTGTGCAGACTATTTCCTTTTAAAGAAATTATTTGCATAAAATATTATGGAATTATCCTCTTTTTAAAGTATATCCACATTCCTTTGTTATCTTTTATAATATAATAGTATTTTCTTCATCAAAAATTATTTGCAGAAAACTGCATATGATTAGTTATTTTACACCGATTTTTAACTAGGTATTTGTTGATTGTTAAATTTTTCAATATTTAATTACTTTAACATTTCCAATGAAAACTTCGATGCTATTTAAAGGTGCAATTGTATGATTTGATTTATTGACATATAATAATATTCTTTACATTCAATATATATTTGTCAATAGTTTATTCAAGATTATATAAATTTATTTTTTTATCAACCTTTCTATAATAAATCTTAATCATAAATTTATTTTTTATCAAACTTTCTATAATAAATCTTAATCAATTAACGACTGCATACGTATTTCTAATATTAATTAATTAAAAATGCTTTTGATTATTTTGATGTATCATTGGAATTTTAGCTACATTCCTTTTTTAAGATTAATCAAATCATTTTTTATGTTTATGAGATTTTTTACTTTAGTTTCGAGATTGTGTTCTCCTTTATATAAAGTTCGTTATGTAACTAAATTGTAAATGCAATTTTGTTATAACTGTCATATTTTATTTCCTTTTTGAAGCCGTCATTCTTAAAACACTCAATGAAATACGAGGACATTTTAAAAAATAATCTGCAATTGTAATTGAAATTATAACTGACTTTTAAATATTATAATATATATTTAACGCATTCAAGTTATAAAATAATTAAAGTTTTTAGTTATATTCAAGAATGATAATGTGGAGTTCTAAGATTCTTATAAAAATGTAGTTTAATCCATGAAAACGAAACAGGTCAAACATGAACTATTGAAATCAATCATAAAAGACTTTAACATGAACAAGGCAAAATTTAACTTACATAAAGGTACATATCCAAATTCTTAAAACGACCATTAAAAACATAAACAACTAAGGTTTGGACACCTTTTAACATTAAGTTTTAACATAAGACTAAACATAATGAAGGACTTTCCAACAAAAGTTTTGACCCATTTAGTTAAGTATCGTAGCGGAAGCTTGTGAGTCGATGTGTCCGTTCCAACAAGACGCCAGTTTTCAAGACGATTTACCTACATTCATAACAAACAGCTAGCCGTTTTAATATAAACAAACTCCAAACCTTGTGGTTAAATCTTAGTTCGAACTTGATGGTGGTTGCTTCGAGCATTACTTCCAATAATATTTCTAATGAGATTCTTCCTCATTCTCTTTGCATCACCTTACACCGATTATGACATCGAGATTACCACTCGGCATATGTTATTTTCTACTCGTTCGACCCATATCCATGACATGAGCTATAACATAACTTATTTAACATGCCAATTTATAAGTCTAGTTTAATAACATAATTTAGACATATTACGTTACTAAAGCATGTAAACGTAAGAAATTACCTTTTTCGTTTTTCGGTTGCGATCCAAATTGACTTGAACCTTCTTCCTTAACTCCTACAATCCAAAAATCAACTTACTTAAGTCTCATATCATTCTTTTCATTTCGTTCTTGATATTGTCGAGTTAATAACTAAAATTCTCGATTTAACCATTTAACTTTATAATAACATATGAGCATTTCACTTAGGCATTTTAACAAACACTTGGTGCGCGTATCAATTCCGATGCATACTGTACAAGTATCATATGCATAATTTCTTCCAAAATCATGTCAATATTAACAAGAACATCAAACCCCAAATCAAATTTTCATATATCATTCCATTTAGTTCAATTCCAACAAGCAAGAACATTATCATACATAACCCCCATACTAATTTACACAAGAATTCCACAATTTCATCCCATAACACTCCTACTCTAAGTGGGTTTTCATTTCTAATATCAAATTAGTCAAATCTCTAGCATTCATCAGATTCTAATGGTGTTCCTAGTTCATCATCATACTAATTTCACACAAATTCATAGATTTCCTAAAACCCAATTATATTCAAGATTATCCAAAACACAAAATTCTACTTACCTTGAACTCTAGGATGCTTAGATGATTAGGAAATCAAAGACATGCAAGAGTATTAGCCATGATTAAGGCTTCAATTGCTAAATTTTGTGATCACGGTGGTTTTTCCCTTTCTTCTTCTTGTTCCAGTCGATACCCACACACAATCTGTGTGGAGTGTGTAATTTTATTTAGTTTATAACTTAAACTCATTTTTCACACATTTGATCCCTCAAGTATGACACTTATTTTTAGTTGGCTAAACCTCATTCTTTTTCTTTATAAATTTTAGATTTACATTCCAACTAATCTTATACTCTTCGCTATTTATTTGTGACATACAGTAATAACATATAATTGTGTATAATTAAATTTTGGGGCGTTACAGATAATAGTTTAAATTGCATTCTTTTTTTGTTTAAATAAATTAATATAATAATTATTACCTTTTGTGTATTGTTATTATTATTTTTTATGAAATTTTAAATGATAAATGCAAATCATTTCTATTTAAAATGCTTGCATAACTTATAAATAAACAACAACTTGATGTTTGGTCAATGATTATTAATAAAAGTCAAACATAATCACTATTAAAGGTTGGTTTGTACTTAAAAGAATCAATTTTTTTCTCATGAGCAGTGACACTATAAATAATAAAAGAAGATACAAAGTTAAGTTACTAATATTATACAAAGATGAAAAAATTACAAATAAGACGACAAATGTGAGGTACAAATAAATATTTAGAGATTTATATATTTCTTATATGTTTATTACTTATATATTGTAATTACCAATGATGCTGGTGAATCAATGGGCATAGGTAGAACCATTTAGGTACACTTAGATTTGAAGGTCTTAGGTTCAAAACTTCAAATCTCATATACAACAGAAATAAATAAAAAAAAACTTGTATATTGTAACTTAACCTTTCCATATTTAATGCATCATTTCTTATTATGATAAAATGAATTATACTATATATTAAATAAAGTAAAATATATTATATAGAACGACCTGTGATTTTTTTTGTATTAATTTGTTAATGAGAAGCCACTTCGTGTTAAATGGTGGGGGTATTAATGTAGAGATGGGCATAAAAACCGGTTCCGAACCCGAACCGGTAGAACCGAACTGGAACCGGTTCCAGTTCCTACCCGACATTAAGTAGAACCGGTTCCGGGTTCAAAATACCCGTTGGTTCCAACCCCGTTCCACAATTTTACCATTTGAATCGGGTAGTAACCGGTTCCTAACCGTACCCGGTTCCTACCCGTACCCGGTTTTACTAGTACCCGGTTCCATCAGTACCCGGAAATGCAGTTCTAGAAGGAACCGGTTATACCTTAAAATGTTACCGTTGGACCGGTTATAGCCGAAAAAGTGGAGACTAACGATAGAAAGAAACACAAAAATAACAAACACAATAGAAAGAAACATTACACAAACTTTATTAAAACACCAAACCAAACGGGTTACATCAAACATTTGAAGAACCGGTGCCGGAACCTTCTCCCGTCTCATTTTTCTTTGCCTTCGTAACTGGGCAATGCCGCTCAGTGTGTTTCTTAAGGGTTGAGTTGGCTGCGGCCTTCATAAATTTTCCGCAAGCTTTGCATCTAGCCATCTCGTGGCTATCGGACATTAAACAGAGATCAAAATTCTTCCATATAGCTGGGTTTCTTTTCGTCTCTAAGACCGTAACAACTTCTTCGTTGCATGCCATAGGTATTTTGTAAGATTTTAGAAGATGATTGAGTTTGTAAGTTGATGATGGTGAGTGTTAAGTTTTGAAATGGTAAATAGGGAGGGGTTTATATAAAAAAAACCGATTTCGACTGCCAGGAACCGGTTCCCAACGGTAACATTTATCAGGAACCGGTTCTGAACAGTAAAAAAGTCAGGTTTTACTGTCAGGAACCGGTTCTGAACAGTAAAAGTCAGATTTTCGACTGTCAGGAATGTCAGGAACCGGTTCTAAACAGTAAAAAGTCAGATTTTCGACTGTCAGGAACCGGTTCTGAACAGTAAAAAGTCGGGTTTTACTGTCAGGAACCGGTTCCACACAGGAACCGGTTCCACACCATACCCGGTTCCATAATACCCGTACCCGGTTCTACACGGTTCCATATTCTTGGGTGTGAACCGGGTAGGAACTGGACCCGGTTCCACACCATACCCGGTTCCAATGACATCCAAGCAGAACCGGTTCCGGGTAATAATGAAACCCGATTATGCCCATCTCTATATTAATGTATGTTAACAGTCATAACATAGGAACCAATTGTGAGTATAGTAGATTCTATATCTATGTGATATTCATTAAATTAATAGATTTATAAAAAGTATTATCTTTATACCGCCCGTGTAACATACGGGATCTTAACTAGTATAAATAAATAATAAGATATTTATGAAACTTTATCCGTAATTTATTAAATGTTTGAAACATATATTAAATTTAATAATTTAAAAAAAATTATCTACAATTAAGGATGGTGTAGAATAATGACAAGTGTCCATTCATTTTTTTATTATATAGTAATAATAGATATCGATAGATATAAATTTTAATAAAAGGGGGTTGGGTCCATGACGTATGAGATTTCTTAGAATTAGGTGGTATTTTTATATACAGGCTGTTAACTGAAAGTGTTAATAGAAATTCACCCGAAGGATTATTCATGTCACATTCAAACAAACATACTAAAAATGTATTTAACAAAAGTCCATAAATCAAATACCTAATGGTCAAATCAAGCATATCTATCATCCGTGTAATTTATAAATTTATAAATTATAAATAATAAATTTTATAAATTATAACAATTGATGAATGTTTTTATGAATAGTATCTTCTGACAATAATACTAATTACAAATTTGCATAATGTAACTTTGCTCCACCTAGACTCATATATAATCATTAATTAATTATTTTGATTTTAACCTATTGATTTTTCAACTAAATTGATTTTTCTTTGTAACTTGCATTCATTAGTTAAAAAAAAAAAGCTAGATACATAGATGTGTTAAATTTTTTTTTATCGACAATCCTGTATAAATTTTGTTAAAGATGAAGTTGTGTTTAAAAAAACTAATTTTTTATTGTAAGCTATACTGATACTATAATGTATTTAACAAAAGTCCATAAACCAAATACCTAACGGTCAAATTAAGCATATCTATCATCCGTGTAATTTATAAATTTAATTATAATTATAAATTTTATAATATAACAATTGATGAGTGTTTTTATGAATAGTATATTCTGACAATAATACTAATTACAAATTTGCATAATGTAACTTTGCTCCACCTAGACTCATAGATAATCATTAATTAATTATTTTGATTTTACCCTATTGATTTTTCAACTAAATTGATTTTTCTTTGTAGCTTGCATTAATTAGTTAAAAAAAAAAAAGAGCTAGATACATAGATGTGTTAAAAAAAATTTTATCGACAATCCTCTATAAATTTTGTTAAAGATGAAGTTGTGTTTAAAAAAATATTTTTTTATTGTAAGCTATACTGATACTATGACGAAACAAACCAATTTCGATCGAACACCATAATACCGGTATCAGTATTATCGGAACAAGTACCAGTGTTCGTTTTTAGGTCTTTGATCTATAACGTGTCAATATGTTTTTAGCATATCACAACTTTAATTTTTGGGTTTCTCTTACGTTACTATAGGACGTACTTGTACCGTAATAAACCAAACCGCTACTGATTAAAATCCCACCGCATCACACGGGTATCTACTACTTAAATAAAACACCATTGACAATAAGTCGGTGCAGATGCATGTGCTAAAACTACAATAATAGTGATTTTAGCTAGTGAAAATAAGACAATTCAAAAGGCACTAGCCGTTGAATATTATTTGAGCAAACTAGCCGTTACAACTCAAACGGTCACAAAACACCTCACAACTCATACCTTCAAACCTGTATATATAAACCCACACACAACCCCCAATTTCCTCAATCAAACATTCCTCTTCAATCTCATTTCAATTCCACATTTCATTCACTTCACTTGTAATTTAATTGCCACAACCAATCAGCGATAACTCACCAAAAATCGCACAAATGGGACTCACAAGCGACGCGCAATCGCATCACAAAACCCACAAATTCTTCCTAATTTGCAACTACATCTTAATCGGAGCCGCCTCAAGTTGCATCTTCCTCACGCTCTCCCTCCGCCTCATCCCCTCAGGCGCGGGCGCACTCCTCGTCCTCCTCCACATCGCCACAATCGCTGGAGCCATATCCGGGTGCAACGCAGTGTCCGCAGGGTCAAACAAGTGGTACGCGGCCCACATGGTTGCCACGGTCCTGACCGCGATATTCCAGGGGTCTATATCGGTTTTGATTTTCACTACCACTTCGAATTTCTTGTCGGCGTTGAAGTCGTATGTTAAGGAAGATGATGCGGCGGTGATATTGAAAATGGCTGGTGGTTTGTGTGTTTTGATGTTTGTTTTGGAGTGGTTGGTTTTGACACTTGCGTTTTTCTTGAGGTATTATTCGTTTGTTGAAGGCGGTCGGGCCGGTGGGGGTGGAATGTGGCCGGACCGGTGGGAAGGTGGTGGAAGAGGACTTGAAGGCTATGCCTTTTCATGTTTAGAGGATGAGAGGGAAAAGGATGAATTAAATTCTTTATTTTTTATTCTTTAAGTAATTATATGTGTGTTCTGTCTAATTATTTAGTTGAACTTGTTGTTCATTTTCTTATGAAAATGGTGATGTATTGTTTTCCCAATATAATATTAATTAATTAAAAATTTAAAACATTGAAACTCTTTGGTAGGGCTCCCGTTATATCCCAAAACTAAAAACAACCCATAATATTTTTTTTCTATTTTCCATTAAATAATATTTTTATATTTTTATTATTATCTTTTCTCACTCCTCCCATCTTATTAATAGGTCTGTAGCGGCCGCTATATTGGCGTTGCGGCCGATGATGAAATTCAGCCGGAAACCAGAGAGAAGGGGGAGAAGACGACAGCGGCTGCGTATCTGTGTCTTTTGGCTTTTAGGGTTTTTATAAGTTTAGGTTTTTAAACATTTAACCATTTCATATGTAAACATTAATCCTTTTAACTTTTTTACTTTAAAAGTAGACAGTTTGTTTATGTGTTTGTTAACTTTTCAAAACATTTAATCCGCATCAGTGTTTTCTTTTCAACATTGCGATATAAGTATTATTGAAAATTAATACCGTGCCGTTGTGATGCCGACCGAACGGAAACCGACGATGATGGTAATTTATTATTTTAAAGTATCTATTTTTCATAATATAACATACGGGTATTTATTTTTATTGTTTTTACTTTTTCATTTATACAACTTATCTGAGACGATAAATGAATTTCAATACCAATTTCGTGATGATCTGAACCAATCGATACCGTTCGACGACGACATCGACGTAAACACGTGTTGATTTCTATAGCGAGAGCAATCGCCCCGGTACTGTAGCGAATCGAACCGATACGAATCCAATGCTCACGGTAATGTACCGCCGCAATGCGCGTTTAATTAACCTAGTATATATAGTTTACGAAACACGACAAGTAGTAACTTTATTTTTAAAATAATATATAGTTGTTTATTATTTTTATTTAATGTATTATAATAGTTTATTATTATATTTACCTTTAATAACATATTTTTAATTTTCTCCTTTTTTAAAAAATATATTTTCTTTATCATTTTTTAATATTTCTTTTTCCTTTTTTAAAACATATATTAGTTTATCAAATAATTTGATACTTCTTTAATAATTTACGTTCATAACTCTTTTTTTTCAAAATCTTAAGTACGTAGTTGTGCTTGATTTTTTCCCTCGATATTCTGTAATAAGCTTTGTCAAAAATGAAGTTAATAAAGTATTTATTTAGTATCATAAAACGATACAATGATATACTAAATTGTTTTAATAGTTTGACTTTCTAAACAACATGCTTTATATTCAAATCACGTTTGTTTTATATTATCAATTGCTCGGTTTCGTCGCAACGTGCGACGTAAAAAAACTAGTTAACATTATAAAATACATATATATAATATGGATAGCTATTTTTTAATTTTTAAATTATCTACTACCTTACCGCAAAACACGAAATAACGAGCGTTATTTCACGCTGTCACTACGTAGCATATAGGTCGTCTATCGCTATTGACCGTTATTCGCTATCGATAACTATGACTCCTCCACTCACAACCACTTTCAAAAAAGTATCTCCTCCAAATTTACTAATGAACACTCCGTATTTTCTCTCTCCTCCACTCACAACAATTTACAACCACTCTCACAAATATAGATGATCCATTGTGAATGCTCTAAGACAACATTTCTTTCTCTCTCTACGTAACTTCTTTCTTTCTCTACCTCTCTTATATATCATCAGCCACCACCACTCCCACCTCAAACACCGTCCACACCACTTCTACCGTCTACGGACACCACCAATCCCACCTCAACGCCACTCCCACCAGCAACGGCGTCGTCGGAGATCCAGATCTGGATCCAGAAGCGCTGCCAAATAGGGGTTTGGGTTCTAGGGCTTGTGAAATACACAATGATGGTTAGGGTTGGGGTAATGGTAGCGGCGATGGGGATTAATGGCAATGTTGTTGGGGTTTAATGGTAGTGTTGGTTAGGGTTGGGTTATCTTCTAGGGCTTGTGAAATAGGGGTTTTGGTTTGAATGGTGGTGTGGTGATGGCGATGTTAAGGGTGGTTGAGGTGGGGAAGGTAGTGGTGGTGGGAATCCATAGTTTCTTGGTCATTCTGATTGTTCTTATTCTGTGTTATGGCCTTTATAATTGAGATAAGTGTTTCAAAGAATTTGTTTCCAATCATATACATCCACTTATATTAGTTACTTTCATTCTGGAGAGAACCTAACTATTCAAGTATAATGATATATGAGTGAACCATAGTTTCTAGTGGTGGTTGTGATATTAAGGGTGGTTGAGGTGGGGGAAGTGGTGGTGGTGGTGGTGTCGGCGGGTGGGTGATGCTGGTGGCAAGTGGGTGGTGGTGGTGGCTGGTGGATGGGTGGTGGTAGGCTAGTTTTAGAGAGAGAGGTAGTTAAGATATATATATATATATATATTGTGTGTTGTGTGTGTGTGTGTGCGCGCGTGCGCGCGCACAATATATATATATAAACATCATTATTTTTATTTGGCATTTTCTATAATTATGATTATTTATTTTAGTATTTATGGTAAAATGACTAAAATACCCTGATAAGGGGTCCACTTAGTCAGATTTACTCAAAAAAATTAATGAAATAACGTAACATGCAAGAGTTTGCAAACATCGAGTATGTTTCTTATACTTTTTGAAGATAAAGGATGCAATTTGCAATTGCAATCTGGTGACTAGTGTTAACATAAATGACGATTTTTGTAATTTACTCTAAAATTTAATATATCCATATGGGCATTACACTTTGGGTTCGCTTATTACCTGTTATATTAATAGATAATTTAAATCTTAACAGTTCACCTTTTTTTTCTTACCTCAAAACCAAAAAACATTTATGGCTCCAAGCAGTTGGATAGAATTCATACCAACAAAACAGAGGGAGCGACACTTCGATTTTTCTACACATATGTGCTCTGGTAACTAAGCTTCTTTACTGGTTCAGTTATGGTGCCATGGTAACCAACTTTTGTCATCAGTCAATGGCTTCTATTTTCGTCCAGCATGAAAAACTAAATATATATCATTAGATGTTAACTGTCAGTTTTAGCAGCTTCCAGTTCATGGGTCAAAATGTGTGTGTGTGTGGGGGGGGGGGGGGGGGCGGCAATGGGTCGAAACAAATTTGGATTAAAACATGTCATTTAACCAATACTATCAGCACCAAAAGCTAACCTTCTTGAGCAGTGATTTCGGTTGGTATGTGGCACTTCGCTTCGTATCACTATCGGGATTGGTGAACTCAATTATAATTCCATGCTTCCCAACCTGCAAGACATGATGGAAAAAACTTAAAGTTAAGGATTAGGCCAAGGGTTTGGATTAGGTCACCTCGCTAGCAAGTTGGTGTCTTCCCTTAACGTTGGTCAAAATTGAGATAATAAGCTTGTGTATATCCATCACTAATGTCTCTGAGGCACCTACTATATATGGAGGTTGTATAAGCAAGTAAAAACACAACTTATTTACATATTATCACCAGCACCAACTATAAACAACTTTTCATCAATAGAGACCCCAACTTATGATGTATTCTAAACAATTTATTTATGCATCTTAATGCTGGTCTATCACCCATACTCGCCCCATTTCTATTAGAAAAGAAATTTCAGTTTAGACATTTACCTTTTTTTTCTAAACAATCACAATTAGTAGTTAATTTCACTTTCGCGAAAACTGACCGCAAACCTAGTATCTCCTCGCATATTAAACCAAATAGGCCGAAAACTGACCGCGAACCACGTATCGCCACCATGTCTACAGCCATCAACCACCACTATCTGGTAGCAAACATCTATCTGTCACCGCAATTACAACTAGTCTCCAAGTTACCAATATTTGAACAATAGACGTCAAAGTTGAGTTATTGAATCATAAATCAAGAGTGAAAGCATCGATTATTACCTTTGTAGGCGGAGATAGCAGTTATACAATGAAAGGGCTCGCCGGAACCCTAACCTTCCGGCCGGAAATCTTCACAACTTTCTGTCACCGAAAACTCACCCCAACTTTCCCTCATAACCCTAGAATCGACCAGAACTGTTAATATAGTCGTTACCATCACCAACTGCATCTGCTCCGGTGGTCACAGGTCATCTCCGCTGCTACCGAGTCTACTTAAGCCATTGACCACTACCACAACACCATCCGCCAGCCTCTTGTCGTTACCCTCTCTCCCTCTCCCATCTGTGTTTTCTCTATCCCTCTGATTATCTCGTTTCTCTATCTATTGCTCAAGGGATGTTTCAAAAAGGACACAAAGCTTTTCAAAATGAATGGTCCGGTGCAATGTTTTTATAACCGGACCGGTAAGTGAACCGGCCGTCATCCACAACTCCTTCATAATTATCTCATAATTATAACAATATCTCTTTATTAATTATTTAAATAATTAACAATATACTATAATCAACAAATTAATTATAATATTAAATCCAGTTCCACGTAATTATTCTAAATAATTACTCGTTTCTTTTATTACGTTATTATTTTGTGATCCGGTGATTAATGATTAACACATCGTTCGTTATTCATTGCCCAATACCTTTTGGTAGAACTCGAAGTCTTGAAGATAAAGATGATAATTGGCTGTCAAAAAAAGGGTTAATGGGGAAGTGTAAATAAAAATAGGAAAAGTGAAGAGCTGAATGGGAAAAATAAGGGTTAGATAAGATCCAGTATTGTGGGTCGGGTTAAGTCATTTGGGGTTTCACTTATAAAAAAAGAATCCATGGTTTTGGAGAAATAACATACAAATACAAATATCTGAAAAGGAAAAGTTTATTTTTCAAGTAATAAAACTATTTGAATGAAGCCTTACTAAACAAGGGTTAGGGAAAAAAGCTTATAAAAAATAAAAGTTTTAAGGTATATGTTTCCCGTATACGGTCCGGGTAAATGGGTATAGAAATTATGGTAATAGGGTTGGGTATCATCTAATCCCATACCCACAAAATATTTTTTCCAGTCCCTCACCCATCAGGTTTCGAATCCAAGCATACCGGTCAGACTTGGTTTTTTTTGTCGACATCCCTAAATAAAACCAAGGACAACCCCACCATAAAGTTGAAAATGACCCAAGAGAGTTAAGGACAAAAAGCATGTCTGGAAAATGTACACCTGGACTCCTTGAACAAAACATGATATATGGGCAAACACTCAATATATACTATTGGAGGGTTCCAAACATAATAATTCAACAAACTAAATTCAGGTGATTGTTATTGGTTTTTGCTCATCTGTTTGCATTTTAGTCACTCTTGGTCGAGTTTTCTGAAATGCATTTTCATAATCGGATATTCATGTTTTCCAGTTGGTAGGGCTCCATTGATGTCATCCTCTCCGTCGATTCTTTGTATCTAAGATCATCACCTAATTTAATAGGATCATATGAACTCCTACCAGTGGTAGTTGTATCTGGGACTTCAATGGAAATAAATCCCATATCATCATAAACAGATGCCCTTTTTCTTGGTTCCGGGGACTTCCAACTGGAGCAGATGTTATAGTTGTAACCTCAACAGTTTTTGCCTTCAAGGAAGTCTTAAGTATGGAACCACTGTCCAATTGAGAAACAAGAAGTTCTGTAATTGTAGTGGCTACTTCACTTAAAATATCGCCAAGGGTTACTTGTAACCCAAGGGATGTTGCCTCCTCAGCTGTTGATTGGTTAGCAAAGACATTGTGTTCAGACTCAATCACTTGTGGATGTGAGCTCTCATGAATAGGTGGTTGAGAGGAACTGATTTGTGTCTGAACAATATCAAGTGCTTTCAACAGAGGTAATATGGTGGGTGGAAGTTGTGTTGGAGAGGGTCGTGCAGTAGAAAGCGACATTGCCCTAGGAGAGGGGCTGTGGAAGATAGAATCAAGTGATCCCATTGCTTCATATTGTGGTGTCCCTGTGCTTACAACTTGATCATTTTGGGAGGATACAAGAAGGAGGTAGGAGAATAGGTTGAGATCTTTCTTCCAACTGCTGATAGCGTGGGCGTAACTGTTGGCTCTTCCATTAATGTGTTATGTAACTTTCATTCCTTACTAAGAAACCCAACAAGGCAACAGTCTTGTTTAAGATCTTCACAATCTCATTTTTTTTATCTTTAGTGACCATATTGCCATATCTAGACGTAGTCATATTATGTAGATACAATAATAACACCTAGAACACGTCTTCACATCCCAGTTAGGTTAAATCTCTTGGCGACATATGTGCTACAAACAGTGAACATGACTGAAAAAGTTTACGAAGAGCTAAAGGATCCAAAAGCTGAAATCCAAAGACTGAAATCAGAAAATTTGGCAAAATCTGTTATCATTGAAAACTTAAAGATAACAATTAGTTCTCAACTCACAAGAATCCAAGAACTCAATCAACAAGATCAGAAAGTAGAAAAGCTTTTTGTTGCATTAGAGGATGCCAATGCAAAGATTTTGTATCTCGAGGACCAAAATCGATCTTTAATGGACAATATTGAGACACTGAAACAAAATATATCATTTGATGCACAAGAGAAGTGTGTCACTAAAAGCAAAATGGCTAAAGTTTCTAGTGAAATGAGAGAATATGTAGATTTGTTTCAACAGTTGGAGGAAGAAAAAGTGAAGGTTGAAGAAGAGCTTAAATGGAGGAATGAACAATTCAACCATTTGGAAGAAACTCATGACAATGCTAGAAATAATCTTCGTATGAAGGAAAAAGAGTGGGACATGGAGCGAAGTACATTTCATGAGTTAGAATCTCGGACTACATATCATAAAATGGCTGAAGAACTGAATTGTTGCAGACTCGAGTTGGAAAGTAAAGAGACTCATTTGAAGGATGTTATGGATGATTATTACTCTCTGGTATTAAAATTAACAACAGAGAAATAGGAATCTGCACTCATGGTGGCGGCACTAAAATCCATACTTTTGGAGGCTAGTCAAAAGTTAAAAGACGATTTGGAAGTTAACCATCATATAAGAAGAGAAGTAGAAGCTTCTAAAGTCACCTTGAAAGAAGATCTAAAAGAAAAGGAAAAAAGAATTAATAATCTTGAAGAAGATATTAAAGAATTGAAGGAAAACATGTAACACTCAACTCGTTAAAAAAACAATATTAAAAATACTTTGCGGAAATAGGCCCGGATTTTTTTATATCTTACTTAAAGATTATTATTCCATAAATATATTGATCCACATATTCGGATTAATAAAACATATACAAACGCTCATTTTACAAAAAATTCGCCATGACCCGTTTGCAAAACGATCATTCCTCACGATACATGTAACATCAGTCAAAAAACGGATTTACCAAACCCGCTCCGTTTATCAACCGAACAGTCAGTCAAAAACTTCGTTGCGAATTAAATGCCCAAAATATTTTTAAACGATACGTAATCAATTATTATACGGGACTATATATTTAGTTTTTGAAAAACTGTTGAAAATCGCAAGATAAAAATGAAATGATCCAGCCGGGTTTCGAACCCGGGTCACTCGCCGAGTCGACTCAGCGACTTATCTCACACACACAAACCACTGCGCCACTTGCTTTGTTTGTTAAATAATGAAATCGTTTAAATCATAAAGTAACGTTACGAATTCAAAACCGGCGCCCAATAGTCCAGTCGTCGGAATCCCGGTAATCTCGCGAACTTTTAACAACACTTTCAGTTATAACGTAAACTAGTATTAAGACATCGGTTATAACCGATGTTTGAAGTCCGCGACCAAACCATAACCGCCGGAAAATTTAAATCAATGAACCCAGTCGGAAATCAGACCAAATACATCTCGATTTTCCCTATAAATTCACCCTCAACCCATTGAAAACCTTTTCGTTCAAAACCACACTCTTTCTCGGCGAAAACTTCCTCGCCGGAACTTTTCTGTTCGTCGCCGGAAAACCGATTTCCTTATTTCTGAACCTCACTAAATCTTTTAAACTTATACCAGAGTCACCCATACCTTCTTCAAACCTTCTGGGGACTCGCTGCTGCAAGACACCTGACGCCGGGGCTTATTACTGTCGCCGGAGTTCTGCCGGAAAACAGAGGGTCCAGTCGGTATACTTCTCCGCCCAATTTCTTTTCCTTTTCACATTTATCTCACCGTAATGAACTGAAAAACACTAATAAACCGATAAAAACTTGGAACCAGTCGATTTCCGAACTCTGGTTCTATCTTGATGAAGAAGACGATGTATTTCCGTATCTTATAAGTATAATTAAAATCAGGATATTAATCGGGTTAGACACACAGTCCAGCGGTGGACTGTGTGCACATATAACGCAAAGGTCACGAGTTCGAATCCGGTTTCATACACGCTGCCTAAATAAAAATCAAATTTTTGTTTAACTGAACCGGAGTCGATACTGGTATATGTTAAGTATATTGATAACCGGAATAATAACCAAGTTAGACACACAGTCCAGCGGTGGACTGTGTGTTTGTTTATATCACTGGTCACGAGTTCGAGTCCGGTCTTCTGCACCGACTCGGACAATTATCTCTTCTTTTTAAATAAGGCAGAAAAGGAAATAACTAATTAGTATTTAAGTATAATAAAAATCGAATTATATAACATGTTGAACACACAGTCCAGCGGTGGACTGTGTGTTAGATTAAACCACAGGTCCCGGGTTCGAGACCTGTGGAGTGTATGTCCGATTCGCTTAAAACTGTTTTTAAAATAAAATGATTTTCGGTTTAAACTAATTAATATATATATATAATTAAAATCAGATTTATAACGGGTTAGACACGTAGCTCAGTTGGTAGAGCTGCGTGCACGCGTACGGGAGGTCTCGGGTTCGAGCCTCACTCAGCGCACTTGTGTTCCGCATTCGAACCGGTCAACGGTCAGGTCAACGGGCTGGTCAACGGTCAGAAAAAAATCAATTTTTTTATTATTTTTATTTAATTATTTTAATTAAAAATCAATTAAAAATACTTAAAAATAACATTTTTAAGGTTAGAAAATAGCCTCAAACTCACAAAAATACACCCAACAATCCTACTAAAATAGATTAATAAAATCCGTTTACTTACCGAACATAATGCGATTATTCTAGGTTAAACTCACTCGTGGTTAAAACCACTTCGCGTGCATTCAACATCATCAACCGAACGCACCCACTGTGAGTGAATCTTACAACTCCCCCTTTTAAATTACACGTTTTGGGGTGTGTCATGTGTTATGAAAATAATTAATTTATTTATTTAAACTTGTGCCATACCACATCATGACCTAAACTTAGATTGTTTTTATTGTTGTGATTTACTTATTGCCTTTTTGTCCAGTTATAAGAAACTCATACATTAAGCCCATCAGTTCCTCGTGGGAGACGAGTTGAACAACGCGTGCTTCAAATCAAATTCATTATTGTTCATGTGTGTATCATTGAGTTTATATTATTTGTAGTTGTGTCATTCATATTATCATGTTATGCAAATCATTCATCAGGCCCCTCAGTTCCTCGTGAGAGACGAGTTGAGCATCGCGTGCCTCTAATTGTTCCACTATTGTTCATGTGTGTTTCATTTAACATCTTATGATTGTTGATTAAGTTACATCTATTTTTACTCATGTTTGGTTGTGCACATATTTCATAATCAATTTAAATAAATTTGTTCAAATGTTTTCCATAGGATTCACTCGCTAACATTATGTTGATTCAAAAACCTTTTTACACATGATACAGGTGAACAGGTTGAAGCAAGGAAAACATAGGATATGCCTTAGAAGAGAACAAAGAAGTTTAGATTGTTAGTTAGATCATGTTGTAACATTTATTGTAAAATTCCATTTAATTTGTATTAATGAATATGAAACGCTTAATAAATGTCATGAGCTTTGATGATAACCCAATCATGCCCCGATCACCTTTTCCGCTGCGGGTCGGGGTGTGACAGATTGGTATCAGAGCCAGGTTATAGGGATATAGGATAGGTTATTAGACCCTTAGAGCCTATACTATAGTCTGCCTAAATTTTAATTGATTAGGTGGTTACATACAAACTTGTGACATTTATTTGTTTCATATTTGTTTACATTTACAGTCAAACATACATGCTTATATACATATTCATTATACATATATACATATTCATTATACATATATCGATGTTCATGTATTCAATTTATTTTCATATTCTCATTATCCAAAGATTTTGTGCAATTTTCAAATCTCATCAAAGTAAGTTCTGCGACGGGCATGTAGTAACTGGAAGGGTACAAGTACCGGTAGTCGGAACGTCCTGTCTAGGCTGGCATTCGTATAAATCCAATAAACGGACCAGTTTGCCTACCTGGGGACCAACGATGAGAGTACGAAGGACCTATTAGGCCAAAGCATGCCACACCAAACGTCGTTCGAACTAACCTACTTTGAGGTGTCACCGTGTCTACACCTGGACACATTCCGAATATCACACGTTGTATACATATTTCTCGATTTTCTCCGGGTTTTTGTGTACGCAACCTGGCAGAAACCGTGCGAACCATATGAAAAACCGGTATTCATGGGGGCCCACATGATTACACAGGTAAAGTATGGCGGCATGTAGGGCCTAACAGCGAGCAAACCCAAGACATCCCATGGATGTAGTAATTTAGTTATCTATAATTATTTTATGAATATTCGTTCTTGAAAGCGACCCATGATCTCAAAAGCATCCAACTCATACTCTTGTCATGTATTCCTTGTAGATGTCTTCTAACCTCGCCCGTAGGAAGACGAGAGCAAGAAAAGCCCGCGAGCGCATGGCTGCCTTAATCGCTCAACAAATGGCTGCCGTAATACCCAACATTGTAATCCAAGTTCAACAAGCACTTACCGTTAATCCTGTCAATCAAGCAATCGAAAACATTTTCAACTCTTCCCCAAATACCACTAAATGCACCTACAAGCACTTCAAATCATGCGACCCTCCGAAATACAAAGGGACTGAAGGCGTCACTGCTCTTCTCCATTGGTTTGAAGAAATGGAGAACACTTTTCTAAATTGCGATTGCCCTGACGATCGCAAAGTGCGATATGCTACCGGTCGATTATATGGGATAGCACTTACTTGGTGGAATGCAGAGAAGTCCAAACGAGGTGTTGAAGATGCTATGACCTTAACTTGGAACGAATTGAAGGAAATCATGACCAGACGATTTTGCCCAAGGAGCGAAATCAAGAAATTAGAAGATGAATTCTATTCGTTAAAGCAAATGGAAGGAGACCACATCACATACAACAAAAGGTTCCTCGAATTACATCAAATGGTTCCCAACATGTTCACCCCCCTCTACCGTTTGATCGAGCACTACATTCGTGGTCTTCCGTCAAAGATTCAAGACCCTGTAATAAGTACCAAGCCTGCAACTTTGGAAGCAGCGATGGAGCTAGCAACAGAGCTCACCGAGAACCGAATCCGAAACGAAGACTTCAAGGAGGAGAAGAAGAAGGATAAAGAACCGACTGAAACTTCCGACTCCACTCAAACTGAATCCCCTTCTCAACCCAATCCTAAGAGAAGAAGAGTCGGGCGACTTTTCGCTGCGACCCAACGAAATCAACCAGTTTTACACGCTATACCCATCCGAGCTATCCCAATCACCCAAGTGGCACCCAACTCAGCTTACCCAAATAAGAAACCATATCTTGGACCTCACCCTCGATGCAACAACTGTTTTTATCACCATCCCCTTACCTTACCTTGCCGGCTATGTACAACTTGTGGACGCTATGGTCATTTGAGCAATGTTTGTCGCACCTTTCAAGACCAAACCTTTTCCCCTACTCAAAACATGGCCCAAGCCTATCAACAACCCCAATACCCCATGTTCCCATATGCTCGAGCTTGTTTCAATTGTGGCGACCCTACCCACTTTAGAAACACATGCCCCCAATTGGTTAACGTTATCAACACTCAAGCCCAATCAAACCCAGTTAACCAAGTAAACCAAGAAAACCCAACCACTATGCCACCAGCAAGAGGAAGAGTCTTCAATATCAACGCCAATCCTGTCGAAGATAATGACGGCCCAAACGAAGATACTCAACTAGTCCTCTTCGCCGAAGATCCAGATTCAACTCCTATCGTTTAGTTTTATGTTTTTCTTTATCACATGTGTAGACTGTTAGAGTAATTATGGTATATTATATATTATATATTGTTCTCAGTATATGCTTTTGCCGAGGCCGCAGCTCCCCATCCATCGAGGTTGAGTTTGATCCCCATTTTATTATGCGGTTGATCAGGGCGTGCCCGCACGATCGGCTCCGTTTGTTTGAGCCTTGATCGGTTATTTCATTTTACATTTCAATACATGCAATACGTTCGGCTCGTTCGATTGAGCCTTGAGCGCACAGACAATTTCATTATCAGTATCTTGTGGTTGTGGTGTTTGTAGTAGAGTCGCATCGAACTAACCATAACTTGTGGATAAAGTCAATGAAAATTTGACAAGGATATGGTGGATACGCCGCTGGTACTTCCTGTATATAAGTATTCTTGTCAAATGATCGGAGGCATTATCAGGCGGTTATGAGAGGTTCCATGCATAGGCTGATTGTGTGATGGTTGTTTAGATTAAGTTGTTCAATTTCAGTACATTCAATACGTTCGGCTCAGTTTGATTGAGCCTTGAGCGCACATACAATATCATTCAATACGTTCGGCTCCGTTTGATTGAGCCTTGAGCGCACAGACAATTTCATTATCAGTATCTTGTGGTTGTGGTGTTTGTAGTAGAGTCGCATCGAACTAACCATAACTTGCGGATAAAGTCAATGAAAATTTGACAAGAATATGGTGGATACGCCGATGGTACTTCCTATATATAAGTATTCTTGTCAAATGATCGGAGGCATTATCAGGCAGTTATGAGAGGTTCCATGCATAGGCTGTTTGTGTGGTTAAGTTATTCATTTTCGGTACATGCAATACGCTCGGCTCCGTCTGATTGAGCCTTGAGCACACAATTTCAATTTCAGTACATTCAATACGTTCGGCTCCGTTTGATTGAGCCTTGAGCGCATATCCATTTCATTTTCAAGTACATGCAATACGATCGGCTCCGTTCGATTGAGCCTTGATCGCACAGATATATTTCATTTCAGTATTTTATGTTTGTTGTATTGGTTGTAGAGTTATAGGACTAATCATAATTCACTGATAAAACCAATGAAAATTTGACAAGAATATGGTGGATACGCCGCTGGTACTTCCTATATATAAGTATTCTTGTCAAAGGATCAGAGGTATTATCGGACGGTTATGAGAAGTTCTATGTAGGATTTATTAGTTTCTTGGTAACCAATCATAACTTGTGGATAAAACTAATGAAAATTTGGCAAGAATATGGTGGATACGCCGCTGGTACTTCCTATATATAAGTATTCTTGCCAAAGGATCAGAGGCATTATCAGGCGGTTATGAGAAGTTCCATGTAGGATTTAGTATTGCCTTGGTTGGAATTTGTGTTACATTTATATCATCATGTTATTTAAAGAGATTGGATTGTGATCCATTCCTACATAAACTAACATCTCCGTCATAACAAACGAGAGAGGAACTTCCATCATTCAAACATATATGCTATCAGAATGTGGATTCAAATATTTGCTGTTGTGTTTATTCATGTTCAAATATTTGCTGATGTGTTTATCCATGTTCAAATATTTGCTGATGTGTTTTTTTTCATGTTCGAATATTAGCTGTTGTGTTTACTTATGTTCAAATACCAGTTGTTGTGTTCCATATAGGTTGTAGTGTTAGAAGATTTGCCTTAGGATATAACCATACTTTCCCAAACGTATCTAAACTCATATGCATGATATCATTTTTAGCAAATCATTTCTGCTTATCAACACTTATACAGTAGGCAACAAAAAGCGATTCCTGAATAGGGTACTTAACCCTTACAAGGAACGTTACCGCCTCGAACAAAAACTTAAACCCTCATTTTTCTGAGCATACAACTGTCAAACAAAACATCACCATCCTTTTAGTCAAAATATATCATTATTTAAATTTCGGGACGAAATTTCTAAAAAGCAGGGGATACTGTAACATCCGTCAAAAAACGGATTTACCAAACCCGCTCCATTTATCAACCGAACAGTCAGTCAAAAATTTCGTTGCGAATTAAATGCCCAAAATATTTTTAAACGATACGTAATCAATTATTATACGGGACTATATATTTAGTTTTTGAAAAACTGTTGAAAATCGCAAGATAAAAATGAAATGATCCAGCCGGGTTTCGAACCCGGGTCACTCGCCGAGTCGACTCAGCGACTTATCTCACACACACAAACCACTGCGCCACTTGCTTTGTTTGTTAAATAATGAAATCGTTTAAATCATAAAGTAACGTTACGAATTCAAAACCGGCGCCCAATAGTCCAGTCGTCGGAATCCCGGTAATCTCGCGAACTTTTAACAACACTTTCAGTTATAACGTAAACTAGTATTAAGACATCGGTTATAACCGATGTTTAAAGTCCGCGACCAAACCATAACCGCCGGAAAATTTAAATCAATGAACCCAGTCGGAAATCAGACCAAATACATCTCGATTTTCCCCTATAAATTCACCCTCAACCCATTGAAAACCTTTTCGTTCAAAACCACACTCTTTCTCGGCGAAAACTTCCTCGCCGGAACTTTTCTGTTCGTCGCCGGAAAACCGATTTCCTTATTTCTGAACCTCACTAAATCTTTTAAACTTATACCAGAGTCACCCATACCTTCTTCAAACCTTCTAGGGACTCGCTGCTGCAAGACACCTGACGCCGGAGCTTATTACTGTCGCCGGAGTTCTGCCGGAAAACAGAGGGTCCAGTCGGTATACTTCTCCGCCCAATTTCTTTTCCTTTTCACATTTATCTCACCGTAATGAACTGAAAAACACTAATAAACCGATAAAAACTTGGAACCAGTCGATTTCCGAACTCTGGTTCTATCTTGATGAAGAAGACGATGTATTTCCGTATCTTATAAGTATAATTAAAATCAGGATATTAATCGGGTTAGACACACAGTCCAGCGGTGGATTGTGTGCACATATAACGCAAAGGTCACGAGTTCGAATCCGGTTTCATACACGCTGCCTAAATAAAAATCAAATTTTTGTTTAACTGAACCGGAGTCGATACTGGTATATGTTAAGTATATTGATAACCGGAATAATAACCAAGTTAGACACACAGTCCAGCGGTGGACTGTGTGTTTGTTTATATCACTGGTCACGAGTTCGAGTCCGGTCTTCTGCACCGACTCGGACAATTATCTCTTCTTTTTAAATAAGGCAGAAAAGGAAATAACTAATTAGTATTTAAGTATAATAAAAATCGAATTATATAACATGTTGAACACACAGTCCAGCGGTGGACTGTGTGTTAGATTAAACCACAGGTCCCGGGTTCGAGACCTGTGGAGTGTATGTCCGATTCGCTTAAAACTGTTTTTAAAATAAAATGATTTTCGGTTTAAACTAATTAATATATATATATAATTAAAATCAGATTTATAACGGGTTAGACACGTAGCTCAGTTGGTAGAGCTGCGTGCACGCGTACGGGAGGTCTCGGGTTCGAGCCTCACTCAGCGCACTTGTGTTCCGCATTCGAACCGGTCAACGGTCAGGTCAACGGGCTGGTCAACGGTCAGAAAAAAATCAATTTTTTTATTATTTTTATTTAATTATTTTAATTAAAAATCAATTAAAAATACTTAAAAATAACATTTTTAAGGTTAGAAAATAGCCTCAAACTCACAAAAATACACCCAACAATCCTACTAAAATAGATTAATAAAATCCGTTTACTTACCGAACATAATGCGATTATTCTAGGTTAAACTCACTCGTGGTTAAAACCACTTCGCGTGCATTCAACATCATCAACCGAACGCACCCACTGTGAGTGAATCTTACAACTCCCCCTTTTAAATTACACGTTTTGGGGTGTGTCATGTGTTATGAAAATAATTAATTTATTTATTTAAACTTGTGCCATACCACATCATGACCTAAACTTAGATTGTTTTTATTGTTGTGATTTACTTATTGCCTTTTTGTCCAGTTATAAGAAACTCATACATTAAGCCCATCAGTTCCTCGTGGGAGACGAGTTGAACAACGCGTGCTTCAAATCAAATTCATTATTGTTCATGTGTGTATCATTGAGTTTATATTATTTGTAGTTGTGTCATTCATATTATCATGTTATGCAAATCATTCATCAGGCCCCTCAGTTCCTCGTGAGAGACGAGTTGAGCATCGCGTGCCTCTAATTGTTCCACTATTGTTCATGTGTGTTTCATTTAACATCTTATGATTGTTGATTAAGTTACATCTATTTTTACTCATGTTTGGTTGTGCACATATTTCATAATCAATTTAAATAAATTTGTTCAAATGTTTTCCATAGGATTCACTCGCCAACATTATGTTGATCCAAAAACATTTTTACACATGATACAGGTGAACAGGTTGAAGCAAGGAAAACATAGGATATGCCTTAGAAGAGAACAAAGAAGTTTAGATTGTTAGTTAGATCATGTTGTAACATTTATTGTAAAATTCCATTTAATTTGTATTAATGAATATGAAACGCTTAATAAATGTCATGAGCTTTGATGATAACCCAATCATGCCCCGATCACCTTTTCCGCTGCGGGTCGGGGTGTGACAATACAAAACCTGCTTAATAACCAAAGTTTTTATGAAACAAACATAACCAACTACTACATTGACATACTAGCGCTTAGCTAAAACCAACGTTGAAGTTAAACTCCAAAATGTAGTAAACTAGGTCCCTTTGACCCGATAAGAAAACCCATATACTTAGTGAGCAAAACCTCATTAAATCTTTCTATCGTTGACCCGCTTCCAAGACTTGATCACTTTCGCCTTTCTACCACCCCAATATGTCATATAACATTACCATATCATTAGTGTTGACCGAGAAACTACGGTAAGCATAATAATAACTAATATATTGATTGAACCGGATTATTGGTGAACAAGTTGTGAGTTCTTTTTTTTATTTCATGATTCCGGTTCAAGCCACCACGTTGATTCTCATGGCTTGTCACCTACATTGAAAACGCCAAAAATAATTAGATTTTTCTAGGTGAGGACTCATAATATGATTTTTTATCAAACATAACGGAGTATTCAATGCTCATAACACCCAACGAAACAATGTCGAGCCACTACTTCATTATCTTCAGTCACGCATTTCGTGACTTTCTCCATTCTAATCTGGGCGCCCTTTTTTATCCATATCTCATGTATGTCCCTGCTAATATAGAATCAAGGACACTTCAAAGTAACCCACTATATAAATAAAACGGTAAACCGCCACATAACTATGTTGTAATTCAATAGACAACATATATGATTATCAACATCATTATTACCTATCATACTCTTAATCATTCATACATGTATTCATAACATACTCAAATAGGTTATATAGTTTTAACGACACAAGTGTCATTCATTCATAAGCACTACTAACTAAACACATGGTATTGCACATACAGGTTACAACACCCATGACTTCTTAATTTAGCATACGCATTCATATTCAAGAAATCACTCACTTCAGCTAATGTAAAGATATACTACATTGAGGTTTAAAACAACAACATAATCGTATCCGATTGGTTCCTTATAAATTCCCTAAGATTATGCAAGTACTATAAAAGTTATGTTTTTCACTCAGCTTTACGCAGCTGTAGCAATTCAGTACTTCCCCTCTTTACAGTGAATATTTCACTTCAAACAAAAATTCTTAGTAACGATGACTCCGAGACCTTTCCGTGGATATAAAATACGCCCCGAACGGACGTTCGGTTGATTTTTTATGAATTTTTAAAGACTATAAAAAATCAGGAAATAAGGTGAATTTTCAGCACTTGGTATCTCGACCCACTACCATTTTTTACTCTTTCTTGATGGGTTTAAACCTCAAAAACATCGCTAAAACAATACGTTATTGTTAAGTTAACTCATATTCGATAAGTTGTATTAAACCACCTTAACTAATAAAACTTAAAGTTAACAATAAAACTATTTAAATCAATACGACTCCAAATACATTCGAGTCACTCACCTTCGCCCGTAGGAGTTTTGTTGCTTTATCACCTGTTTGACCCGTTGCCATCCGTATGTTGTCTCACTAATCTTGACAACAAATCAAACTTGCAAATCGTTAGAATACATAACATGCGCAGTCATCTCATAATACCTAAGTATTTATCCACCACCCATAATCAAACATGTGTTCTAAATCATTCTTTTTACCTCAAACTTGTTAATTGGTTTATTACCATTCATTTGACCCGTTATCACCCATTTTGTATAACCACAAGTTACGGGTCAATACTACCATATTAAGATTTAAAAGCATACTTAAATTCACAAATTAATAATAACACATAATTTATTGTTCTAAACCAAACCATGTAAATCCATTTACCCAAATAACCAAACCATATAAAATAAACCAGTTAACCAACTAGGTTTGTCATAGACTTGCGCCCACTAACTAACTCTTGATTTTTAACAAATCATTTCATGAAGTAAACATGGCAAATCTTTCAAAATTTCACTTTTATTTTGGGTTAGGCATTTAATCAAACACCTTGCGGGCATAAACTATATTTCACCTTTTTTTACGCTTTTATGAACTCTCATGCCCCCAATTCATTATCAAATATGTCTACTATCTTTGTAATTCTTAAATAGTATCATCTTTTATGTTTTTAAGTAAAAACACCATTGTTTTTATATTCATAAGTTCTGTTTAGATTTCTGTCAGCAAATATACATGTTTTCCATTCTACCTTACTAATTTGCCAAACTTAGTAGTTAAATCTTTTCATGCAATATAAATTCACGACTCCAAACTACATCTAATCTTTAACATCTCAATTAGGGTTTCTACATCCAGAAATCAAGTTTCAAAACCATGAATTTCAGTTTTATTGAACTATAAAACAAAAGAACCTTAACCCGTGAGTTTTTACTATCCAAAACATAGAGGGTTACTTACCATTAGCCATAGAAATCAAGAAGGATGATAGAATCAAGTTCAGTCTCATTAATACATCTTCAATTTGTGAAATTGGCCACATCTAGAGGGTCATGCAAATTAACCTCTCTAGTGTAGCCTTTCTTTTCTTTTTTTTTTATTTTTATTTTTTTGTTATAACTCATCTTTACTAGTTAACCCCTTTTTACCACCAAGTTAGAGAATTAACACTTTGGCCCTCAAAGATTATATACTCAATAAAAATACCCTTAACTCCCAAGTTTACAATAAATCTTAACTATTTAAGTTAGAAGCTTTGATGATTAAATTATCAAGCTTATTTCTCTAACATTTTATACTTCTTTAATTACAATTTCCAAGTATTTTATAAAAATACTATTGCCACGGATACAAACTTATTTGAAAGATTATATATGTGTATATTAACAATAAACTAGGTTACCATCCGGGATTGCTTCCCGGGCTCAAGAAAGTTACTTATATTATAACCATTTATGATTAACAATTTAATTAAAAATTCCCTTATATGTAATAACATGTCTTACATATCTAAAATACAAACATTATTAGATGTCTTGCATATCTAAAATACGAACATTATTAGAAAGTAGAGTATGGAAGGCATATCTACAAGACAAAGATTATTAAAAAGTTAGTAACCTGAATAACAATAATAATGATAATAAAAACAATAACATTTTCTGATTTTGGAAGTCATACATCATATTCATCACAAAGTCAAGTTATTACATCATCTTCTATTCTTGCACCAACATTATTGTGGCTCCATATCTGATGTTCTTTAATGTTTTCGAAACCCATACGCCTAAGAAGATATTAATTATTAATGATTGAATGACCATGGTCTTTCCATACGCCTAAGAAGATATTAATTATTAATGATTGAACAACCACGGTATTTAAATACAACTACATCAAGACAACATGTGAAACATTAGTGTCCATTCGAAGTATCTTGATGAAGCTCATCCTCAATTGAGTAATTTTGTGAACCAACTCAACATGTCTGTGTATGCTTCTATTGCACCTTTAACAACACGTTCATCATAATCCTTGTACCTCACTGTCCAACCACGAACAACACCAAGGTATATCTTAACAAAAGCGTAAACCTACAAAACAGAAAAGGTAAAATGATCAAATAGCTTTGGACTCGTTAAGCGCGACTCAATTTGAGATTTTACCAAGCTTGATAAATAAAGCTTGTGTACAGGCCCATCTATTAAATAAGCTTAAATATAGGCTTGGACTCGTCAAGCGCGACTCAATCTAATATTTTACCAAGCCGATCATGACTTCATGAGTATCTTATAAACAACTTGGCTTGTAAGATACTCAAGAAAAAAATGATATTTCAAAGAAAAAATATTTTAAACAAAAATCTAATGAAAAAATATTATACCTCCATTAATTAAAGAAGGTTTAACATACCATTTGAGAAGTTCTTCACCGCATACATGACCCTTAGATCCTCATAGTCTCAACAGCATTTAATCTTCTCGTATGTTCTCCATTTTCTTAGATACAATAAAAACCATCTTTGTCATATACCCGCCTTCATAAAAAGTTGTTCCTTTTATATGTCTTTTGCTTTGTTCTTGCATGTATTGTATGTAAATCTGATTCATCCACGTGCTCAAAAATCCAGACCTACACCAGAATATAGAGAAAACACTTTAAAAATATGCCTTCAAAACCATTTCAGCATTAAATCTTAACTATTTCAAAGCCATATAATATTTGAATCTCGGTTTCTTGACAAAATATAGAGGTAGCAGCATATATTTCTAGTATCTGAAATAATATCTTTAAAGGTCTTCAGGCAAATTCTTCGTTATCCATTCTTCATTAACCTCATGAGGCGAAGCAGTAATCGCAAAAATACATTTTGCTTCACTACAATACCATAAGAAAATCATATTAACGAAGAAAAATATTATCAATAACGATGATATGAATTGTTGAATAATAACCTAGGATGTGATTATACAGCAATAACACAATGTTTTGTCTTCCATATAGGTAAGATAAGTAGATTTACACCAACAGTTCATCTAAGCCTTTGAAAAGTCAATAACCGGATTAGCCAGATACTACACAAACTTGAAGTCAAATTTCAAATCAACCCACCACAAAAAACCATAAAAAACTGGCAATTTTGATCAACTATTCAACTTACTTAAAAATTGAGCTCAGTTGTCCTGACCTGTGTATGGTCAAGCATAACATAGTGACTGAAAGACGATTTACCTGCTCGTGTTTCGAAACGCAGTGTTGCGGTACGACCATCACCTTCAAACCGACCCCTAAAATAACATAAAATAATTAAAGTATCTTTTAAGCATGTATCTTTTTCAACTGGACCTTATATAACAGGATAATAAATTAAAACAAAATATGGATGCTCGAACAAAGGATCAGTTTCCACTTGGTCTAGTGGACCAACATAGTCCAAGACACATTAGTAATTTTATATATTGCAAGTTTTTTCTCAGTTATTAATTTCTCTTGAATATGTTAATATGACGTCCCGTTTCATTTTTTCATCATAGATCAATATAATGGCAACGTGGCACGAATATAAACTACAGTAGTAATATATAAGACCCACAAGCCTAATCACCACAAGATAAATTTTAGTGCATGGAAACTCAAATGACATATAACTTGCTAGCCACTAACATACTTAGATGGAATCTTCAAATGGGTTGTGTGAGCTATTTAAAATAAAGCAAACTACAGCAAACGTTTCTTCGGATACACCCATTACCTCAAATTTGGGTATTTCGTAAATCGGTTTGATTGAATCTATCTCTACTCCTTCCATTCGACAAAGAAAGGAAGAATCCCAAACAACAAACGAAAACACGGATGGCATGGACACAATCATAAAGCAAGTTAAAACATTCTAAACTTCCATAAGTTTATCAGAAAACCAGCTTTAACAAACGAATGAACAGACACTCAAAAGTAGGGGTGCTAAACGGGTTGTGTTCGTGGGTTGGCGGGTTCAACCTGATCCGAACCCGAAATTTGTGCCATACATATGAACCCGAACCCAACCCGAATATTCACAAGCTGACCCGAACCCGACCCGTTCAACCCGATTCTTTTATTTTTTAGCAAATTAATATATTAAAATTATAATCTGGTACTAAAAACACAAACTTATATAATAAAATTACATTAAAACCATAAAATCATATGTCAAATTCCCTTTTTAAGTTATGATTATAGCATAAAATACACACCAAAATTAATTTTTGACATTAAACATATTATAAAAAAATATATAATTTTAATAGAAATGAGTTAAACGTGTCAACCCGTCAACCCGACCGGGTTGACCCGAACCTGTTTAGACTAAACCTAAACCCGCGAATTTCGTGTTAGGTTCGTATCGGGTTTTCGAGTCGTGTCAGAAATTCACACCCCTACTCAAAAGTACAGCAAAGACCTATGTCAACAGCCATACAGCAAAAAAAAACTGGTATGAAGCAACATCATTTTGCATCGAGTGAAAAATAATTAACCAAAACTTGGCCCTTAAAGACTAATTTTTCATGAACAACTAATTGATAGCAGGACCCAGGATCTTGGTTTTTAAGAGTGTGCATAAAGGTCATGAGTCAATTTGCAAAACGCACTCCTTTTCTTAACTGACATGCAATGTATTTCTATAACTTTTTTTTATATTTCTCAGATGTATGCTGCAAGTAAGTTTTATACATAATCTATTATATACATAAGTTCTATGTACAACTTAAAACACTACATGTACAACCTAAAACACTACATATACAACATCCTGATGGGAAAGACCTTGCGCCTCAAGCCGCTTTTACGCGTGCCTCGCCGAGTCAGAAGCGAGACCCTGAGCCTAAGGTCGCCTCTCACCTAATCACACTTTTTAAAACGCATACAAGGATCACCAAGCAACCAAAAATCAACCTATCTAAAACTTCAAACAACATAAACACAAGCATGAAAACAAATTAGAATCTATGTACTAACAAATACTTTATTTCCAAGTACTTAGACTTTCAAATGGTTGATGACAAGTCAATCTTGGAGCAAGTGCATGAACTCCAAGTTCTTGTTAACAAACTGACCGCGCTTTCTATTCCGCTGCCAGAAATTTTTCAAGTAGGGGTCATTATAGCAAAACTTCCTCCTACTTGGAAAGATTTCTCAAAGATAATGATGCACAAGTCTGAGGACTACGCTTTGGATGAACTGTTGAAGCACCTTCGAATTGAGGAGAAAACACACAACAGGGACAAAAGAGGTAAAGTTGGATCGAGTGTGAATCATATTGTTGGAGGATCTGGTCAAAAGGGAAAAGGGGCATCAAATAATAGAAAGTTTACAGCACCAAAGAAAAAGGAATTCAAAAAGTCACATCAAACGACCAACCATCAACCAAAGAGATCGGGTAAATGTCATATTTGTGGAGAAACCGGGCATTATGCACGAGAGTGCTCTCAAAGGAAATCTGGATCTATGGTTGGTTCTACAAGTGCTGTTGATATTGAGAAAGTCACCAATCTAGTGGCTAATGTGGGTCTTATAAGGGATTACCCCTTATGGGCCTCCAAAGTGTTAAATGGGTTGAGAAGTGGGTCAAGCCCACACGCGCGCCGAGCTGAGCCGAGCCACGAGCTCGCGAATGGGCGCGTTTGAGGCGCGAATGGGCGCGTTTGAGGTGCACTTTGCACTTCGCACGTACGCATCGTCGCTAGGAGCTGAGGAGCTTTTATTTTTAGCTAGGGTCCGGTTCAGGTGTGTTAGATCTGTGGATCGAGATAGAGCTGAGTTAAGATTGGGATAGAGATGAATTCGAAACAGTGGGGGTTATCTCCACCAGTTCGAATTCGTATGGGATTAGTCTAGGAATTCGAATTTGAGATGGATATCTCTAGGAGTTTATATTCGAATTAGTTGATAATGTTTATCCCATTCCCCGTTTTTCTCATTCTCTGTTGAAATCCAAAGCTATAAATAAAGGCCTTCTGCTACCCATTCATACACACATTTTTCGCAGCCTTCCTCTCTGGTGTCCTGTTTCTTCTTCAGCTTCTGCGTTTTCTGGTTTCCATTACTGTTGGAATACCAGATCAGTTCTGCATTAAATCCTTGGAGTTTACGCTGCAGCTCACAGCAATACGAGCGCGTAAAATCCTTTAAGGACAGGAATCATCCGTGCAGTTCAAGAATCTCGGTTTCTTAAATCGCCAGGTAGGTTTTAGTTTTTGCGTGTTATTTATATTCGTCTGATAACGGGACAGTCTCCTTCTACCTTTCTTCAATCAGTTTGTTCAAGTTGTAATAAACTGGTTTGGCCAATAACTCGGTAATCAATAACAAAATAATTAATTTTCTGTTTGATTAAATTGTTTTCAACAATCTTAAAGGATTTTATTTTTGTGTTTAATCGTCAGAACTAATGGACGGTGAACTACCAACAGCTAATCTGAGATTCATGAATCAAGAGTTTGTCAAGTTGGACAGATTCGATGGCCAGAACTATACCCGTGGGGCGGACAAGGTTAAGTTCATGCTCGTTGTACTGAAACTCTACTATATCCTTGATCCAAGCTTGCCCGCAATCCCTGATGACCCTCCTCTTGAGGCTGGAGAGGTCCCGAATCAAGATTTGGCTAAGCAAAGACTTGTCCGTAAAGAAGCTGAAGATCTTTGCCTTGGCCACATCAAGAATTCTCTTTCGGATCGTCTCTATGACTTATACGCACCAGTAACAAGTGCTAGAGAATTGTGGAAAGCTTTGGAAGATAAGTACAAGGCTCATGAAGAAGGTACTAACAAATACCTTATTTCCAAGTACTTAGACTTTCAAATGGTTGATGACAAGTCAATCTTGGAGCAAGTGGATGAACTCCAAGTTCTTGTTAACAAATTGACCGCGCTTTCTATTCCGCTGCCAGAAATTTTTCAAGTAGGGGTCATTATAGCAAAACTTCCTCCTACTTGGAAAGATTTCTCAAAGAGAATGATGCACAAGTCTGAGGACTACTCTTTGGATGAACTATTGAAGCACCTTCGAATTGAGGAGGAAACACGCAAAAGGGACAAAAGAGGTAAAGTCGGATCGAGTGTGAATCATATTGTTGTAGGATCTGGTCAAAAGGGAAAAGGGGCATCAAAGAATAGAAAGTTTATAGCACCAAAGAAAAAGGAATTCAAAAAGTCACATCAAACTACCAACCATCAACCAAAGAGGTCGGGTAAATGTCATGTTTGTGGAGAAACTGGGCATTATGCACGAGAGTGCTCTCAAAGGAAATCTTGATCTACGGTTGGTTCTACAAGTGCTGTTGATATTGAAAAGGTCACCAATCTAGTGGCTAATGTGGGTCTTGGAGATGTTAACATACTAAATGCGAACCCGGTTATACAGTCGTGATTTGTCTCTATGTTGATGATATGTTGATCATTAGCACTCACCTTGAAGTTATTTCTGAAACTAAGAAATATTTGTCCTCGAACTTTAAGATTAAAGATCTAGGAGAAGTTGATACCATTCTTGGGATCAAGGTGAATAGAACTGAAAGTCAGATTTCTCTAAGTCAATCTCATTACATAGAGAAAATTCTGACTAAGTTTCAACACTTGAACATTAAAGAGTTTAATACCCCATTTGATCCAAGGGTGAAACTTAATGTGAACTCAGGGAGAGCAATGGCTCAACTGGAGTATGTGAGTGCTATTGGAAGTATGATGTATACAACACATTGCACTCGTCCTGATATTGCTTTTGCTGTAAGCAAACTAAGTCAGTATGCTGTCAATCCATGGACAGAACACTGGAAAGCAGTGGGTAGAGTACTTGGATACCTGAAAAGGACCAGTGCTTAGAACTGACATACACGTCTAATTCCAGAATACTCGAAGGTTATATTGATGCGAGCTGGATTGATCACACCAGTGATTCAAAATCTACAAGTGGGTGGATTTACACTCTAGCAGGAGGAGCAATTTCTTGGGCGAGAAAGAAACAGACGTGTATTGCCCACTCAACTATGGAAGCTGAGTTCATAGCACTAGCTGCGGCTGGTAAGGAAGCAGAGTGGATTAGAGATCTACTTACGGACATCCGTTTGTGGGATGTTCCAATGCCGTATATTCCCATGTATTGTGATAGTGAGGCCACACTATCTAAAGTATACAACGCAGTGTATAATGGGAGGTCAAGACACATAGGTCTACGGCACAATTATGTGAGACAACTTCTTGAAAGTGGTACCATCAAGGTTGTCTATGTCAAGACGAGTAAGAACTTGGCTGATCCTTTTACTAAACCTCTGACGAGAGATTTGGTAGTGAATACCGCTAGAGACATGGGTCTAAAACCACAATAGAATCGTTAGTGATGGAAACCCAACTTGAACTTAGTGCTCCTATTTCTCAAGTTTAATGGGTAAAAACGGAGTCACTTAACGATAGAAGGTACTATCAATTTTTTGATAGATCCATGTGAGGTATGATAGTACGTCGTTGCTGAGAACAAGGGTGAGCTAATGCTCTTAACAATGTTTTGGAGGCATCCAAGCAACGTGGATGATGTAAAACTTCGCCTATATGATCTAGGGGTGGTGCCGCCTCGAGTGAAGATAAGTGGTTTGTCTTCTAAAGGATCATGAAAAGGGTTTATAGCGCATGACCATATTCGCGCTCAGTGAGAACCCAAAGTCGGCCGGTGATGTGTGGGGGTAAACCGAAGGGGGATATCAGGTTAATGGTTTAATTCCATAGGACACCATCGAATCTGTCTCTTCTTGTTTATCAACGTAATCTGGGTTTAATCTTCGTGACACCTAGTGACATCATCTGTCTAAATGAGAGGAAACATTCCAACTTGGTGGGGGATTGTTGGAAATATTTATGAGGAACATACAAGTTGGTATGTTTCCTCCATCCCACATTGGTGGGGGAGGTGAAAGTTGAGTGCCTTATAAGGGATTACCCCTTATGGGCCTCCAAAGTGTTAAATGGGTTGAGAAGTGGGTCAAGCCCACACGCGCGCCAGGCCGAGCCGCGAGCTCGCGAATGGGCGCGTTTAGGGCGCACATTGTACTTCGCATGTACGCATCGTCGTTAGGAGCGAAGGACCTTTTATTTTTAGCTAGGGTCCGGTTCAGGTGTGTTAGATCTGTGGATCGAGATAGAGTTGAGTTAAGATTGGGATAGAGATGAATTCGAAACAGTGGGGGTTATCTCCAACAATTCGAATTCGTACGGGATTAGTCTAGGAATTCGAATTTGAGATGGATATCTCTAGGAGTTTATATTCGAATTAGTTGATAATGTTTATCCCATTCCCCGTTTTTCTCATTCTCTGTTGAAATCTCAACCTATAAATAAAGGCCTCCTGCTACCCATTCATACACACAATTTTGGCAGCCTTCCTCTCTGGTGTTCCTGTTTCTTCTCCAGCTTCTGCGTTTTCTGGTTTCCATTGCTGTTGGAATACCAGATCAGTTCTGCATAAATCCTGGAAGTTTACGCTGCAGCTCACAGCAATACGAGCGCGTAAAATCCTTTAAGGACAGGAATCATCCGTGCAGTTCAAGAATCTGGGTTTCTTAAATCACTAGGTTGGTTTTAGTTTTTGCGTGTTATTTAAATTCGTCCGATAACGAGACAATCTCCTTTCAACCTTTCTTCAATCAGTTTGTTCAAGTTGGAATAATCTGGTTTGGCCAATAACTCGGTAATTAATAATCAAATAATTAATTTTCTGTTTGATTAAATTATTTTCAACAATCTTAAAGGATTTTATTTTTGTGTTTAATCGTCAGAACTAATGGACTGTGAACTACCAACAGCTAATCTGAGATTCATGAATCAAGAGTTTGTCAAGTTGGACATATTCGATGGCCAGAACTATACCTGTTGGGCGGACAAGGTTAAGTTCATGCTCGTTGTGCTGAAACTCTACTATATACTTGATCCAAGCTTTCCTGCAATCCATGATGACCCTTCTCTTGAGGCTGGAGAGGTCCCGAATCACGATTTGGCTAAGCAAAGACTTGTCCGTAAGGAAGCTGAAGATCTTTGCCTTGGCCACATCAAGAATTCTCTTTCGGATCGTCTCTATGACTTATACGCGTCGGTAACAAGTGCTAGAGAATTGTGGAAAGCTTTGGAAGATAAGTACAAGGCTCATGAAAAAGGTACAAACAAATACCTTATTTCCAAGTACTTAGACTTTCAAATGGTTGATGACAAGTCAAACTTGGAGCAAGTGGTTGAACTCCAAGTTCTTGTTAACAATCTGACCGCGCTTTCTATTCCGCTGCCAGAAATTTTTCAAGTAGGGGTCATTATAGCAAAACTTCCTCCTACTTGGAAGATTTCTCAAAGAGAATGATGCACAAGTCTGAGGACTACTCTTTGGATGAACTGTTGAAGCACCTTCGAATTGAGGAGGAAACACGCAAAAGGGACAAAAGAGGGAATCATATTGTTGTAGGATCTGGTCAAAAGGGAAAAGGGGCATCAAAGAATAGAAAGTTTACAGCACCAAAGAAAAAGGAATTCAAAAAGTCATATCAAACGACCAACCATCAACCAAAGAGATCGGGTAAATGTCATGTTTATGGAGAAACCGGGCATTATGCACGAGAGTGCTCTCAAAGGAAATTTGGATCAACGGTTGGTTCTACAAGTGCTGTTGATATTGTGAAAGTCACCAATCTAGTGGCTAATGTGGGTCTTGGAGATGTTAACATACTAAATACGAACCCGGTTATACAGTCGTGATTTGTCTCTATGTTGATGATATGTTGATCATTAGCACTCACCTTGAAGGTATTTCTGAAACTAAGAAATATCTGTCCTCGAACTTTAAGATTAAAGATCTAGGAGAAGTTGATACCATTCTTGGGATCAAGGTGAAAAGAACTGAAAGTCAGATTTCTCTAAGTCAATCTCATTACATAGAGAAAATTCTGACTAAGTTTCAACACTTGAACATTAAAGAGTTTAATACCCCATTTGATCCAAGTGTGAAACTTAATGTGAACTCAGGGAGAGCAATGGCTCAACTGGAGTATGCGAGTGCTATTGGAAGTATGATGTATGCAACACATTGCACTCGTCCTGATATTGCTTTTGCTGTAAGCAAACGGAGTCAGTATATTGTCAATCCATGGACAGAACACTGGAAAGCAGTGGTTAGAGTACTTGGATACCTGAAAAGGATAAGTAACTTAGAACTGACATACACGTCTAATTCCAGAATACTCGAAGTTTATTCTGATGCGAGCTGGATTGATCACACCAGTGATTCAAAATCTACAAGTGGGTGGATTTACACTCTAGCAGGAGGAGCAATTTCTTGGGCGAGAGAGAAACAGACGTGTAGTGCCCACTCAACTCTGGAAGCTGAGTTCATAGCACTAGTTGCGGCTGGTAAGGAAGCAGAGTGGATTAGAGATCTACTTACGGACATCCGTTTGTGGGATGTTCCAATGCCGTATATTCCCATGTATTTTGATAGTGAGGCCACACTATCTAAAGTATACAACGCAGTGTATAATGGGAGGTCAAGACACATAGGTCTACGGCACAATTATGTGAGACAACTTCTTGAAACTGGTACCATCAAGGTTGTCTATGTCAAGACGAGTAAGAACTTGGCTGATCCGTTTACTAAACCTCTGACGAGAGATTTGGTAGTGAATACCGCGAGAGACATGGGCCTAAAACCACAATAGAATCGTTAGTGATGGAAACCCAACTTGAACTTAGTGCTCCTATTTCTCAAGTTTAATGGGTAAAAACAAAGCCACTTAACGATAGAAGGTACTATCAATTTTTTGATAGATCCATGTAAGGTATGATAGTACGTCGTTGCCGAGAACAAGGGTGAGCTAATGCTCATAACAAAGTTTTGGAGGCATCCAAGCAACATGGATGATGTAAAACTTTGCCTATATGATCTAGGGGTGGTGCCGCCTCTAGTGAAGATAAGTAGTTTGTCTTCTAAAGGATCATGAAAAGGGTTTATAGCGCACGACCATATTCGCGCTCAGTGAGAACGCAAAGTCGGCCGGTGATGTGTGGGGGTAAACTGAAGGACACCATCGAATCTGTCTCTTCTTGTTTATCAACATAAACTGGGTTTAATATTCGTTACACCTAGTGACATCATCTGTCTAAATGAGAGGAAACATTCCAACTTGGTGGGGGATTGTTGGAAATACTGATGAGGAACATACAAGTTGGTATATTTCCTCCATCCCACATTGGTGGGGGAGGTGAAAGTTGAGTGCCTTATAAGGGATTACTCCTTATGGGCGTCCAAAGTGTTAAATGGGTTGAGAAGTGGGTCAAACCCACACGCGCACCAAGCCGAGCCGCAAGCTCGCGAATGGGCGCGTTTTAGGCGCGAATGGGCGCGTTTGAGGCGCACTTTGCACTTCGCACGTACGCATCGTCGCTAGGAGCTGAGGAGCTTTTATTTTTAGCTAGGGTCCGGTTCAGGTGTGTTAGATCTGTGGATCGAGATAGAGCTGACTTAAGATTGGGATAGAGATGAATTCTCAACAGTGGGGGTTATCTCCACCAGTTCGAATTCGTATGGGTTTAGTCTAGGAATTCGAATTTGAGATGGATATCTCTAGGAGTTTATATTCGAATTAGTTGATAATGTTCATCCCATTCCCCGTTTTTCTCATTCTCTGTTCAAATCCCAACCTATAAATAAAGGCCTCCTGCTACCCATTCATACACGCAATTTTCGCAGCCTTCCTCTCTGGTGTTCCTGTTTCTTCTCCAGCTTCTGCGTTTTCTGGTTTCCATTGCTGTTGGAATTCCATATCAGTTTTGCATTAAATCCTGGAGTTTACGCTGCAGCTCACAACAATACGAGCGCGTAATATCCTTTAAGGACAGGAATCATCCGTGCAATTCAAGAATCTCGGTTTCTTAAATCGCCAGGTTGGTTTTAGTTTTTGCGTTATATTTAAATTCGTCCGATAACGGGACAGTCTCCTTCTACCTTTCTTCAATCAGTTTGTTCAAGTTGGAATAAACTGGTTTAGCCAATAACTCGGTAATTAATAATAAAATAATTAATTTTCTGTTTGATTAAATTATTTTCAACAATCTTAAAGGATTTTATTTTTGTGTTTAATCATCAGAACTAATGGACGGTGAACTACCAACAGCTAATATGAGATTCATGAATCAAGAGTTTGTCAAGTTGGACATATTCGATGGCAAGAAATATATCCGTTGGGCGGACAAGGTTAAGTTTATGCTCGTTGTGCTGAAACTCTACTATATCCTTGATCCAAGCTTGCCCGCAATCCCTGATGACCCTCCTCTTGAGGCTGGAGAGGTCCCGAATCAAGATTTGGCTAAGCAAAGACTTGTCCATAAGGAAGCTGAAGATCTTTGCCTTGGCCACATCAAGAATTCTCTTTCGGATCGTCTCTATGACTTATACACGCCGGTAACAAGTGCTAGAGAATTGTGGAAAGCTTTGGAAGATAAGTACAAGGCTCATGAATAAGGTACTAACAAGTACCTTATTTCCAAGTACTTAGACTTTCAAATGGTTGATGACGAGTCAATCTTGGAGCAAGTGCATGAACTCCAAGTTCTTGTTAACAAACAGACCGCGCTTTCTATTCCGCTGCAGGAAATTTTTCAAGTAGGGATCATTATAGCAAAACTTCCTCCTACTTGGAAAGATTTCTCAAACAGAATGATGCACAAGTCTGAGGACTACTCTTTGGATGAACTGTTGAAGCTCCTTCGAATTGAGGAGGAAACACGCAGGCCGGATCAAGTGTGAATCATATTGTTGGAGGATCTGGTCAAAAGGAAAAAGGGGCATAAAAGAATAGAAAGTTTACAGCACCAATGAAAAAGGACTTCAAAAAGTCACATCAAACGACCAACCAATAACCAAAGTGATCGGGTAAATGTCATGTTTGTGGAGAAACCGGGCATTATGCACGAGAGTGCTCTCAAAGGAAATCTGGATCTACGGTTGGTTCTACAAGTGCTGTTGATATTGAGAAAGTCACCAATCTAGTGGCTAATGTGGGTCTTGGAGATGTTTACATACTAAATGCGAACCCGGTTATACAGTCGTGATTTGTCTCTATGTTGATGATATGTTGATCATTAGCACTCACCTTGAAGGTATTTCTGAAACTAAGAAATATTTGTCCTCGAACTTGATTAAAGATCTAGGAGAAGTTGATACCATTCTTGGGATCAAGGTGAAAAGAACTGAAAGTGAGATTTCTGTAAGTCAGTCTCATTACATAGAGAAAATTCTGACTAAGTTTCAACACTTGAACATTAAAGAGTTTAATACCCCATTTGATCCAAGTGTGAAACTTAATGTGAACTCAGGGAGAGCAGTGGCTCAACTGGAGTATGCGAGTGCTATTGGAAGTATGATGTATGCAACACATTGCACTTGTCTTGATATTGCTTTTGCTGTAAGCAAACTGAGTCAGTATATTGTCAATCCAGGGACAGAACACTGGAAAGCAGTGGGTAGAGTACTTGGATACCTGAAAAGGACCAGTAACTTAGAACTGACATACACGTCTAATTCCAGAATACTCGAAGGTTATTCTGATGCGAGCTGGATTGATCACACCATTGATTCAAAATCTACAAGTGGGTGGATGTACACTCTAGCAGGAGGAGCAATATCTTGGGCGAGCAAGAAACAGACGTGTATTGCCCACTCACTATGGAAGCTGAGTTCATAGCACTAGCTGCGGCTGGTAAGGAAGCATAGTGGATAAGAGATCTACTTACGGACATCCGTTTGTGGGATGTTCTAATGTCGTATATTCCCAACTATTGTGATAGTGAGGCCATACTATCTAAAGTTCTAAGGTCGTTTGTTCGAAGTAGCACTTACATGGTGGAATACAGAGAAGGCCAAGCGAGGTGCTGAAGATGTTATGACTTTGACTTGGGAAGAGTTGAAGGAAATCATGACAAAACGGTTCTGTCCAAGAAGCGAAATCAAGAAATTGGAAGATGAGTTCTATTCTTTGAAACAAAAAGAGGCGACCACACCACATACAACAAGAGATTCCTTGAGTTAAATCAAATGGTCCCCAACTTGTTCACTCCCCTCTACCGTTTGATCGAGCACTATATTCGAGATCTTCCTTCAAAAATTCAAGACCCTGTAATAAGTATCACACCTGCAACTTTGGAAGCAGCAATGGAGTTAGCTACAGAGCTCACCGAAAACCGCATACGAAATAAAGACTTCACGGAGGAGAAGAAGAAGGATAAAGCATCAACCGAAACCTCCAACCCAACCCAGACCAAATCCCCTCCTCAAACCACTCTTAAGAGAAAACGAGGTGGATAAAATTTCGCTATCACCCAAGGCAATCAACCAGTTTCACAAGCTGTACCCCTCCAAGCTATCCCAATCACTCAAGTAGCACCCAACTCTACCTACCCAAATAAAAAGAAACCCTACATTGGACCTCACCCTCAATGCAACACCTGTTTTTATCACCATCCATCTACCGTACCTTGTCGACTGTGTGCAAATTGTGGACGTTATGGTCATTGGAGCAAAACTTGTCGTGCCCCTCAAAACCAAGCTTCACCCCCTACTCAAAACATGATCCAAACATATCAACAACCCCAATACCCCATGTTTCCATATGTTCGAGCTTGTTTTAATTGTGGCGATCCTACCCACTTTAGAAACACGTGCCCTCGATTGGTTAACATCATAAATGCCCAGGCTCAAGCAAACCCAGTTAACCAAGCAAATCAAGCAAACCCAGCTCCACCACCAGCAAGAGGAAGAGCTTACAACATCAACGCCAATCCTGTTGAAGATAATAACGGCCCAAACGAATCACCCAACTAGTTTTCCTCACCAAGAATCAAGACTAAACTCCAATCGTCTAGTTTTAATGTTTTCTTTATGTTATCTCAATCTTTCCGTATCCCAGTTGTAAATTGGGAATTTATGTATCCAAAAATTTTAATGCGAATTGATATTACAGTTTTGTTTTATACTCATTGATTTAACATTCATATCATCATACATCTCGACGTATCTCAATCTCATCATTTAAAGAAGTTGGGTTGTGTCTCACTTTTACATAGACTAACCCCTTCATCATAACAAACGAAGAGAGGTACTGTCATCATTCAGTCATGTATCCTTTCAGAATTGAGACTCAAGCTTTGGTTGTTGTGTTTGTTTATGTTTTAGAGTCACATAGGACCGACCATAATTTACTGATAAAGCCAATGAAAAATTTGACAAGAATATGGTGGATACGCCGCTGGTACTTCCTATATATAAGTATTCTTGGCAAAGGATCAAAAGCATTACCAGGAGGTTATGAGAAGTTCCGTGTAGGTTTAAATATCGTCATGGTTGAAGTTTTTGTTTTATGATACATACCTTATCATCGCAAACGTATCAATTCCCTCAAAACTCTTATGCATAAAATCATGCCTAGTCAATCAACCCAGTTTATCCATATTCCGCATTCTTATACTTTAGGCATCAAAAAGCGATTCCTGTAGCAGGGTATTCAACCCTTACTAGGAACGTTACCGCCTCAAATAAGATTTAAACTCTCACCCTCTTCTAATTATGTAATCATCAAAATTAAAACATCCTCCCTTCAAGTCAAATATACCACTACTACTTAAATTTCGGGACGAAATTTCTAAAAGTAGGGGATACTGTAACATCCGTCGAAAAACGGGTTTTCCAAACCCGCTTCGTTTATTAATCGAATATCCAGTCATAATTTTTCATTGCACATTTATTGCTCAAATTAATTTTAAACGATACATAATTAATAAATATATTAGAATAAAAAACTATAATTGATAATTAATAAAAAAATAAGTGAATAAAAAATAAATAGGGCTGCCGGGTTTCGAACCCGGGTCAGCCGCTTCAACAAACACACAACATACCACTCCGCCACTTGCCTTCTTTGTTAATATTATGAAACAAATAATACTTAAGATGAAATCCGAATTCAAAACCGGAGTGTCACCGCGCTCAGAACTCGCAGTCACCAGGAAATCCGGCAATCCGCGACTTTGGCCAATTTCCTTTGACCAAAACACGCTAACCGACTAAGATATCGGTTATAACCGATGTCTGACCCTTGATTTTAGTCATAACCGCCAGAGAAACCTTGACCACGAATCAAGACCAAATTCGGACTCAATACATTATGTTTCTTCCCTATAAATACCCACCCAAACCTCTGGTAATCTTTTCGCACAAACTCTCGAAGCTTTAGCACTCGCCGGAGATATTTTACAGTAGCCGGACTTTCACCGGAAAACCGAGACTTACTTCAAATCGGTAAAATTCTCGACTCTTTTGCTTGTAATCCATTATTAGACATGTATTAACTTCAATCCTCCAACCAGAATCTGTCCCAGACTACGCTGCCGGGAAATCCCACACTCGCCGGAATTTCACTGAAACATCAAAGTCTCACTGTCGATCGGTATAATCATCTAAAAACTCTTGATATCTCTTGCTCAGTAACTTAATTTCATAACACAAGAAACTATACTGTCAAACATTTCACTCAGCCGAAAGTCACAAATCAGAGCCGACGACTCCTGCCGGAAATCTGAATTAAACGCACTGTTTTGGTACATTCTTTTCTTTAATCTCGTTAACTATTACATTTCAACCAATTATAAGCTTTGATAATCGAATTAAACAAACAGTCGGATCTCTCTGATCTGGGTTTTTGTAAACGAAGAAGATGAAGTCTAGAATAAGTATAAGTATAATAAAAATCACATATTCAAACGGGTTAGACACACAGTCCAGCGGTGGACTGTGTGCGCAAACAACACACACGTCACGAGTTCGAATCGCACAACGTACTGACTTTCAGAAATAAAACTAATATTTTTAGAACTGAATCAGAACATGTCGCAGTATGGTTATAAGAGTAATATAATCCGTGAGTTAATAAGATTAGACACAAAGCCCAACTGGTTGGGCTGTGCGCATACGAACCAAAGGACCCGAGTTCGACTCCGGGTCCCTGCAACCGGTTCGGCCATATAAATCCTTTTTAATAAAAACCAAATAAATTTAAACTTAATTAGTATATAAATATAATTAAAACAGAGAATATTTCGGGTTAGACACGTAGCTCAGTTGGTAGAGCTGCGTGCACGCGTACGAGAGATCACAAGTTCGAACCTCACTCAGCGCATAGAATAAACACAGTCCGACCGGTCAACGGTCAATGGTCAACGGTCAACATGGTCAAAAGTCAACATTTTTTTATTTCTTTTTTTATTTATTTAATCAGAAAATTATTTAAAAATACTTAAAAATAATATTTTTAAAGTTAGAAAATGTCCTTAAACTCACAAAAATAAATCTAAAAATTCTATTAAGGTTATGAATTAAAATTACTAATCTCAAATAAAATCCATTTATTTACCGAACCATTTCGTTATTATTCTAGGTTAGTTTTCCTCGTCGATCAAATCCTAAAATTCGTGCGCATTCATCGTCATCCAGGAAACGCACCCACTGTGAGTGAATCCTTACAAATTCCCCTTTTTATTCATGTTTTGGGGTGTATCATGTGTCGCTATTATTTCATTTATTTAAACTCGTGCTATTACCATTATATGATCTAAACTCGAGATGTAAATATTGTTTGTTGTGATGTGTGTTTACATTTTGTCAAGTTTCGTGCAAATCATTCATTAGGCCCATCAGTTCCTCGTTGGAGACGGGTTGAGCATCAGGTGCCTCATAGTTCATCATTTGGTGTGTGCTTGTGCATTAATTGAGATTATGTGATTATGTTGTTGTTGTGATACGTGTTTACATTCTTGTCAAGTTGTGTGCAAATCATACAGTAGGCCCATCAGTTCCTCGTGGGAGACAAGTTGAGCATCAGGTGCCTCATTCGATCGGCCCCGTTTGATTGAGCATTGATCTCATTATTCATCATTTGGTGTGTGCTTGTGCATTTATTTACATTATGTGTTTTGTGATTAAATTTACATTTACGTTTATTCATATTTGGTTATACACAATTTTATTCAAATAACCAACATAACTAATCCTTTAAAATGATTAATTAAGATTCACTCGCCAACTTTTTTTTGACCCAAAACCCTATTTTTACACATGATACAGGTGGACAGGTTGAAGCAAGGAACACATAGGAAATTGCCTTAGAAGAAAAATAATGAAGTCATGAAATATGTATTTGAACATGTTGTACTTGTATGTTTATTGTAATGTTCCTCTTTAAAAAGAAATAATAAATATGAAACTTTATAGTAAATGTCATGAGCTTTGATGAAAACCCAATCATGCCCCGACTACCATTTTCCGCTGCGGGTCAGGGTATAACAGAAGGTACTATCAATTATTTGGTAGATCCATGTGAGGTATGATAGCCGAGAACAAGGGTGAGCTAATGCTCTTAACAAACATTTGGAGGCATCCAAGCAACGTGGATGATGTAAAACTTTGCCTATATGATCTAGGGGTGGTGCCGCCTCGAGTGAAGATAAGTGGTTTGTCTTCTAAAGGATCATGAAAAGGGTTTATAGCGCACGGCCATATTCGCGCTCAGTGAGAACGCAAATTTGGCCGGTGATGTGGGGGGTAAACTGAAGGGGGCTATCAGGTTAATGGTTTAATTCCATAGGACACCATCGAATCTGTCTCTTCTTGTTTATCAACATAATGGGTTTAATCTTCGTGACACCTAGTAACATCATCTGTCTAAATGAGATGAAACATTCCAACTTGGTGGGGGATTGTTGGAAATATTAATGAGGAACATACAAGTTGGTATGTTTCCTCCATCCCACATTGGTGGGGGAGGTGAAAGTTAAGTGCCTTATAATGGATTACCCCTTATGGGCCTCCAAAGTGTTAAATGGGTTGAGAAGTGGGTCAAGCCCACACGTGCGCCGAGCCGAGCCGAGCCACGAGCTCGCGAATGGGCTTCGACCCGAAGCGATAGCTTCTAGCTAGTTCAGTGGATAAGATGGCTGCGCTCCAGCTCACTCAAGAATGGGACGGCAGTGGTCCGCCGGCAAGCTCGTTCTGATCTTGGACGCAGTACATTGGAATCCTGAAGCGCGCGTTTGAGGCGCGAATGGGCGCGTTTGAGGCGCACTTTTCACTTCGAACGTACACATCGTCGCTAGGAGCTGAGGAGCTTTTATTTTTAGCTAGGGTCCGGTTCAGGTGTGTTAGATATGTGGATCGAGATAGAGCTGAGTTAAGATTGGGATAGAGATGAATTCGAAACAGTGGGGGTTATCTCCACCAGTTCGAATTCGTATGGGATTAGTCTAGGAATTCGAATTTGATATGGATATCTCTAGGAGTTTATATTCGAATTAGTTGATAATGTTTATCCCATTCCCCGTTTTTCTCATTCTCTGTTCAAATCCCAACCTATAAATAAAGGCCTCCTGCTACCTATTCATACACACAATTTTCGTAGCCTTCCTCTCTGGTGTTCCTGTTTCTTCTCCAGCTTCTGTGTTTTCTTGTTTCCATTGATGTTGGAATACCAGATCAGTTCCGCATTAAATCCTGGGAGTTTGCGCTGCAGCTCACAGCAATACGAGTGCGTAAAATCCTTTAAGGACAGGAATTATCCGTGCAGTTCAAGAATCTCGGTTTCTTAAATCGCCAGGTTGGTTTAATTTTTGCGTGTTATTTAAATTTGTCCGATAACGGGACAGTCTGCTTCTACCTTTCTTCAATTAGTTTGTTCAAGTTGGAATAATCTGGTTTGGCCAATAAGTCGGTAATTAATAATAAAATAATTAATTTTCTTTTTGATTAAATTATTTTCAACAATTTTAAAGGATTTTATTTTTGTGTTTAATCTCAGAACTAATGGACGGTGAACTACCAACAGCTAATCTGAGATTCATGAATCAAGAGTTTGTCAAGTTGGACAGATTCGATGGCCAGAACTATATCCGTCAGGCGGACAAGGTTAAGTTCATGCTCGTTGTGCTGAAACTCTACTATATCCTTGATCCAAGCTTGCCCGCAATCCCTGATGACCCTCCTCTTGAGGCTGGAGAGGTCCCGAATCAAGATTTGGCTAAGCAAAGACTTGTCCGTAAGGAAGCTGAAGATCTTTGCCTTGGCAACATCAAGAATTCTCTTTAGGATCGTCTCTATGACTTATACGCGCCGGTAACAAGTGCTAGAGAATTGTGGAAAGCTTTGGAAGATAAGTACAAGGCTCATGAAGAAGGTACTAACAAATACCTTATTTCCAAGTACTTAGACTTTCAAATGGTTGATGACAAGTCAATCTTGGAGCAAGTGCATGAACTCCAAGTTCTTGTTAACAAACTGACCGCGCTTTTTATTCCGTTGCAAGAAATTTTTCAAGTAGGGGTCATTATAGCAAAACTTCCTCCTACTTGGAAAGATTTCTCAAAGAGAATGATGCACAAGTCTGAGGACTACTCTTTGGATGAACTTTTGAAGCACCTTCAAATTGAGGAGGAAAAAAGCAACAGGGACAAAAGAGGTAAAGTCGGATCGAGTGTGAATCATATAGTTGTAGGATCTGGTCAAAAGGGAAAAGGGGCCTCAAAGAATAGAAAGTTTACAGCACCAAAGAAAAATGAATTCAAAAAGTCACATCAAACGACCAACCATCAACCAAAGAGATCGGGTAAATGTCATATTTGTGGAGAAACCGGGCATTATGCACGAGAGTGCTCTCAAAGGAAATCTGGATTGGCGGTTGGTTCTACAAGTGCTGTTGATATTGAGAAAGTCACCAATCTAGTGGCTAATGTGGGTCATGGAGATGTTTACATACTAAATGCGAACCCGGTTATACAGTCGTGATTTGTCTCTATGTTGATGATATGTTGATCATTAGCACTCACCTTGAAGGTATTTCTGAAACTAAGAAATATCTGTCCTCGAACTTTAAGATGAAAGATCTAGGAGAAGTTGATACCATTCTTGGGATCAAGGTGAAAAGAACTAAAAGTGAGATTTCTCTATGTCAATATCATTACATAGAGAAAATTCTGACTAAGTTTCAACACTTGAACATTAAAGAGTTTAATACCCCATTTGATCCAAGTGTGAAACTTAATGTGAACTCAGGGAGAGCAGTGGCTCAACTGGAGTATGCGAGTGCTATTGGAAGTATGATGTATGCAACACATTGCACTCGTCCTGATATTGCTTTTGCTGTAAGCAAACTGAGTCAGTATACTGTCAATCCAGGGACAGAACACTGGAAAGCAGTGGGTAGAGTACTTGGATACCTGAAAAGGACCAGTAACTTAGAACTGACATACACGTCTAATTCCAGAATACTCGAAGGTTATTCTGATGCGAGCTGGATTGATCACGCCAGTGATTCAAAATCTACAAGTGGGTGGATTTACACTCTAGCAGGAGGAGCAATATCTTGGTCGAGCAAGAAACAGACGTGTATTGCCCACTCAACTATGGAAGCTGAGTTCATAGCACTAGCTGTGGCTGGTAAAGAAGCATAGTGGATTAGAGATCTACTTACGGACATCCGTTTGTGGGATGTTCTAATGCCGTATATTCCCATGTATTGTGATAGTGAGGCCACACTATCTAAATTATACAACGCAGTGTATAATGGGAGGTGAAGACACATAGGTCTACGACACAATTATGTGAGACAACTTCTTGAAAGTGGTACCATCAAGGTTGTCTATGTCAAGACGAGTAAGAACTTGGTCGATCCGTTTACTAAACCTCTGACGTGAGATTTGGTAGTGAATACCGCGAGAGACATGGGTCTAAAACCACAATAGAATCGTTAGTGATGGAAACCCAACTTGAACTTAGTGCTCCTATTTCTCAAGTTTAATGGGTAAAAACAAAGTCACTTAACGATCGAAGGTACTATCAATTTTTTGATAGATCCATGTGAGGTATGATAGTACGTCGTTGCCGAGAAAAAGGGTAAGCTAATCTCTTAACAAAGTTTTGGAGGCATCCAAGCAATGTGGATGATGTAAAACTTTGCCTATAAGATCTATGGGTGGTGCCGCCTCGAGTGAAGATAAGTGGTTTGTCTTCTAAAGGATCATGAAAAGGGTTTATAGCGCACGGCCATATTCGCGCTCAGTGAGAATGCAAAGTCGGCTGGTGATGTGTGGGGGTAAACCGAAGGGGCTATCAGGTTAATGGTTTAATTCCAAAGGACACCATCGAATCTGTCTCTTCTTGTTTATCAACATAAACTGGGTTTAATCTTTGTGACACCTAGTGACATCAATTGAATAAATGAGAGGAAACATTCCAACTTGGTGGGGATTGTTGGAAATATTAATGAGGAACATACAAGTTGGAATGTTTCCTCTATCCCACATTGGTGGGGGAGGTGAAAGTTGAGTGCCTTATAAGGGATTACCCCTTATGGGCCTCCAAAGTGTTAAATGGGTTGAGAAGTGAGTCAAGCCCACACGCGCGCCGAACCGAGCCGCGAGCTCGCGAATGGGCGCGTTTGAGGCGCGAATGGGCGCGTTTGAGGCGCACTTTGCACTTCGCACGTATGCATCGTCGCTAGGAGCTGAGGAGCTTTTATTTTTAGCTAGGGTCCGGTTCACGTGTGTTAGATCTGTGGATTGAGATAGAGTTGAGTTAAGATTGGGATAGAGATGAATTCGAAACAGTGGGGGTTACCTCCACCAGTTCGAATTCGTATGGGATTAGTCTAGGAATTCGAATTTGAGATGGATATCTCTAGGAGTTTATATTCGAATTAGTTGATAATGTTTATCCCATTCCCGTTTTTCTCATTCTCTGTTGAAATCCCAACCTATAAATAAAGGCCTCCTACTACCCATTCATACACACAATTTTCGCAGCCTTCCTCTCTGGTGTTCCTGTTTCTTCTCCAGCTTCTGCGTTTTCGTGTTTCCATTGCTGTTGGAATAACAGATCAGTTCTGCATTAAATCCTGGGAGTTTACGTTGCAGCTCACAGCAATACGAGCGCGTAAAATCCTTTAAGGACAGGAATCGTCCGTGCAGTTCAAGAATCTCGGTTTCTTAAATCGCCAGGTTGGTTTTAGTTTTTGCGTGTTATTTAAATTCGTCCGATAACGGGACAGTCTCCTTCTACCTTTCTTCAATCAGTTTGTTCAAGTTGGAATAAACTGGTTTGGCCAATAACCCGGTAATTAATAATAAAATAATTAATTTTCTGTTTGATTAAATTATGTTCAACAATCTAAAAGGATTTTATTTTTGTGTTTAATCGTCAGAACTAATGGACGGTGAACTACCAACAGCTAATCTGAGATTCATGAATCAAGAGTTTGTCAAGTTGGACAGATTCAATGGCCAGAAGGTTAAGTTCATGCTCGTTGTGCTGAAACTCTACTATATCCTTGAACCAAGCTTGCCCGCAATCACTGATGACCCTCCTCTTGAGGCTGGAGAGGTCCCGAATCAAGATTTGGCTAAGCAAAGACTTGTCCGTAAGGATGCTGAAGATCTTTGCCTTGGCCACATCAAGAATTCTCTTTCGGGTCGTCTCTATGACTTATACGCGCCGATAACAAGTGCTAGAGAATTGTGGAAAGCTTTGGAAGATAAGTTCAAGGCTCATGAAGAAGGTACTAACATATAACTTATTTCCAAGTACTTAGAGTTTCAAATGGTTGATGACAAGTCAATCTTGGAGCAAGTGCATGAACTCCAAGTTCTTGTTAACAAACTGACCGCGCTATCTATTCCGCTGCCAGAAATTTTTCAAGTAGGGGTCATTATAGCAAAACTTCCTCTTACTTGGAAAGATTTCTCAAAGAGAATGATGCACAAGTCTAAGGACTACTCTTTGGATGAACTGTTGAAGCACCTTCGAATTGAGGAGGAAACACGCAACAGCGACAAAAGAGGTAAAGTCGGATCGAGTGTGAATCATATTGTTGGAGGATCTGGTCAAAAGGGAAAAGGGGCCTCAAAGAATAGAAAGTTTACAGCACCAAAGAAAAAGGAATTCAAAAAGTCACATCAAACGACCAACCATCAACCAAAGAGATCGGGTAAATGTCATGTTTGTGGAGAAACCGGGCATTATGCACGAGAGTGCTCTCAAAGGAAATCTGGATCTACGGTTGGTTCTACAAGTGCTGTTGATATTGAGAAAGTCACCAATCTAGTGGCTAATGTGGGTCTTGGAGATGTTAACATGCTTTATCAATATACACGCGTTGTGGCATGTAGAGGATGGTTTTTGGATTCTGGAGCAACTGTTCATGTTTGTGGGAATCGTGGCTCATTTCTTACTTATGGTCCTGTTCCTCAAGGAACAGTGGTTGTATGTGCTGACGGACATCGAGTGGAAGTTCGTGGTAAAGGCACAGTGCGACTAACCTTTAAAGATGGTCAAACGGTTACCCTTCAGGACGTGTTGCATGTTCCTGGTATCACCAAGGGTCTTGTTTCTGCTGATAAGTTTGATCGAAATGGGTACAAGCTGGTTCTCAAGAATCTCCGTATGAAGTTTTCTCTAAATGACATATATGTGGGTCAAGCAAAGAACACGGGTGGAATGTATCGCCTTGACCTAGCTGAAGATGGAATTGATGAAGAAGAAGACTCGGATGAAGGTGGCGTTTCAGTGATTGATGGGTTTGGGAATGAAAGTGATAGTGGTAGTGATAGTTTTTATCAATGTAATGCAATTGGTTTTGATTTAAATGAATTTATGTCTTCTGATTATATCGCTTGTTCAATTTCTTTATGGCATAAACGTTTAGCTCATACAAATATTAAAAACATTGAGAACATGCAAACTAAAGGTTTATTGAAATTAAAAGATAAAGACTTTGAAAAATGCGAAACTTGTGTGAAATCAAAATTCACAAAGAAACCTTTTCCAAGTGTCCATAAACGTAATACATCACTACTAGAACTAATTCATTCAGATATTTGTGAACTGAATGGAGTCCTTACTCGTGGGGGTAAGAGATACTTTATCACTTTCTGCGATGACTTCAGCCGATACTTATATGTTTATTTATTGCATTCAAAAGACGAAGCTTTTGAGGCCTTTAAAATATATAAGGCTGAGGCTGAAAAACAAAAGGAGAAACACATTAAAATTCTTCGCTCGAACAGAGGCGGAGAATACTTTAATCGAAGATTTGATGCATTCTGCAATGAAGAAGGCATCATACATGAGAGAACTGCACCATATACTCCCCAACAAAATGGTTTGGCTAAGAGAAAGAACCGAACCTTTGTAGAGATGGCTAACTGTATGTTAAATCAATCGGGTCTACCTCGTAATATGTGGGGGGAAGTTGTGTTAACCGTATGTTATGTTCACAATAGGATCACTAGTCGTGTGATACCTACGAGTCCATATGAGTTGTGGAAAGGAAGAAAACCAAACCTAGAGTATTTGAGGGTTTGGGGGTGTCTTGCCTATTATCGCGTACCTGATCCAAAGACACTCAAACTGGGAGAACGAGCTTACAAGAGTGTATTCATTGGATATCCTCCGCAAAGTAAGTCTTACCGGTTGTTGGATGACGAATCAGGTACAGTTGTAGAATCCAGAGATGTGGAATTCTTTGAGAACAAGTTTTCTAGAGATGATGAAAACTCAAATTACACCACATCTTCTAGTACTTTTGTGAAAAGAGTCGAACCTTCACCAATTGTTGAAGAACCAAGGAAAAGTACTAGAGTTAGACAAGAGAAAAGTTATGGAGATGATTTCTTTTCTTACTTGGTTGAGGGAACTCAAAAGAAAGTAACGAGAGAGGTCATTTTCGCTGTTAATTTGGATGATGATCCTAAAACTTTCAGCGAAGCAATGTCATCAAGAGATGCTCCTTTGTGGAAGGAAGCAGTCAATGATGAAATGGATTCCATTATGGGAAATGGAACTTGGGAGTTAGTTGATCTACCCAAGGGAAAGAAACCTATTGGATCCAAATGGATTTTCAAAAGGAAGTACCATCCAGATGGATCCATCTCTGCCTATAAAGCGAGATTAGTTGCTAAAGGGTCTAGGCAGAGAGAAGGGATCAACTATTTTGATACCTATGCACAGAATTAGCTCTATTAGAACTCTAATAGCGGTGTCTGCTTTGAAAGGGCTGTACATCCATCAAATGGATGTAAAGACTGCGTTTCTAAATGGGTATCTAAATGATAAGATTTATTTGGAGCAACCAGAAGAGTTTGTGATGCCTGGACAAGAGAACAAAGTGTGTAGACTTATTAAAACTCTTTATGGTTTGAAGCAAGCTCCTAAACAGTGGCATGAGAGGTTTGACACCACTGTGACTGCTTTCGGGTTTTGACACAATAGTGCTGATAGGTGTATCCATACTAAATGCGAACCCGGTTATACAGTCGTGATTTGTCTCTATGTTGATGATATGTTGATCATTAGCAATCAACTTGAAGGTATTTCTGAAACTAAGAAATATCTGTCCTCGAACTTTAAGATGAAAGATCTAGGAGAAGTTGACACCATTTTTGGGATCAAGGTGAAAAGAACTGAAAGTCAGATTTCTCTAAGTCAATCTCATTACATAGAGAAAATTCTGACTAAGTTTCAACACTTGAACATTAAAGAGTTTAATACCCCATTTGATCCAAGTGTGAAACTTAATGTGAACTCAGGGAGAGCAGTGACTCAACTGGAGTATGCGAGTGCTATTGGAAGTATGATGTATGCAACACATTGCACTCGTCCTGATATTGCTTTTCCTGTAAGCAAACTGAGTCAGTATACTGTCAATCCAGGGACAGAACACTGGAAAGCAGTGGGTAGAGTACTTGGATACCTGAAAAGGACCAGTAACTTAGAACTGACATACACGTCTAATTCCAGAATACTCGAAGGTTATTCTGATGCGAGCTGGATTGATCACACCAGTGATTCAAAATCTACAAGTGGGTGGATTTACACTCTAGCAGGAGGAGCAATATCTTGGGCGAGCAAGAAACAGACGTGTATTGCACTCAACTATGGAAGCTGAGTTCATAGCACTAGCTGCGGCTGGTAAGGAAGCATAGTGGATTAGAGATCTACTTACGGACATCCGTTTGTGGGATGTTCCAATGCCGTACATTCCCATGTATTGTGATAGTGAGGCCACACTCTCTAAAGTATACAATGCAGTGTATAATGGGAGGTCAAGACACATAGGTCTACGGCACAATTATGTGAGACAACTTCTTGAAAGTGGTACCATCAAGGTTGTCTATGTCACGACGAGTAAGAACTTGGCTGATCCGTTTACTAAACCTCTGACGAGAGATTTAGTAGTGAATACCGCGAGAGACATGGGTTAAAACCACAATAGAATCGTTAGTGATGGAAACCCAACTTGAACTTAGTGCTCCTATTTCTCAAGTTTAATGGGTAAAAACGAAGTCACTTAACGATAGAAGGTACTATCAGTTTTTTGGTAGATCCATGTGAGGTATGATAGCCGAGAACAAGGGTGAGCTAATGCTCTTAACAAAGTTTTGGAGGCATCAAAGCAATGTGGATGATGTAAAACTTTGCCTATATTATCTAGGGGGTGCCGCCTCGAGTGAAGATAAGTGGTTTGTCTTCTAAAGGATCATGAAAAGGGTTTATAGCGCACGGCCATATTTGCGCTCAGTGAGAACGCAAAGTCGGCCGGTGATGTGTGGGGGTAAACCGAAGGGGGCTATCAGGTTAATGGTTTAATTCCAAAGGACACCATCGAATCTGTCTCTTCTTGTTTATCAACATAAACTGGGTTTAATCTTCGTAACACCTAGTGACATCATCTGTCTAAGTGAGAGGAAACATTCCAACTTGTTGGGGATTCTTGGAAATATTAATGAGGAACATACAAGTTGGTATGTTTCCTCCATCCCACATTGGTGGGGGAGGTGAAAGTTGAGTGCCTTATAAGGGATTACCCCTTATGGGCCTCCAAAGTGTTAAATGGGTTGAGAAGTGGGTCAAGCCCACACGCGCGCCGAGCCGAGCTCGCGAATGGGCGCATTTGAGGCGCACTTTGCACTTCGCACGTACTCATCGTCGCTAGGAGCTGAGGAGCTGATATTTTTAGCTAGGGTCCGGTTCAGGTGTGTTAGATCTGTGGATCGAGATAGAGCTGAGTTAAGATTGGGATAGAGATGAATTCGAAAGAGTGGGGGTTATCTCCACCAGTTCGAATTCGTATGGGATTAGTCTAGGAATTCGAATTTGAGATGGATATCTCTAGGAGTTTATATTCGAATTAGTTGATAATGTTTATCATATTCCCCGTTTTTCTCATTCTCTGTTGAAATCCCAACCTATAAATAAAGGCCTCCTGCTACCCATTCATACACACAATTTTCGCAGCCTTATGCGTTTTCTGGTTTCCATTGCTGTTGGAATACCAGATTAGTTCTGCATTAAATCCTGGGAGTTTACGCTGCAGCTCACAGTAATACGAGCGCGTAAAATCCTTTAAGGACAAGAATCATCCGTGCAGTTCAAGAATCTCGGTTTCTTAAATCGCCAGGTTGGTTTTAGTTTTTGCGTGTTATTTAAATTTGTCCGATAACGGGACAGTCTCCTTCTACCTTTCTTCAATCAGTTTGTTCAAGTTAGAATAAACTGGTTTGGCCAATAACTCGGTAATTAATAATAAAACAATTAATTTTCTGTTTGATTAAATTATTTTCAACAATATTAAAATTATTAGACGATGAAGATGTAAAATAAACCTCTTCTGTCGCGCGATTGCAACAGCCGGCGTCTTAGCCTCTTCCTTCAACCATGTCATGTCTGACGTCATCATCACCTGCAATCTCTACAGGTGTTTTGTACCATCCAGCCCATATATTTGTATGATAACCAAACTTTCCTTTGGTTTCAAGGAATCAAGATGCACATATTCATCACCACATCATGATGGGTTGCAAGCACCTAAATCATGGAATCCCCTAGGTTCATGAAATTAGTCACATTCAGCTTTTGGTTTATATATACTATCAAAACACAAAGAATTTCTGGGTATAATCTATGGTAAGAAAGCATAAAATAAAATCGAAAGATCAGACTTGGATTAAAGGTTGAAATCTGTATGAAATAAACGAATGTGAGATGAAATCGAACAACCAATGTTAAGATGAAGAAAGGATATGTGGGATATACTCACCTTCGAGATTAGGATCTGTTGAGGCTATGGATTCTAGGTATAAAGCTTTGAGGATGAGTACTGAAAGAAACAAAAGAAAGTGAAGGTTAGGAAAATGGGCTGGACCTAATTCACCCGAAAATGTTGAGAAGGAGCGGGAAAACAAAACCTAGAATGGCTGAGAAAAGGACACGTGTCCCACACAAGGTTTTATTTATTATACATAGAAGATAGATTCAAATACTTTTTTATCTCAAATGCAAATCTACCAATACCAATTTCTCAAATATTTTTTATACAATCTTCAACCCAAGATGAAAAGTTCAAGCAAATGAGGTTCGGGTTCGAAGAAAAAACATGTACGACCAAGGGTTCGAGCTAATCTTGGCCAGCCGGCGAGATTTCGATTGCAAGACGAACCCGACCCAAACCCAATTATTCAAACCCAACCGTTTCCACAATTTTAAACCCAACAATTTCCACAATTTCAAACCCAACAATATCAAAACCATCCATACATTCCACCATATCAACCTCAACCGTATCAACCTCAACAATATCAAAACCTCGACCCACTAGAAGATAACCATCTTATCCGCCAATTCGCCCGTGCATACCGTGAACCACAACAACAACACGATGACGATGACGATAGCGAACCGGTTGAACAAGAAGAAGAAGATGATGATGATGATGAAGTTCAAGAAGTTGAAGTCGTCCCAATAGTCGGTGGACGGAGACCTTGGACGACCGATGAGGAGGTCGCCTTGGTTAAGTCATACTTACACATCTTCGAAAAAACATTCGAACGAACAAAAAAAAGAGTTGTTCTGGAGACGAGTTATAGCTCCTTTTGGTAAACTTCCTGGTTCGACCAAACGAAACATGGATCAAATGACTTCGAAGTGGGGAGATATAAACCGAAAGATGAGCAAATTTAACTCTTGTTTCATTCAATTGGTACGTTTTTAATGAAAATGTTTGGTAAATTCAGTATTTATTAATTTTAAATTTACCCAACAGTGTGGATGGTACAAGTAAGTAGAAAATCGAAATAACCGAATCCTAACCAAAATAAACAAAAAACCAAACTGAAACAAAAACCAACAGTTTGGTTTTTGGATTTTTAATAACCGAAAAGTTCAGTTTGGTTTTCGGATAACCATTTTCTATAACTGGAAAAAAAAACCTAAACCGATAAGTTACAATAGTATACCTACACCATATATTTTTATGGTTTAAGTTTTTTAAGTGTTCAACCCATAATAGTATTAATTATTAAGTTCATTCTTAAATGTTAACTATTACTTATAATAAAAACCTTAACATAGTTATTTATAAAAAAAATAATAAAATTTAATACAAAAAGTAAATGATCAGAGTATTATAAAAGAAAATGTCTTAATAAAAACTTTAAAAAAACACAAAAATAGATTAGAAGGTTAGGTAATGAATAATATTAATTATACTTTTTAGTTTTTGATCTTATATACTTTTGTTCCAAAATCCGAACCCAACCGAACCGAACCAGTGCAAAATCAAAAAAACCGAAAACCGATATTTTGGTTTCGGTTGCCCGAAAACCGTACCGCAGGAGCGGATCCAAAGGTGTTTCGGTGGTTCCCAGGACCCACTCAGTTTGGAAAAAATTATTGAGAATTTGCCGGAAGGAACCCGATAGAAAACGCTACTGCCGTACCGAACCATTCACACGCCTAGTGGGTCGAAGCTGAGAAGCAAATCAAAGCAATGAGGTGATAGGTATTTTTTTGAACGGCAAACAATACTTTTATACCACACCAAATGTTTATACACAATACAAATGGTTAGTAAGCTACTAAGCCAACACCTATTACATCATCACCCTAATGTAGATTGGAAACAAAAACTAAAACCTCAACTAAAACATAATATTCTACTTATCTCGATACTTCAAAACGCACCAATCTCTCCATTCAATGTTTGCCCTTTTCACCCTGCCTTTGATCCACACAAATGTAATCGCCTGCATCTCCCCGAAGACTGCATCAATGTTCACCTGTTTCCCACCAAAGATTTTTTCGTTCCGTGCTTTCCATAAACCTCAACAAGTTCCTAATATGATTGTTTGGATAAATTTCCTTTTCGAGGTATCGATCATCACGGTTTTATGAAATTCTAATAACTCTTTCATAGATGTCGCATTAATCGCTTGTATTTTACACCATGAGCTAACCTTCTGCCATATTGTCGTTGCAACATAACAGCCCGTAAAGAGATGGTCCGCATTTTTTCATGTTCTCCACATAATTTTCAAGTCGGTGTACTTGGAAGCATACCTCTTCTTTTTAGTCCGATCAAAGTTGGTAACCGGTCTTGTATACCTCGCCACCCAAGAATATTAATTCTTTTTGGTACCCACTTAGCCCACATGTATGGGTAATATGGAACCGCAAATCTGTTTAGGACCGCTCGAACTGATGTAACCGAGAACAAACCATCACTGGTTGCCACCCATATCCACTTGTCCACACGGTTCTCCAGTCTAACCACTTGAATTATATACTCTCTAACTGTTGCAACTGATTAGAGTTTGTACGTGCACTTGGATTACTTCTCCACTCAAATTGTGCCAGTCGTTCTTCAACCGTCGCCCTTTTATGTCTTTCTAACCTGAATAGTTTCGGGAACAAAACCTTCAACGACCCATCCCCCACGCCATCCAAAATCGTACATCTTTCCCATCCCTCACTTCGGATTTTATCATTTTATCAACACTCAAGTCGTATGTTTCAAGTCTGTTTCCCATCCTAGCAATATTTTCCATGTTCCCTGTGGAGGAATGACTCGGATCAGTTATCCCGAGTCGGGTAAGTCGCCATTAAATGAGGGAATAATAATGGAATATCTACATGCAAATAGAAGGTTTGCATGATCTCCGGGAAAATAGGAAATATCACTCGAGTAACTCTCCGGTTTCTTAGGAAACCCTAGTTCTTCCATACCTATAAATAAAGTATGCTAATGCAGAGGTAAACACGCAACTCTTCTCTTCAACTTCATTACGAATACTTATTCTCACGCCGGAGGGTGGTTACAAGAATAACCCCATTCATGTAACGAGTCATAACGGTGTCTTGTTTTGTAGATCATAGGTCAGAGACTCTTATTTGGATTTGCTGTTGGAAGTACGTATCTCATGTGATGTTTTTACATTCCCGAATGCCCTCCTTTCCGATGACGAGTGTACATGTAAGTAATAATAACATTGATAGTTCTCCTCCATAGTGAGTCTTTCTCGTGTTTGAAACGCCACCACCACTTTAGTAACAAATTCATATTCATATCTTTAAGTGACCCCGACCCGAGCCCCCCTTTCCTAACCGGACCAATCATTTTTGTCACAACCCCCGACCCCACCCTGGGAGCGGGAGCTATGAACCAGTCAAGTGGTACCGGTGTTTATTTATTTTGGCAGCGGAAAACTTTCATCAGGACCGTAGTTAGGAAATAAATTATCAGAGTTTCAAAACACCAACTTTTATATTAAACAAATGGGATGAAACCCAAGTTTTTAAGCACAATACATATGTAGGGATAACCTATTTTATAGAAAACATAAACTCCTTTTTATTTAGCTAACTTTTATAGCCACATATCTAAGCTTTTAGTGCTCTCCCGCTAGCTTCTATTAGCTTCACATTAAGTTAACTGAAACGCGTTTAAAAACATTTTATCAGCAAGAAATACTGGCGAGTATATTCAAGTTTAATCAAAACAAGTTTTATTTATACTTTACAGTATTAAAGGTGATTACAGTGTAAGTTTTCTATCAATTATTCAACACAGTAGGCGACTGGGGACACTCCCCTGTGCTTATGGTCATATTACTGTGGGACCTGTCTCCCAACAAGTAACGGTTGCTGTCACACCCTTGGTGACTGTGGATTAGTAATGTACAAAACCCCAACTACTAGCAACAATTATAGATTTCACAGACTTAATCCCTGTAAGTATAACTGAAAAACATTGAGGTTTTGTAAAGTAATTTGATAAAAAGAGAATAACTCACAAAAAGAGAATGTACTCGCCTGGTAATTTTAGGGTCTAACTACAGGCATCCTGGTATTATCTTGGGCATAGCTCCTGAACTTTTAATAAAATATATAATGCACCCGTGTTAAGTATAATAACCCATGTCACATATAACTCGAGACAGAACCCCAACAACGTAGTCGGGCAGAGCCTTGACATGCGTTGATGGGTCCTAAATCAATCGGGCAGGATAACAAATTAGTGATCAGGGATTAAAACACTTAAAACGGGGCAGAGCCTTATTATTATTATTATTATTATTATTATTATTATGGGAGAAATATGAAAAGAAAATAGAAGAAATAGAGAGGAGGGCGAGAAAGAGAGTGGCGAGAAAGAAGAGAAGAGAACTTCTCTATTTATACTAACTTTGGAGGTATAGCTTAGCTTGGAGGCTACTCTTCTGCCTGTTATTTTACACGTATACAACTACATCTCATATATGAAGTTTATTTTATTATTATAATTAATTCAGTGCTTCACTCATTTATCGCTTATAACTTCTAAAATATGACGTTTTATAAAACAATGAATATGTTCTTAGAATGAAAATATTTTTGTCTACATTTTGACCCAAGTTTCATTAAAAACGGAGTAAGTTTAATTATAATGTATTGTTATTATTATAATTTTTAAACGGTTCCTATATTCGTCTAAATACCTCATATTTCTAACCGTCAACTTACCCGTAATCTACCCGTTTAATAATATAAGTTTCTATATACTTTATTTTAAATTTTTATACATAAAATTTTTGGAGATGTTACATCATCCCCACCTTGTTTTAAATCTCGTCCTCGAGATTCACTGAGATATTGAGGAACACTTTTAGTTCATTACTGATCCTAGTTCCTAAGTATATTCTGGTCATTGCTTTGAATTCTACTTACTTTGACTAGAACTATTGTCTATGCCTTGAGATTCTTATATTTTTAATGAAGGTAAAATTACTCTATTAGCGTAAGTTTTTAGATGTCTTGTGGCTTAACACAACTTTTAGTTACAGGCTTCCCAATGCATTGATAATCGTAAGGGGAATTCTTATACTTTGATGGCGTCCGAACTTGTAAAGTTCCCGTCGTTCATCTTGTTACTCGAGTTACGAGACGAATGATCAAATGAAATAGTGTTTGATATCGGAATTATAGATGTATACGAGAGATTTCTGACAAATAAATCTAAAATTATTATTGCCACCTGCTCGGGATTTACCCCTAATTGTTAATCATTATGGCCTTTTGGATTTCCTTATAGATATACATATATATGTACTCATATATTTCACCTACTGTAATATACATACCATTCATAAGGTCAATGTATTCAGCAGATTCATATTTTCAAAAACAGGTCAAACATTAGGTTATGGTACTACTTAGGAAATTACATTAACATAACATATACCCCATCTTACCCGGTCTTGCCGGAGAGATAACCCCATCTTACCCGGACAAGCTGGAGAGTCTACCACACCATATCCAGTCTTGTCAGAGAGGTAATTGTCATTGTATTTCCCATAAATAGAACTCTTAATTCATGATTTTAAAAGCACACCATATATTATGGCTTGTATTAAGAAACAAGGAAATTAGTATTCTCATGATCGATCATATTCTAGAGCCGAGTAGTACTAATAAACAAGAAATAACAGTGGCCAGGTGTTATCGCTTATTTATCATACTTGCACTGTTCTAGTTATCATCCTCACGACATACCAACACCCGTCACATTTTATCTATGTAAGTAATTAGCTTATTTAGAAGCTTTATAGTAAGGCATTTTTCTTAGGTTCAAGTCTAAATACTATCATGGGTGTTATCAGCGAATATCAATATCCTAACTTATTTTGTTTAAGCATAGATATTTTTATGGTTGTGACTTTCTTTTGTTTGGAAAAAATGGACTTCTGATAAAAATATCATTGTCTCCATTGATACTATGGCTAGGTTCGTTGTGATGAATATACTAACTCTATTCATGCTTATACAACATTAGATTCCTTCGTAAGGAACGCTTTGTTCAGGCAGATGGCATTTTTTAGAACATAACACGTTTCATGATTCATCTTTATAATGACTTAATGTTTCCATATGAATCACTAGTGATATATATATATATATATATATATATATATATTTTCATATGTTTATCTACAGAAGATATTTGATTATTATATTGTGTATATCATCAAGAATTCTATTATGTATACGCATATATGTGTATATTTATTATTTGAAACATGAAATTTCAAATCTCTTGTTAATATCATAACTTACATAGTATATGTATTATGATTACTAAATTATTTTGTAATATCTTTAATTTATAAAAACCCAACTATATAACCGATGGTACCAGTTATCAAGCTTATTCACATACTTTATTTACCCTTTTATTAAAATTAAATTAGTAACACTATATTGGAATAAACTTTCTATTATATTAATTTAATATAATATTTTGGAATAAAAGTAATAAGAAATAAATTTATCAAAATATAAACTTTCTGGATTCAGGTGAACAATTTCATTTTAACTAGTGGGCTGAACCATATTGGTTTAAAATATTAAAACTTAACTCTTAATTTATGTTATATTATTTACTCAAAGAAGTATTACAGTAGGAAAGCAAAGGTTGACGTTTCTAAAATTGATTTTAAATACATTACATAATTAAGTAATATACATGTATTAGAACATACATATAAATTTCAAACAATAATAGTAGAAATTTGTTTAAAGGTATTATAATATAAAATTATAATTTGATTTTTAAATAAAGCTATATAAAGGACAAATGTATTAAATACACATTTGAGTCAATTATTTTTATGTGGGGTATCCATTTTAATTCTAGTTTTGAAAATGAAACAATAACTAGAATGCTTAGGAAAATTTAACGTGTCAGGTAAAATAAATAAATACTAAATTACTTATTTAAGTCAGGTAAGAAAAGATGTTTTTATTTTGTAATATCTTTTACTTTTTAAAAATTTAATTATCTAATTTCTTTTGTACATACACCGACTGTACAAACTATCAGGCCCATCTTTTCTTTTATAATATAAAATTATTACTTTTATTACGTATAACATTCTAGATGGTAGAGAATAAAAACATGATTATTTATATATAATATATATAATAATCTTTTGAACGTACATTTTCTTTAAATTATGTTATAGGTGTAAATGTATAAAATTTAATATGTATCTCACGAAAAAAAAAAAAATTTTGGTTCAAATTATATAAATATAAACATAAAAATATATTTAAATGTATTACAATGTATATATATTTCGATTAAGATAGAATTGTAATGCATTTAAAATAATTATATATTATCCTATATTAATAATGAAAACCAGTGAATAGTGTATATAATAGTATATATAATTCTTTTAATACTTTAAATTCAACTAGTGGGATTCACCGTGCTATGCGGCGGGTATTCAATCGTTATCAGTTTGGTTTGTCAAGGTACCGGTTCAATACTTGTATAAGTTGTAAAAGAAAATACTTTATTTAGAATAAAAGTTTTTTTTTCTATACCGATATGTCAAAAAAGAAAATTTTTAACACAATAGATTTCACACAAATGTTTGAAAAATGTAATCATTTGTCTACCATTTTGATTATAAAATATTAATTTGTTTCAAATTTTTATTTTAGACAGAAGTAGTCATTTTTTTTTTCACCACTACTACCCTTAATAAAATAATGTTTGCAAAATATGAGAAGGCAAGAAATTATATAGCCAAAGTAGAAAAAACATCAACTTCTCTAACGTAAATATATATATATTAGCAATTGATATATGTATATATATATATATATAAAAGCCATTTGATACTAAATATAAAATGTTAAGTTAACAACTTGAAGGAGTATAGGAAAGGTTCAACTTCGTTCTACTCAAATATATTGAAAACCCATTTTTCTAATTGGTCCTTTTTTTATACAAAATGTTATAACATTAACTATATATATAATTTTTGATCGGTATAAAATAATTAATAGTATCTTCGAACATTATACTACTATAAATATTTAATACACTAGTAATAAATAGCGGGATTCACCCGCGCTATGCTGCGGGAATTTGCTCAGTATTGATTTGGTTCGTTATGTTACCAATACTTGCTATAGAGACCAAAAGAGAAAACCTAAAACATAAAGTCATGATATACCCACAAACTTATAGACACATGTTTTACACCGATTGTCAAAAAGGTAACGGTACGTGTTTATCATTGATGAAAAACCCATAAAAATATCAGTATCATTTTCAATAATTCCGATATTGGTACCCATGTTGGTTGGAATCATTTAGGTTGTCACAATACCATACGATACGGGTGTTCGCTACAACTTACGATATCGAAAAATAGTTTATTATAAACATGTGTTTCAAACTAAAAATATATATCTAACCCGACATGATTTTAAATATCAAAATGCGTCCAACCAAATATACACACCATATATTTTAAAACCTATATTAAAATTAATTAAAAAATCAAATAATATAGCTAAGAACCAATTGTTATCACAATTTAAACACTATAAATTTTCAACACTTATATGCATATTAGTGTTGTACTTATAGCTTAGGGGATTTTTCAAAAATTTTTTTGACTTTTTTACTTTTAATCCACAAGTAATTGATAATTTACTTTCAACCCAAAACTATTTAATATTTTTACTTTTAACCCAAAACTTTTCATATTTTGTAATTTAAACTCACAACTTTTTTACCTTCAAGTTTGATCACATATACTTTTCATCTTTCGCAATATTTTCGTTTTACGCTTTTTCTGAATTTTCTGAGTTAATACAGCGCAACGTGCGTGTGTGGTTCAACGTTTTGACGTTTCGTTTTACGATTCATACTAAATTTTTCGAGTTAACACGACACAATGTGCGTGTGTGGTTCAACGTTTTTATGTCATCTATTTTTCCTGTTTGACAAGTTCGTTTTAACGTGGGGGTCCTAGATCGACTTAGTTATTATTTTCTAAGTTTTACGCTTCGGTCTAATTTCTTCGCTTTAACACGTCGCAACTTCAGTGTTGGTGAATGTTGACGGTGATGTGGCATTGGTGCTATTTGACATTGTTTTACGCCCCGCCGCAACACGGGGTACTTAATACTAGTTACCCTCAAAATACAACTTTTTTTTTCAAATTCTTATAATATTAATCTATTTTCTAATGTGTGTTATTAAAAATATAAACTAATTAACTGAATATAAATATAATAATTAAAAACTAAATAAAGATAATTAAAATTTAATTATTAAAGTCAAATAATTAATTGGATATGCCGTTGTCTAAATTGAAAAAAAAATTTCTACTACTGAGATTTGAATTATATATATATATATATATATATATATATAATAGCCTTTTAGTGGAAATCCAAACAACTAATGTTCGATAATATACTTAAATTTTATTATAAATCACTATCGTTAACTTGGAAAAAGTTTATTATTAAAGGAAATATACTTGAATCTTAATTTTTAAATCACTGTGGCTAAAGTTTATTGATTAAAGGGACAATATATTCTTATTATCATAGTGTTATGGCCTCCCACCATTTTTCTTTTAACTTCCGCACGTACAGACGTGCGCCCCGTCACAAACAAGACCCCTCCAATGCAATATTTGGTGACCTTGATTTCACGTGAGCTAAATGCAGTGCATTGGGTTTAGTTTTATATTAAATTTTATGTTTATTATATTAATACAAATATATTAATGGATTTAGGTTATTATATTATTATATAAAATATTTCTTAATGTATATGTTATATATCATGAATATTTAATATAACATTACTAATATATCACCTTTATATATAATTTTAACCATAACATAATTGTAAGATTTAGATATTGGTCATTCATACTGTGAACTCAGAACATATATAAATATTAAAATCTATCTACACAAAATAACACATAAATTATTAATTTACTAACATAATGTTTAAGTTTTAGGTATTAAAAGAACACCTAATGGCTTAAACCAGTGGCTCTGATACCACTTTCTGTCACAACCCCCGACCCCACCCTGGGAGCGGGAGCCGTGAACCAGTCAAGTGGTACCGGTGTTTATTTATTTTGGCAGCGGAAAACTTTCATCAGGACCGTAGTTAGGAAATAGATTATCAGAGTTTCAAACCACTAACTTTTATATTAAACAAATGGGATGAAACCCAAGTTTTTAAGCACAATAAATATGTAGGGATAACCCTATTTTATAGAAAACATAAACTCCTTTTTATTTAGGTAACTTTTATAGCCACTTATCTAAGCCTTTAGTGCTCTCCTGCTGGCTTCTATTAGCTTCACATTAAGTTACCTGAAACGCGTTTAAAAACATTTTATCAGCAAGAAATACTGGCGAGTATATTCAAGTTTAATCAAAACAAGTTTTATTTATACTTTACAGTATTAAGGGCGATTACAGTGTAAGTTTTCTATCAATTATTCAACACAGTAGGCGACTGGGGACAGTCCCCTGTGCTTATGGTCATATTACTGTGGGACCTGTCTCCCAACAAGTAACGGTTCCTGTCACACCCTTGGTGACTGTGGACTAGTAATGTACAAAACCCCAACTACTTGCAACAATTATAGATTTCACATACTTAATCCCTGTAAGTGTAACTGAAAAACATTGAGGTTTTATAAAGTAATTTGATAAAAAGAGAATAACTCACAAAAAGATTTACAAAAAGAGAATGTACTCGCCTGGTAATATTAGGGTCTAACTACAGGCATCCTGGTATTATCTTGGGCATAGCTCCTAAGCTTTTAAAATATATAATGCACTCGTGTTAAGTATAATAACTCATGTCACATATAACTCGAGACAGAACCCTAACGACGTAGTCGAACAGAGCCTTGACATGCGTTGGTGGGTCCTAAATCAATCGGGCAGGGTAACAAATTAGTGATCAGGGATTAAAACACTTAAAATTAAAACGGGACAGAGCCTTATTATTATTATGGGAGAAATATGAAAAGAAAATAGAAGAAATAGAGAGGAGGGCGAGAAAGAGAGTGGCGAGAAAGCAGGGAAGAGATCTTCTCTATTCATACGAACTTTGGAGGTATAGCTTGGAGGCTACTCTTCTGCCTTTTATTTTACACGTATACAACTACATCTCATATATAGTTTATTTTATTATTATAATTAATTCAGTGCTTCACTCATTTATCGCTTATAACTTCTAAAATATGACGTTTTATAAAACAATGAATATGTTCTTAGAATGAGAATATTTTTGTCTACATTTTGACCCAAGTTTCATTAAAAATGGAGTAAGTTTAATTATAATGTATTTTTATTATTATAATTTTTAAACGGTTCCTATATTCGTCTAAATACCTCATATTTCTAACCGTCAACTTACCCGTAATCTATCCGTTTAATAATATAAGTTTCTATATACTTTATTTTAAATTTTTATACATAAAATTTTTGAAGATGTTACAGTTTTTTCCCAACATACCCACTTTGTTTTAGTCTCCTTACCTCCCCAAAGAAAACCTTCTTCAAAGAGCCTCCAACTTATCCAAAACACATTGCTGTGCTTTAAATGAGGTGATAGGTATTAACTTTACTTTTAATCATCACACATCAACACTTCTATGAAACACTAAGGCTATAGGGTGTGGTCATGAGTCTCATGGCCACCATGACCCTCTACATCAGGGCCATGTAATCACCCTCTAATCCATCATCCAAAATCACATCCTAAGGGTGTGGTCATCACTCAAACCACTATCCACCCCTTTTTTGTGTGAAATATGTTTTATATATTTTAAATAAACAACAAATAATAATAAATGAATTTTAGTAATAAAACTACATAACATTCAAATTAATAAAAAAATATACAACATCCAAATTTAAACTACATATTATAAATTAAGAAAAGAAAACTACTCGTTGTTTTTAACCCGACCAAATTGCCAAACATGTTCAATCAAATCAGAACGAAGATGGTTATGCGTAGTCTCGTTGTATAACGCCCACATGTTAGATTCTTGTTACCCTTCATCAACTGGTACAACATTCTCATGAATGTCGTCACTCGTTAGGATCATACTCATCAACTTATCCATCTTCGATTCACCCGGAGATTTCTTTTTTTGTTGACGCCTCTTTTTTTTGTCGCTTCCTTTTTTGCTTTGTCTCTACCATTTGGGCGTTTCAATTCCGGAATCTCCGTCACTTCATCATCAAACTCGGGTTCGTCATTAATATTAATATGGCAACGCGCATCTGAATCACCGGCACTGAATGTTTTAGACCTCTTTGCTCTTGCCACCTCGTTAGGAACCGGCGCCCACTTGGGACAATTTTTAAAGATATCCCAAGCCCATACGTATGTGAACGCACTACCTTCTTTCGTATGGTATTTTGACATAGCTATGGCAAAAACCGTTTCATCACTCCCCCCTACTTGGCGATTCGAACGAGCATTGTTGTAATAACCACAAAACGCCGCTCTCGATACTTTGAGCCCATTGAGTTCACTCCTCGGTACGGTTCCTTTTGCATCAAAGCATGAAATTTGTTGCAAACCTCCTTCCAAAAACTATCAGACGTTTGATTATTAACTACAAAAAAATATCAAGGTGTAAATAAATGTTGTATCTTGAATAAAATATTATTTTTGTATAAATAAAAAGTATATACCTACGATCGGACACATAGACGTATTGGTCACGCCCTTGCCAACGCCATCTCTTCAAACGATGTCCAAGTTTGACCTCTACCACTCGTTAAATTATCTTGTTCCGGCCTCTTTGAATGCTTTTTTTAGATGTTTTCTTAGAACTTGAGGTTGGGTTTCGGATACAACGTCAATGTCATCCAAATCGTCTAACGAAGGGGTATCGGGCGTCTGTTGCGATTGGACTTTTGTATGAATAGGCTGACTTTGGCTTTGTTGGAGCGTTTTAAGTTGTTGCTGATATTGTTGTTGAAATTGGATTTGTTGAAGTTGTTGTGTGTGAACGAGTTAGGAACTTGATTGTAGCTTGAAAAGGAAAATTGTGGAGTCGCCCACATCGGATCAATGGGTGTCGTCAACGGGGTTTGTGGCGGGTTGCTTGGATCCATGTGGTATCTATTCTTTGCTATTTTAAGTACAAATTAAAAGTATAAATAAATAATTACTACTAAATGAATGATACTTACACTCGTAAGCATGAAAATCCATCTATTGTTTTTATTTATAAATTATAGTTTCAAATATTTAAAGAAATCCAGTTTTTTTAATGGTTAAATGAAACACCTTAAATAACAAGGGTTATGATATATCATGTTAATCAAACATAATCTGAATAAACTAACATAACAAAACCTATGTGTTGTTGCTGCTGCTCTTGTAGGGTTAGTTAGGTTTTGTGTTTAACTGGAGGGGACTCTGGAGTAAAAAAAAAATAGGGATAATTTGTTTATAAATTTATGGTTGCGTGTATAATGGAAAAAGTGAGACGTGGTTGTCGTGGTTTAATCCACGGGAACCACTATGTTTGGTAGGACATAAATAATGGTCTTATGTGGGGGAAGTCATAACCTAACCATGACCCTCATACCCCTTAGCCTAATAGTATAAACAACAAGTCCATTTCAAAAATATAAATTAAATTAACCCTTAGACAACACACATCAACACTTCTATAAAACACTAATACTATAAACAACAATTTCATTTCAAAAAATTTAATTAAATTAACCCTTACACAACCACTTAAAAAAATAAATCAAATCAAAGTTCACAATAACATAAAAAAAAAAAAACAAACTCAATTCATCCTTCCCCATTTCATCCTCTAAACATGAAACGGTGGTGTCCATGCCTTCTCATCCGCCACCGCGGACACCTTCCCGGCGGTCCGACCACCTTCGACAAACGAATAATACCTCAAGAAAAACGCAAGCGTCAAAACCAACCACTCCAAAACAAACATCAAAACACACAAACCACCAGCCATTTTCAATATCACCGCCGCATCATCTTCCCTCACATACGAATTCAACGCCGACAAGAAATTCGAAGTGGTAGTGAAAATTAAAACTGATACAGACCCCTGGAATATCGCGGTCAGGACCGCGGCCACCATGTGGGCCGCGTACCACTTGCTTGAGCCTGCGGACACCGCATTGCACCCGGAGATGGCTCCCGCGATTGTGATGATGTGGAGGAGGACGAGGAGAGCGCCCGTGATGGAGGGGATGAGGCGGAGGGAGAGGGTGAGGAAGATGCAGCTGGAGGCTGCTCCTAGTAAGATGTAGTTGCAGATTAAGAAGAATTTGTGGGTTTTGTGGTGTGATTGAACGTCGCTTGTGAGACTCAGACCCATTTTTTTTTTTGTGATTTTGTTGAGTTTGATTGGTGGTGGTGGTGGTGGTGTTACAGGTGGATGAGATGAGATTGAAGTTGAAGATGAAGATTTTGTTGTGTGTGTATATATTATATATATATGATATATGTTGTAACGGATAGTTTACTCAAATGATTTCTCTAACGGCTAGTGCCTTGTGTGCTCAAATAATTTGCCAACGGCTAGTGCTTTATGTTAAGTCATGTAGAAATTAGAAAAAGATCAGGATTATTGTCGACGAATTTTGTTTTTAATTTTGACATATTTATTCAAACAAAAACTTAATGTTCATTCATTGTTTATTATAGCAATCTCGGGATTAAAGGTTACAAGTGCTTGTTAAGCTAACTTGTTATTCTCTTGCTTTGTTTTTGTGATGCTGAGATTTTGATCAAAACATAGTTTGCAAATGGTATTTATCTCCAAATGATACAAGCATACTTAACTGTCACACGTCATGAACCATATTATATTATTACAAATCTTTAAAACTTTCATTTTATCTTTAACCCTATAAATCTCGTTACCCTCCTAAAATTTATCTCATCACCTACCTACTACACACATTATTTATATAAAAGTTTTTTTTTAGTTTGGACCCACTTCATTACCAAAACCAAGTCAAACTTGCATCCATAATTACATAATTAAGAGCTCCATTGTTAAGGGACTCAAAGGGTACCATTACTCTAATGGACAATGGTAACGATTGTAAGGGCAATGGCATCACTGGTATGTGTTTTCGAAACTCTATAAAATGAAATAAACAAAATTAACGTCTTTGTAATTTTATAAAGTAAAATTAAAACGTTCATGTAAACCTACACACACCTCAACAAGCATTGAACCATGGAAAAATGCTTAAAACTAAAATACTTAAAATAAAAGCAAAAACATTTCAAAACGTATTGGGTTTAAATGGTAAGTTTAATTAAAGTGGAATGTAAGCTTCTGAGGGGCATAATGAAACATATAGCATAAAATTTTATGGGGCACAATGAACATATAGCATAAAAAATTGTCTCGCTTTAATAGTGTGTGGTAGTGCTTAGGTGATTTGTTTACTATCACGTGTAACTTTATTTTGAACGAAAACATATATACGGAATTGGAGAAAATGTTATTTATTGAAAGTTATAAAAGAAAGAAAAAAAAGTGAAAAGCTTATGAGTAAAACATGTGTCAACATGTGATTTAAAAAAAAACATTTAGAATATTGTACGTTTTAAGTGATAAGTTTAATTAAGTGGTGGAGGACGTATTGTAATTTTTGATGGGTCATAATGTAACATTTTCATTAGTGGTCTGATAAAGTGGACCAGTCAGATGAAGGTACTATAGATACCGACATCTGATTATTATAATATAATATAATATAATATAACGTAGGTAAAAGAGTTTGAAGAAATTTCGATTGAATGTGAATAAAATAGAAACTGGGAAGCCTTTGGTCCAATAACTAGACGAGCGATAACCATACTGTTACACTTGCAACGTTTTGAAGACAAAAATATATCTATATCTTCTATATTTTTCAATAACTAACATTTTATTAATATCTAATACTAATAAAAAAATAGCTTTAATGTTACATGGCATTCTTTTATAATAAAATTTCATCAAAATACCATATGGCAATTTATCATTCTACCTCAACAATATAATAAATAATAAGTAAAATAATATAAAGGCTATTAAATGATTGATTTTAATATATATTAGAAAAAAATCTTATATTCATGGTTATATCTCTTTAATATTCTTATTCTTAGTAATTAATATTATTTATCTACTTACCTATATTTTAGCATAATATGTCTACTTTAGTAAATGAAAACAAACTTATCAAAAGAAGATAGGATAACTAAAAATTTATATACCCCTCACTATTTGACATAACAAAAAATTTAAAACCTCGTCATGTTTGTAATTTGTTATTATCGTTTTCACAATAAACTATATAAATCTTAGATCACGAACTAATTCTATTACATCTTCTACTTTGATAACACTTTTAAAATAAGAAATATTAATTTGAAATGAAATATACTAATTATTTTGTACAAAATTCTTACATCGTAAATGCATCATTTAAAATGAGTAATGTTATATTTTCTTTAATTTTGTATGTATAGTTCATATTAGGGTTATATGTATTCATATCAAAATTTATATTTATTATATGTGATGCAAGGAATAATATGAAATATAAAAAATAATGTAAAACTTATTATCGTTATGTCCTTCAAACGCAACCAACCTCAACAATAACATATTTATTTAAAAAACTCATTCAAGTTTATATAAATGGAGAACACATTTATTTCCTCAAAGAACTCGATCAACTCCATGAGTATATTAAAGCCTTTAATTTTCTATACTCAAACCCATATAATACATGGGTCTATAAACTAGTAAGGTAATATATTTAAAGAGATATGGGATCAGATTCGTTCAAGATTTGGGTGGATGCCCAATCTCCATGGTCAAATCTGGATAGTCCACTCTCGAACTAATGTGACACTACATCAATTATCACATGAAGTTGTACTCACTAATAGGTATGGGCGTTATGTCATGAATTGGTTACAACTTACTTCGGACCACCCACCTTTGATGAAAGTGTCATCCAACAACATTTAGTATAAACAGAAGTGAGATCATTCTTCACATGTATCAAAATTAATAGTTAATAACCTCTTACCCTTTTTTCCCGTCAATATACATGATCTTGTTTTTACCTTTGGTCTATGATTGGCGCATGATTTACAATGTAATAATATGACTTCAATTTTTTCAGCATCAATTTCTTCCTACTCTTATTTGTCCATTACGGAACACGAAATCAGTGTCATAGAGAAAATGTCATTTAACACACCTTGATACTACTATACCAAAGGCCTTTTAATTAGTGGGAATTTGGCTCGTCTTAGATATATGTAATTTTGACAAGTGAGTTGGTTGATTCCTAAATAAAACCTGAAAAATCTTTACAATCCGAATACATGTACCAAAATTATATAGAAGGACACTTAAAACAGGCTACGAAACACTCACTGGTCGACACAAACATAACTCGTTTAACATGAATATTAATCAATAATTTTAGAAACAATTTACAACCGAAAATACAAACTTGTAAAAGTAAACGGAACCCACAAACTGCTAGCCTCAGATATATGTGTATGTGGGTTGGGCTAGAACCCACATTAGTTTCATATCATCATCTTATACGCCTTGTCATAGTCATAGACTCACACTCGGCCCGCCCGTACACAGGGTGTGACAACAAAAAAAATGATCCAACAACCATATAAGGGGAATGGTATGTGTATGGTGGAAATATAGGAAGATCGAGATCTTTGAGAAATTTGAAAGAATGGAGAAGAAAATTGTGACATTTTAAGAGATAACAAATGGTAGAGGTTCTTAAAAAAGATGGGCCATTTACAATGGTTGTTGGATAGCTTTTTTGTCATGTAGACCCACATGTATTGCAAGGAACAATATGGTGTGTTGCTCCGTACCTAATTGTGTGTGGTTCTTGTCACATTTGATGCTTATGTAGTTATGTTAAGTTGTTTAAATCAACTTGGTTGGAGGGGGCGGGGGATGAAGTAAGTGTGTCTGTCTATCTGCTGAAAAAGACGAAAAAACATTGTCGATCGAATCTTGCGGAGATGTTATAGAAGACGAAAATGTAGTGTATGGTGAAGATGAAAAATATCGTCGAGAGGATGTTAGAGAAGATAATATTAAGAGCGACGAAGGTAATTGGATTATTTATATTCTATTTATTTTCAAATATATGAAATTACAACCTGTATAAATGTATCAACATGTAAATTACCATTATTCTTAAAGTGAGTGCAAAAGAGACAAAAATATTACTGTTGGCTGCTCTTTCAAAACTTTTTCTTTGTTTTGTTGTTCGATCATGTGGGATGTACGGGATTTCCGACTGTGTTCAGATACTAGAGTGAATTGCGAACTACTGCGCAATCAGCTATGGTTTCACTGGACTTCCAGCAAGCCGATTACAGTGGTACTCAGTTATGGCGGACTAGGCGTGGTGAGACGATTCACAGTGCCAACAGAAGGCGACGATTTGGGCTTAGATCGGTGTCGGAAAGCAGGCTCTGAAGTTGGAGAAGGACGTGTACATGAAACCGGTGATTTACATATTGAACCTGATAGTGATCTTATTTTATATTTAATCTGATGCTTTACTATGAAAACACATCCTATCTTAACCTTTTATTAAGTTTTCTAAAAAATAGCATTTTATTTGCTTTCTTTTTACAATAAACTAATAGTTGACGATGTCTTACTAATTAGTAATTACTATATTGTTCACTAGATACTATATGTTCCTTCAACTACATCGTAAACCTACAATTTTTTACAACCTATATATAACTTCAACAACTTTAACATAATCACTCTAATGATTCAGCTATTTGAGGACATGTAATATTGTACATTTAATTAGTATTCACTCTAATAACTAGCAATGCAAATGGTAACCGGTGATTGTATAATGCCGGTTGATATAAAATTATATATATAATCATTTCTTAGTTTTCTTTTGTTTCATGGCGTTTGGGTTCGAAATGACCAAGAGGTGATATTCGTCTGCCATTGATTTACAGGTTTGCTATTGCTTAAAGATTCTGTTACAAAATATTTGTTAACATGTCGGTGAATTTTTTGTTATAATGACTTTTTTCTGGTGATTACAACCCTCTCCAAAATAAAGTCGTTCCAGGTTATTATATATTGAGCTTCTTGCTGAATCCATTTTGAATTCTTCTAACATTCTAAGTGATTATTAAGTTAAAATGATGTGTATGAGATCGACAGACATCATTTTAAACATGGTCCAACATGTTGTGAATAGTAATCTTTCAACCTTTAAGGGCCGTTTCGTCTTTAGTAGGATTGGTTTTGCAATTCAAAAGGGGGTTGCGGCGCAGCTTGTTGCCCGTTTACCTGCCACTTGTTTGTAATTTGTTACTTTGGTATATAATTATTATTGCTACAAAAAAAAAACATATTTTTGTGCTTGCTACATGCTTTTGTTCTTTGTATTTTCCTATGGGTTACTTAAAGGTTTGGTTTGGGTTTTTGCTAATTTAGGTCGATTCGTTTTGCTTTATTCAGCCCTTATATAAATTTCTTCAACATTTAATAGACTTAAGACTTTCGATTGCAGTTATTAACTTTTGAGGAAAGTAAGGTCGGCCACTCCACCTCCAAGTACACCCGCATCAAAGCCAAACCGAAAGGCAAATAGCCAAATACAACACTCCTCGGGTAAGTGTTAAACATTCATGTGAACGATACATTTTGCCCAATACAATACAAACTCCTACTAACAACAAACACTCCTCTGTTTTCTTAGATGCAAGTAATGACCCATCAATAAAATAAAAACTTTTTCGTGAAGGAATTTCACACGCCTAATGTTGTACCGACATGGGTGGTATATACACCTGCATATTATGCTTTGTGCATGTTCAACCGACTTATATACATGTTTGTATTGTTAGTCGTAGGATAACCGATGTTAGTGGTTTACAAAATGGTGTTATGCTTCAAAAATCAATCAAACTTTAGCATTGTAACTCCCTGCCTCAGTTTTTCAAAGATGGAAGACATTTTGACTTGGAATAATATGTTTTGATTCGACGACAGTATTAACTCGAGTTACTTTGTGTTTAAAGCAACTGCAATGAGCGACAGGCTTGTTTTCTTTATCTTTTATTTCGTCCAACTTCAGACTTAAAATTTGCTCAGCAACCGCATATCTACGTTTCATCGTAGAATTTATTTGTGGTAAAACATAATACGTTTTCAACGACATAAATTCCAGTTACTCAATGTAAATTTAGTTCGCAACGAGTCCGGTACGCCGCCGCAACGGAGGGTAAAATACTAGTTCTTATAATGAACCATGGGCGAACATCAAATCAAACGTGCTAGAACAAAAATAATAGTAAACAATTACTTGCGTTGTTGACAATAGTCATGAATTCTTAATTCTATATGTTTTTCAATACAGTAAATATTAATTAGGGGGAAGGGAGTGGTTAAATACCTAAAGTGTTTCAACTTCAAAATCAATCAATGAAAGTGTGTCATGTCAATCCACCTAAAGTGTTTAAACTTTTGGTTAAAAGTGTTGACAATGGTTAAACACTTCATGAATTGGTAAACTTTTTTTTTTCAAAAAAAGAAAGAATGTGTTATTGGTTGAGAAGTAATGGACCCCACTACATCCCACTCTCTCTCCCCTTCCCTCCCTCTTTCCCGATTCGGTGAACACTCACCGATTTTGGCCACATTTTGATAAAATGGTCATCGGCAAACTTGATGGCGATGGTTTTGGAAATCGGTAAACAAATTTACCGAGCTTTACCGATTGCCACTCCCTTCCCCCTTATAAGTAACACGTTTGAAAAAAATAATAAAAAATAACTGTAGAAAAGCTACAAAAGTCACTAGCCGTTGTGACATTATTTGAGTATAAACTATCCGTTACAACCCAAACGGTCATAAACACAGCTCACATACCACAACTCCTGTATAACATATATATAAATATAAATATATATATATATATATACCACACACACATACACCATTACCTCAACCAAACCTTTCTCTTCATTCTCATCTCATCACCAAGAAAAACTCAACAAAATCACAACAAAATGGGTCTCTCAATCGAAACGAATCAATCACACTACAAAACCCACAAATTCTTCTTAATCTGCAACTACATCTTACTAGGAGCAGCCTCCAGCTGCATCTTCCTCACCCTCTCCCTCCGCCTCGTCCCCTCCATCACGGGCGCTCTCCTCGTCCTCCTCCACATCATCACAATCGCAGGAGCCATCTCCGCGTGCAACGCGGTGTCCGCAGGCTCAAGCAAGTGGTACGCGGCCCATATGGTGGCCGCGGTCCTGACCGCGATATTCCAGGGGTCTGTATCGGTTTTAATTTTCACTACCACTTCTAATTTCCTGTCGGCGTTGAAGTCGTATGTGAGGGAAGATGATGCGGCGGTGATATTGAAAATGGCTGGTGGTTTGTGTGTTTTGATGTTTGTTTTGGAGTGGTTGGTTTTGACGCTTGCGTTTTTCTTGAGGTATTATTCGTTTGTCGAAGGTGGTCGGACCGGTGGGAAGGTGTCCGCGGTGGCTGACGAGAAGACATGGACACCGCCGTTTCATGTTTAGAGGGTGATATTATTGCTAAATGTGTTAAAAGAGTTGTTATTTTTTATTTAAATTTTTTTTTAAATTGAACTTGATGTTCATCTGGGTGAATTGGAAGTTTTATATAATGATTGTTTTTCTCTCTGTTTTTTTTTCTTTTCGAAATGGTTCTTATGTATCGAAACATTTTGCTTTGGTTTGGCGTGGGGACCTGAAATTTTGATAAACTTGTTAGCAGTGAAGCTTGCCCTCAAAAACCGCGGGGCAGGGGTGGGAAAACGTATATACCCAAAAATTTATATAGACTCGGAGGACGAAAACGTATATACCCAAAAGGTCTCCCATGTATACTTTAACAATGTCCGCCCTGAAGCTTGGGTTAAAAATAGAGGCGGATCTATGAAGACATTAGGGTTAGCCCGGGGTACCCCTTAACGTTGTCGGCGAAGTGTAAAATTACCTCTTAACTTTGTCGGTGAAGTGTAAAATTAGTGCAAAAAAATATTATCTTTATGTTTTATGCATCGAGGATACCCCTAAACCCAAAAAAGGAAAAAACTGGGATACCCCTAAACTTGTCTTTGATATTCGCTACCGGTTAAAAAGGCACTGTTCGTTAACGTTGTCGGCGAAGTGTAAAATTACCTCTTAACTTTGTCGGTGAAGTGTAAAATTAGTGCAAAAAAATATTATCTTTATGTTTTATGCATCGCGGATACCCCTAAACCCAAAAAAGGAAAAAACTGAGATACCGCTAAACTTGTCTTCGATATTCGCTACCGGTTAAAAAGGCACTGTTCGTCCATTTAAGTCGCTTTATGCAAGAGGGTTTCCTTCTGTAAATTTGTCAACGATAGTCCGTAAATTTGTTAATTATTCGTTCAATTTTATTCTGTAAATGAATTATGGAAGTTAAAAGATGGACTGATGAATCAAATGCTGATAATATGGTGTCCCAAAATAAAATTACGCATCGTAAAATTCGTTGCAAACGGAGTTGTATTTAGGGGTGAGCATGGTGTGGTTTGGTTATTGCCCGAAACCATAACCACACACTTCGGTTATCAAAAAATCATAACCATTCGGTTCGGTTAATGTGGTTTCGGTTAATCGGTTATTTGCGGTTAATGTGGTTTTGGTTCGGTTACAGGTCGGTTATTTTATCGTTTATAAAGTTACGCTTTAAATGTGTGGGTTATGCAAATATCATGCGCAAAAAATAAATACACACAAGCTTGTAGAATTATTAATTATATTACTTCCACGTGTTATGTGAAAGCATACATACAAACTCAAAGTGGCTAGAGTTTTAAATTTAATGAGGTTGGGTCATGGTTAAAATACTTAAACACTTCATCAAAAACAATATCGATTGGACCATGGGTTAAACACTTAAACACTAACTTAAAAACCTATGGTCTTATGGATTCAGCCATGTTTAAAACATTCGGTTCGGTTATTTGAGGTTATGAAACTAATAATAACCATAACCGAACCGCAACATGCGGTTATCAAAAATATAAATAACAGTTATTTCGGTTTTCGGTTATTTCGGCTCGGTTTTTTCAGTTATTTCGGTTGCGGTTCTGTTATTTCGGTTTTATGCTCACCCCTAATTGTATTCATAACAAAGATTATTTTGGCATCGTAAGCAATCAAGTGTTGGTAACATGATGAGCAAAATCGATATCGTCCAAACAATACCGATATTGGTATTCAGCTTTATGGTTTTGATCAATATAAAACATGTGTCGATTCTTATACCAAGTGTCGGTATCATACTCGTATAACGAACTAAACTGGTACCGACTAAAAAACTCGTCATATAAAGCAAGAAAACCCCACTAGCTCTTTTTTTACGACAATTTTGGATCACTGACGGACCACTTTGAGTATCATCGTGCCACCAGCGGAACCACCCGATCATATCTATCTCCACTAGGCATAATGCCTATACACGATCATATTCATCTCCAGTAAGCATAATATTCCAGTACACCAATTAAGGAGGAAACCTAATAAATTTGGAAAAAAAAACCCTTGTGGGAATCTAACCCATGACTTATTGGTCCCAAACACTTATCTCACCATACAGCTAAACTATTGCTTCCAAAGCCTTATCTCACATCTAAAATGCCAATAACTCTTATTAATTTGTATCAAAACAAATATTATATTCTTTTCCATAAATTATTGCAGATTATGTATTTAATCTAATCTAAATTCAAATAAAATATTCAAAAAATGTCACGTGTTTACACTATATTGTTTCTTAAAAAATCTATATTAATAGTTTTAAATATTCCTCAAGAATATCTATATTAATAGTTTAAAATTCTTAAATTATTTATATTATTATTTAAAACAAAATTTATCTAATACCATACCATTAAAGATTAGTACAAATAAAAATTTAATAAGTTAATACGTTAATCAAATATACTTTTTATATTAAAAATATGCTAATAATTTGTATTATATTTAATATTTGATATTGTTCGTTACCATATAGCTCAGTCAAGTTCAATCAGCAATGTACACTTTGTATTTTTCAAATTTAAAGATTTAATATCTCTGCCTTTCTATTTGATAGGGTCAAGATTTAAGCAGTTAAATCAGCATTGTACAATTTCCTTTTTCTAATTTAAAGATTTAATATCTACGCCTCTCCATATGATATGATCAAGATTTAATCTCTACCTCTCCTTCTATATGATCACATAGGACGACTAAAATTTTTAAAGGGTAAAAAAGATGATGATGCGTGTGGAATGAGGTCTTTTTATCTTAGAATATGATTCTTAATTATCAGTGAAATATAAGCAATCAACGGATTGTGTCGTATGTAGTTTCTAACTAAATTGTACAAAAATAACTTATTTAGCCAATACTTAACCATTACATCCTTAATTTGTAAATTTTAAAGATAACGGTATTTTTTTAACTAAACTTACATAAACATATTTTTTATAAGTTTTTTTAAATAGATTTATAATGATAATGGTTTTTCTTTTAATTATATAAAAAAATATGACTCGTACTTCAAATATAATTCAAACCAACAATAAGACCTGCACGCATTGTGGCGCGAGAACATTGCAAACATCGAATAGATTAGTCCAAACGTCGTGTGATGCGTTAACGATATGAAAACGCTCGTTTTGACGTATCTGATTGAACTCGAAATAACCATATAAGAATTGTGATTTGATCAAAACGTAAAGTAAATCGAATCAAAATGTGATCCGACTCATATATAGAAAGAAACTACAATTTGACTCCACACAGTTCGAAACAAAATTTACGAAACATACATAAAATACGCACGAATACATATTATATTTGTCCTGACTCATCTCCCAAATCGAAACGTAGACCAACTCAAACTTATAGTACATAAAAATATGGACGAAAAAATGATTTTCTAAGGAAAACGTGTTATATTTGACCTGACTAGTTTCCAGAAAAAGTTTATGTCAAAACGTAGAACAAATCATATTTATAACGACACGTAAATAAAAGTATGCATGTAAAAAATAGTTTTTTTAATTAAAGGAAGTATAAGGGTAAACTCGAAACAAATTATTAGTAACTTAATACGTTAGTAACGTTCGTAAAACCGTACCAAGTAGTACCAATGCCACATCAGTGTCAATGATCCCAATATTGGAAAAGTTTGAAAAATAAAATAAATAAAAAAGGGAAAAAATAACACTGAACGAAAAGCAAACGTAAAATCGTTAAACCACGCACGCCCGTTGCGGTGCGTTAATGCGAATAATCAAACCGAAACGTAAAACATAGAAAAGAATAACTAAGTTGAACGGGGAAAAATAAACATGTTGCGATAGACTTGTCACATGGGAAAAAATATAACAAAAAACGGTGAACGCCACACGCACGTTGCCGCGTGCCTTGCAAAATTTAGAACGAAACGTAAAACAAATAGCTTGTGAAAGATGAAAATTATGAGGGGCCAAAGATGAAAATAAAAAAGTGTTAGGCTAAAATATAAAAGCTGAAAACCATTGGGTTATAAATGAAAAATCTTTTTTTAAACTCTCCGTGCATGAGGTACAACTCTATAAACCAACATTTTATTCTTAATTTATAGTTTATAATGTTAAGCAATTTATAAACGGGTTAGGCATTTAATAACCATAAGCAAGAGATTTCAAACTTCTACTTAGTTGTCTTATTGTGCTATACAAACATTTAACCCATGTAATACACGTGATTGTAACTTAGTTACGTAATATGTCGCTTTCATTATTTATCCCGTGTAATACACGTGATTGTATAGTTACTAATATGTCCCTTTCAAAAAAACTTTAAAAATAAATATCTCTTCAATACGGTGTCGTTTCGCCACCTGCAAAACGATATCAATACGTATCTAAATTTGCCACCGTTATCACAATTTCGAGAAGCCATCCACCACTGCTATCATCCGGCCTGCAATCACCATCATAATAATCCAGTAAAAATGGAGTTTGAAACACCGACAAAAGCTCACGTTGTGAGTTCGTTAATGGCGGTGAAGCGAAATTCCGGCAAAACTTTCGGTGAAATAGCGGCGGAGACCGGCTTGACGAACGTCTATGTTGCGACTGTTGAGGCGTCAAGCGCAATTGAAGCCGGATACGGCCCCGAAACTCCGGGCAGCACTGCCCGGATTGACCGATACGCATATCAACCAGATGATGGAGCCTCCACTTCGATCGTATGATCCATCCATTGTTCAAGACCCTACTGTCTACAGGTTATATTATTCAAACACAATTCGTTTGTTGAGCAGTTTATTGATGGTAGCTTGTGTATGTTTTATAGAAATTTGTATATAACTGGATGATAATCCATTGCTTTTAGATTGAATACTTAACTGGTGTAGTTTAGTTGTAGAATTAGAGATTTTTTGAGTTGCTGTTATATAAAATTCAGTAAGATAATTCAAAGAGAATAGCAAAAGAGTTGACCGCCATTTTCGTCCATGTGGTTTGTTAACTTTTGCCATTTCAGTCCAATTTTCAAAAATGCACTAGTTTCATTCCTGACGTATCTGAAACGTGTCATTTCAGTCTCAAAATTAAAACCCAATTAAGACAGACAGGTTTAATGAAGGGTAATTTTGTCCTTTCATATTTCTTTTATTTTCACTTTTTCTAAATCTGACTAATCAAAGCTGTATGACTTAACTGGGTTTAAATTTTTGGACTGAAATAACATGTTTCCAGTATGTCAGGGAGGAAATTGATGCATTTTTTAAAATTGGACTAAAATGGCAAAAGTGAACAAACCACATCGACGAAAATGACAGTTAACTCATAGCAAGAACTAGTATGTAAGTTTTGTTTCATTTTTGGAAGTTGTGCAGAAATTAGAACAAAGACCTTCCTTAAACAGGGTCTAACCATCATAACTTATCAGTTTCCATTTGGCTATTAGCGTTCGGTGGTTATGAACTTATGATTGTAAACAATTATATTAGTGGGATGTACTCGATAGATACTCTATCAGCAAAAACTTTACCGGCAGTAACTCAAATACTTCGAACCATGGGCGTAGCATAGTGGGGGCGGGAGGGGGCGGCCGACCCCCCGAACTTTTCGCTCATTAGTGGAGTGTATGTAGTTTTCGTATAGAAATTTTTGGGTATATACGTTTTTGACCCCCCCCCCCCTCCCCGGTTTTATAGACATTTTTGGGTATATATATTTTCGACCCCCGGTCGGAAATCTCAAGCTTCGTCACTGCTTCGGACAACCAGTTATGGACCAAATTGTAACCAACAATCAGTTACTACTAATGATATATCACTGATAAGCAAGTTACTACTAATGATGAGTTTCCTTGCAATTTTTAATCAATCAGGCAAATTCGAAGCAAACTGTATTTTTTTTGAACGGCCAACAAATCAATCTCGAGTAGTCTCAGGGCACCCACTGGACAAACGGAGTACTCCGAGAGTAACCCGAGTCGTCCACCACCACTTCCGGGGAAAACCCGTCGGTGAAATTTCAGGTAAAACCCGTTTGGCTCAAGGATCGAACCCAGGTTTCCCTGGGTCTCCTATCATTGCCCACCAGTGCCTCACTCTTTTTTTGCTCCAAATGGGAATCGAACTTGAGTCTTCACAGAAGAACTCAAATCCTCCTACCAGTTGAGCTGGAGGCCATTGGCTCGAAGCAAATTGTATTAGTATTTTAATAAGGTAACATAAAGTTTTTCCACCATCGGCGACTCACTGAGTGCAAGACTTCCACCAGGAGTGCTGCCCCCTTGACCCCCCGGTTTGTTGGTGTATGAAATAAAAATAGTCATGAACGAGCTTGTATCAGCTTCCTAACTCGTATCAATATTTATTCTTCTTTGCTTTTGTTCTTAAGTAAATCCTGATTAACTAAAATTAGTTGATGATGCGAAAATCACCAACAAGCTGTATCCGTAAATTGACTTCATGTATGTAATTGATTGAAAAGGTTTTCAGAAATCAGGACTTGATTGTTGGTATTTGAATTGTTACTAACCAAGTTATTAAACTCTTTGTTTAAATTATTGTCTGACAATGTTTGATATTGAAATTATGAAGGTTGAATGAAGCAGTTATGCACTTTGGTGAAAGCATTAAGGAGATCATCAATGAAGAGTTTGGTGATGGAATGTAAATGCTCTTCTAATAATCTATTTCAAACTACACAAATGATATATATATGTGTGTGGGCGCTCGGGGCAAAAGTGAAATTGTACTAATTTTAACGTTATTTTACTAATTTTGTGAAAATAACGTTAAAAGCGGCACCGCGGGGGACGGTTAATCATGCATCATGTGGTGGCGTTGATAGCCGAAAGACATGGAGATACATGCACTAATCGGCCTTTTTCACGGTTGTTGAGTGTCATGTGCCCTATGTCCAAGGCTTGATGCAAAGCTACTATCGAGCCAGGGGTCTCACTGGAAGCAGCCTCTCTATTCCTACGGGATAGAGGTAAGGCTGTCTACATCTTACCCTCCTCAAACCCTACCTTAGCTTTGCTATTGGTGGGATTTACTGAGTATGATGATGATGACGAAACTACAAAAATTAAGATTTTGTTGAACACTTTTCTGAATTGCTTTCACTTTGATGTTTGTTACGTAGAATGTCAGCTATAGACTTCTTCTGCTCCGTGGACAAAGTGAAAGGTGTGGACGGGAAGGATCACATGGTGGTGACATTCGATGGGAAGTATTTGCCGCACACTGAACATGTAAGTCGTTTTATCAACATCACTAGATTGTTCTTGATACTATGATAGAACCATGTGTTGTGTTTACTATGAGCGGTTGTGTGACATGTCATATTTTGTACGGCCCAACACAACCCGTAAACTTTTTTCTAAATCTATTTTTAAATGTTCTATACTTCTATACATGATGGATGTGTTAGTAGTGCTATAAAACAAAACTGTATGTGTTTAAAATATACTCTTGGCGACTTTTAGTCTGCTTGACCCGTTTGGCAATTTTTTTATTTAAGTAAAACAGGGCAAAATGATAAAATTGCCACCTGTAACTATCATATGAGTGATAGTACACCATAACATAATAGATTGAAAGCACTTTTTGGTGTCAACTGTAGCCAAGTGAAACCATACTTGTTCTAGATTACCACAGATATTTCTTACTTTCTTTAAGCGCGCAAAATGGGCAGGGTGGGCGTGTTAGTCCGAACTGACACTTTGGCGTGGGACAGGTTGGGTTGACCTAAAACACTTTCTTGTCCAGTTTTTATGAACCTTTATATAATTAATGTGTCACGTATGATTACAAAAACAATATTATTTCATTAATAAGCTGTTTCTTTAATAAAATAATATATGAGGTTTTAAAGCATTACAAAGACACTGTTGGTTACCTTGAACCAATCTAACCATTTTCTTTTCATGTAACTCCAAATTTACCCGTTGGCCCATTAGAAACAAAGCATAACCCGAATCGAAACATTAATAAGTTAATGGGTCAAAATCGCCACGTCTAGAATTTCTTTAACAATTTATAATTCGGCGTTCGAAAAGGAATGAACAATTTGCTTAATATGTCCTTAGTTTTTTTTTATCTATTTGACCTGTTTGACCCGTTTTCATTATATTACAACCGCAATGGAGGTGGTTGTCTTATATATGGGATGAAACTGCCATTTTTAATATAAGCCAACCCCTTTACATTATAGTATACTTGCAATCACCAACCATCCATGAATACATGATGATGACAAACTTAGATAGAAAATGTTTTCTTAGCAAATTTCTTGATAATTGTTTTTATCTTGTCAATCAGGTCTCCATGATGCTTCTTTCTTTCTAAACTCATTAATATTTTTTGTTTCAATTATGCAGAAGGTGGAGCATATGGTTTCAAGATTGAATCTGCAGAAAGATTGAAATTTGGCTTGTTTCAACTCAAACCAAAATAGTTTTTCGATTCTGGTCATGTCTATTGATCTTCACGAGATGTTTTATCTTTGCTTTTTAGATGCTTGATGTTGCACGTTTCATGGTCAACTTGATTGTTTTTAATATGTCTGGATTTTACATGGTGAAGCCTTATGCAAACACACACACACACAATAGTGGGGAGATCAAATGGAAACCATACAAAAAATTAGGAATCAAATGAACCTTTCATCAAGTGAAAAGGAGATGGTAGTAACATGGAGTGAAGGGATTAAGGGTCAAATTAGGAATGAGATCAGTACCAGACATTTGGTACCTGTATATTGATACCGAAATTTAGCTAAAATCAAAACTGAATATCATATTGTATATATATATGTTCGGTCGGTACTGATGTGGTATGGTACTGTCAAAAAGTCCTGTCCTAAACAGGTACCGTACCACATGGTCATACCGAAATTGGGCTAAACTCAAGTCTGAACACCGTATTATAGAGTAAATTGCACAAAACATCCTTTATGTTTCCTCAAACTTGCAGGTTCCAGCCTTAATGTTTAAAAGTTGCTAAAAACAGCCTTTAAGTTTATTTTTGTTGCGGGTTCAATCCTTTACAGTTAACCACGTTATTTTCTTCAGTTAAGTTCCCTCACATGCATAACATGTGAGGGTATATTCGTCATTTTGGTTGATCTTCCACCCACTTCAATTATAAAAAAAAAAGAATATTTAAGTTTTAACCTAGTTTAAACAAAGTTTGGTAAAACGTACGCGACTACAGAGGAGCACGATTACCGTTTGATAGTGTTTAAGTCTAACTTGCGGCGTCCTAAGCGTCACCAGTTGCTGGATCCGACTACTGAACACGGTGTTACGAAGTTCTCTGATTTGACGGCATAAGAGTTCCATGAGAGGTATCTAGGGTTGAAGAATCGTTTGTCGTTTCCGTCTGATGCGAATAAGGCGCCGATTCTTCCAACTGATGATAATCCTAAAGAGTTTGATTGGCATGATCAAAATCTGTGTTAATCTTTACAGCTTAGTGGGCTAGCTTAACAAGATTCCTATCTTAATTCCGGGTTCGCCGGAATCCGGCGAGGTCGCCGGAGAAGAAGACCGGAAAAGAGGGTGTTTGGTTTTTAAAAGTTTGGTTTTATTGCACATTAGTCCCTGCGGTTAGAATTTTTTTAAAATAGGTTAAACCTTAAATATTTTTTTTTCTTATAATTGACGTGGGTGGAAGATCAACCAAAATGACGAATATACCCTCACATGTTATGCATGTGAGGGAACTTAACTGAAGAAAATAACGTGGTTAGTTGTAAAGGATTGAACCCGCAACAAAAATAAACTTAAAGGCTGTTTTTAACAACTTTTAAACATTAAGGCTGGAACCTGCAAGTTTGAGGAAACATAAAGGATGTTTTGTGCAATTTACTCTATATGTTTGGTAATACATGTTAGTATTCGATACAAAATTTCTCATCCGCATGTCAAAAATTGTTTCTTTTAATTTTTAACTTAATTATACAATGATTCTTATTTTAACATATGGCTATGTATTTATCATAGTTGTATGCTCCACCATTCAAATTCTAGCAAAACACTTATTTTGAAGGCAATTACAACTTTCCTTACCCATCTTCTTTGATCATATTATATCTTGGTGGGTTTCTAATTCAGGATGATTTTTTGGTTGTGAAGTTCTTTTTTTTATATTTTTTACCATCATAGTTAAAAGAAATACAAGAGTTATTATGTTATCTCTGTTAGCATATTGTGTTCGACTTTCAATGTGTGCATCAAACGTACATACATAGTTGGGCACTTGTAATTGATTTGGCGCACTATTTTATACATGTGTATCAATGTAAGTTACATATAACAAGCCAAATGTTGTCAAGGGACATAATGGTCGTAAGCAGTGTACTCCACAATTAAAAGGTTGAGAGTTCAAATTCTGTAGAGTGTAGGCATAATACATTTATCCTAGAAAACTAAGGAATTGTTGTTCCAAAAAAAAAGGAAGCAAATCAAACTCAAGAAGTTACAAGCACCCTTGTAGTGTGAGACACATCGGTATATACATATGCATCAAAGATAATTACAACACTAAATCAAAGATGCAAAGTTAGACACGTCATTGTAATAGGTTAGATGAAATATTATAATCGTTTATACCTATCATTGTATACATGTCGTCAAAACTAATTACAACAATGGAAAACTTGTGGAATTGGATGGTTAGTTATAGTGGGTTGCATGTCCTGTACACACGTACACGTGCATCAAAACTAATTACAACAATGTATTTGACCTAAGAGAGACCGTATACTTGCCTCGTGACATGCGATATCCCCCGCTAAAGTCTAAATGGCCAGCAAGATCTCCGCAAGGGACTTTTAACCTACTTTTGGCTAGGACACATTGTTGTAAATGGTTTGACACATCATTGTAATATATTAAACAGACCTTATATACATGCCCATCAGAAATCAATTACAACAATGAATCAAACCTGTGAAATGGAAGCCTTGTTACAATGCATTAGACGCCCGTGTGTCAAAAATCAATTACATCAATGAATAAAACGTAAAAAAGCCTTAAGGGTAATGCTTAGCTCATCCATTAAAGTCTAAACACGCAGTGAAACAACCGCAAGGTCCTTGACCAGTACTTTCTGTTAAGATGCACTGTTGTTTGTAAATTGGTTAACGCACTAATGCAATCAAAAGTACCTAGATCATTGAAAATAACAAAGATGCATAATTTTTGTGAAAATCATAGCGTATAAAATTTCAAACTCAAATAAACCGGTAAAAATGACAAATGAGGAAAAGTAGAAGTACCTGAACCGGCATAAATTAGAAACAGTAAAAAAAATAACCTAACTCATTGCGGCCAGACACGCAGCAGGGATAAGGAGGCGACCTAGCAGTAACCTACCACAAATCGCCGCCGGTCGCCGCCGTAGACGACGGCAAGAAGCCGTTCCGCCGTATCTCACCTCACCAATTCATCAGGTAACCAGTAACTTATTGGTTTCTTTCAATTAATTCCTTTTGTATCGTCTGTTTTTCCTCATATTCATTACGTTTAATTTTGTGAAATTGATGCCTTAAATCATAATATATGTTTCGAAATCATTCAACTGTTCGTTAATTGATTAGCGGAAACAGTAGTTTGTACTTGAAGTAGGCCGTTGGTTTGATGTTCTATCTAGGTTTTATCGATGTGAATCATGTTTTGAAAACCTAAATTCGCGATTCGAAGTTTGAACTGGTGTCATAGGTTTTAGGTTTTCGGTTTATTTTATCGATTTTGTATGATGTAGGTTGAATCATGTTGAGTATCTGGTAAACCATAGTATGTGTATTGAAAGCGTTCAACAACTCGTTGTTGATTACCGGTAACAGCAGTTTGTTCTTGAAGTAGGTCATTGATTGCTGATCTAACTAGGTTTTATCGAGGTGAACGGTTTTCTAAAACCAGAAAACCTAAAATCACGATTCGAAGTTCGAACTGGTGTATTAAGTTTTAGGTTTTCGGTTTAATTTATCGATTGTGTATGATGGAGGTTGAGTTATATTAGAGGATCTGGTATCTGTTCTGATCATCAAATTCACACGAATTGCAGGGCTAGGGTTTTTTGAAGGTTGAGAATTATCGACTATTTAACGGTAAGCATCCTTTGGGTCTAATCTATCTATAATGTACGATGGAGGTTGAATTTATTAGACTATCTGGTATCTGTTCTGATCATCACACTCGCATGAGTTGCAGGGCTAGGGTTTTTTGAAGGTTAAGAAGTATCGAATATTTAACACTAAGCATTCTGGATTAACATGGGTGTTCGTTTCTAGCATGATGAGAAAGCCTACTGGGCACAAGGAGAGGTACTCGATTAAATCTGAGATCTCAAGGGTTGACTCGAATGACGGCACTGCTGCTCGAACTAGACCTTTTAGTTTTGATGAGATAATGTCTAGAAGGAACGTTATTGATAGGGGTGAAGAACATGCTTCCAAGGAGCATTCAAAGGTAGTTTCACGAACGAAAGAGAGAATAGTGGAAAGTGAATACAGAGAAAGTTATAGTAATCATAGAAGATCAAAGGTTGATGATGATAGTGCGAAGGATGGTAGGAAAGAAAGAGGTGTACATGAGAAGAGAAAGAATCACGATAGGTCAACTGATGACTTTGACCATGAACACGGAAAGAGGCATGGTAAGGATTATGCGGTTAAAGACAGGGACAGAGACAAATCCGAACATGTCAGTAAGAGGACTCCAAATGTATACGAAGATGTTGCAAAAAAACATGAATCTAGAAAGTGGCATGATTCCACAATTTCAGAGAAGAAGCAAAAAAAGTTGACTTCTGAATCTCACCATGAAGAGTTAAAGTCAAGAAGTAAACGGTCTAGGAGTAGAGAGCGTAGAGAGCATGAGAGAGACAAAAGTAAAAGGTCTAAATCGCCCTCACCAAGGGGACAAAAACAAAGGTATTACGATGCACGAGAGCATGATGAGCTTCCGTCACATTCTTCAAAAGATGGGAAGAAGGTATCAAATAATGGTTCGGATACCAAGATTAAAAGACATGACACATCTGCAAGTGGGCTTGGTGGTTATTCACCGAGAAAAAGAAGAAGCGAGGCTGCTGTCAAAACTCCTGTTTTAAATAGTCGTTCTCCGGAGAAAAAGAACGCCGGATGGGATTCGCCACCTGTCAAGATCGAAAGCAGTTTGCTTTCGTTAAACAAAACCGAACTATCTAATAGACATGAGGTGTCTAGTGTGAGTCATCCCGTCACTCCAAGCATCTTCAAGCCAACGTTTGGTGTTCTTTCCAGCATTACTTCAACAATGAATGTCTCTGTTGACTCAGTCCAGCTAACTCAAGCAACACGGCCCAAAAGGAGGATTTATGTAGAGAATTTACCGTTGTCAGCCTCTGAGGCTGCAGTAATGCAATGGCTTACTGGTTATCTTCGACCGTTTGGTCTTACTCATGTTCAGAGCACGAGTCCTTGTATTAGCTGTATTGTAAGTATATAATTTATTCTCAATACATGCCATCCAGATTACAGTATCTTTTTCATTTTTGCGTCTGTGAAAAGGGATGGTTTTGAAATAACTGATTATCACGGTTTCACTGCAGGTGAACAAGGAAAAAGGCCAGGCTCTTGTGGAGTTTCTCACACCTGAAGATGCTTCTAACGCTCTCAATCTTGATGGGAAGTCTTTCTATGGCAACATTGTTAAAATCAGACGTCCTAAAGACTACGTTGAGGCAAAAGCAAGTGTAAGACTGATAACCATGTTTACTTATGATTTACGCATGTGTACTTGTTGCTTATCTTACTTATTAGTATGTATAGTTAACAGCAGTAGATGTTTAGATCAATGAGTGTAGGACATGCTTAGTTTTTAGGAATATGTCAGAAAACTCATTTGACTTTTGCTGAATTCGCATATAAGCCCTGAACTTTGTTTTTTGCATAATAACTTAATTCTTTAACTTATAATGCTGAATGAGGAGTCGAGAAGGCCTTTTTTATAAAACTTAGGGATCTAATTATGCCTAAAAGACCTTTTTATTAGATTTTAAAAAGGAATTTAGTCATACAATGGAAGTACTTTTGATTGTAATGATTTTTTGTTAAGTTTTATAGGTTAAAGAATCAATTCAATAATAAATACAGTTTGGGGGCTTGCATGTGAAGTCAGTGTGAAGTCCATTCGTGTTTTCTGCATATGCTCTAGTTTGTTGACTTTGTTTAACTAAAGTTTTATACTCGTACAATATATTTACCACGAACCAAATATTGACTAGTTATCAGGGTTGGATCATGGGAAAACTCCTACCGAACGATTGATATTTGTGTTGAATTTTTTCTGGGGTTTAATTTTTAGAGGATATGGTTTAGTTTTTAGGGTTTAATTTTTTTGGGGTTTAGGGTTTAATTTTTAGGGATTAGGGTTTAGAGTTTAGGGTTTAGTAATGGTTAGGTAGAGTTTTCTCACAAAGAGGAGTTTTCTCAGGGTCCCTCCCCTATATATATAATGGCAACAATATGTCATTTTGGTATGTTATTTTCTACTTTAATAAAGGGATATCTTAGTTTTATGCATAAAATCTTATGAATATCTTATTCTAAGTACCTGCAAGGCTGCAATCATGTAAATCAGCACATGTTGGTTAAAGGTTTACAAGATAGTAATATGGTGATATAAATATGGGCACATGTATGCAAGTATTCCCTTAAAATGCTCGGTTAAAGTACCGAGACAATAATGAGGTATGTCACACTAGAAGTGTTGTAAAGACTAAAGACCTACAACCTTTTTGTAAAGAGATTTTGTTGCTTAATGTATCTTAGTTTTGATTTTGTTTCTTCGTTCTTTTTTAAGAAAAAAAGGTAATAAAAAATTATTACAAACACAACAATAGCATCTATGTGAATGTTTTCTTCTTTTAATATTAGTTGACATTTATATCTAGGGATTGCTTCAGCTATATGAGACCATGATGAGGAAATGTATGGGTTATATGTGTGCTTTTATCAATGATGGTTTTGGATGTATATATTTCATATTAGGAATGTCTAGGTGAAAGTTTCTTAAGTACGGTGATACAGAAATTAGTATTAATGTCTTATTTTATTTGGTGAAATAAAATAGAAGGTTATTTCATGTGGATTTTTTTGTTGTCCTAGAGTTGCTGTCTTCTTTTTTCGTTTATGGAATGTGGACAATAAGCTCTTAATCTACCTGTAATTTGTATCATATGTTCATATCTAGTGAATACAAGCTATTGTTGATATTAGCTTAAATTAAATTTATCTTAGGTACTGTCTTCATGTTTGCCATTTTATAATAATATTCTTTTGATCATCTTTTCTTTATAAGATAATCTTTCTGACAATCATGTTGGATTCTTAAATAGGCTGTTTATATTGGTTATATCATAATTCACGTTGATGGTGATGAAGCTGACTCCTAACATAAGAAGATTTTTCAGGTGTAGTGTAATATATTTTTGCAGAGTAAAAAAAACTTTCACTGTAATGGCAATATTTATTTCTTGCGATTGCAGGTGCCTCTTCTTTAAAAGAATCTGGTCTCATAGTAGTGAGAGTCGCAAGGCGCAAATGACTCTCTTGTAGGCATGAAAAAAGCGTACTTTGAGATTATAAAAAAAACGCAATAACTAGAAGAAAAAAAATATATGTAGCATAAGCATATGAAATTACCATATTACAAATTCAATAAAAAACTTAAATCTGATTAGCAATTAAGTCCCTCATGTTAGTACAAAAAGTTTAAAAGTGATAAAAATTCACATAAACATTCATTGATCTTCATCACTAAAAATCTAAACTTTCATTCTCATGGTAACCTACATACACATCAACTTTCTACCCCATGTTGACACGATGTATTATTAACATCCCATTACTTCATGAGCCATTTTACACATGACAGAAAAACTTACCGTTCTCCCTTTTCCACCCCCTCTCTTCTTCTCCACTGTCGGTTGATGTTAAAGTAAATGAAGGTCTTATGCTTAAAATGAAAAGAAGTCCCCGAGAAGAGGCACACACCTCGTACGCTTTTGACTACAAAGCTCTTTCTACTCTTCATTGTCGCCAGAAGATGATGCAGTTGTTTCTTTTGCTATGATAATAGCTTCATTTATAGTAAGATCAAATTTACATTACTACCAACTTGAATTTTCATAGAACATGATTTTCTAAACACATTCTAGATAACAGAAGTAGAGACTCATTGTTAACTAAAACCACATACATAGACATGATTTTCAAACCACTGAACTACAGATTATCTGCCTACTGGATAACAAAAGTTAATATTACCGTTTGGCGTTTCCTATTTGAAGTTGAAATTGCAATGTTTAGTTCCATATTCAGATACATACCCCAAACAAGAAAAAAGACTCACTTTTATCAACTATAAAAGAGAACTACTGCTTAGAAGAGCCTTGAATCACCCTTTGAACGAGCAGTGGCAACTGTTGGCAAACTGCTGTGTAAGAGTCGACTCTCGAGGATAAGAAAGGAGAAAAGATCGGAACGTTTGATTTAAAGAACTAGATAATTGTCCAACAATTAGAATTTAGAAACCTAAAAAACTCTCTGAATTCTGAAGTGGCCACTTGATATCGCTTGCTTCTGGTAAGAGGGGCGTCCTTAGGTTTTTTCTTCATTGCGTGTCAGCCTCATGTGTAGTGTTGCTTATTTTTCTACAAATTTTAGCCCTAAATATAATGGAACTGGCGGATTTGTGTTAAGTTGTATGCACGTACTTAGATTTGCAAGTTTTCCAGTAAATATATCCTTTTCTTATCGTTGACCTTGTGGTACATTGTTTATTTTTCTACAAGTTTTATCCCATAGTATTTTTTTGCATGTAATGGAACTGGCAGATTGATATTGAAGTTGTAAATCTTCCAGTAAAAATATTCTTTCCTTACAGTTTTGATATTGGTATGAATATTTATTTATGTTGTCATGCCATGTGATAGCATAATGTAGTTAATATACAAACATAGAGTAGTTGGTAAATTAAGTTGTGATTGCTGAGGTTACTATTGATGTAGCAGGTTTTCAGACAGTTGCTATTTTCATGCAGACTGGTGTATCGGAGAAACCTGTGGCTGCAGCTGTGTCAGTTAAAAACGTTGTTGAAGACTCGCCCAACAAGGTTTGCTTGTGAAGCCATAGAACTCTCTCTTTTATACACACACATATATAGCATATTTTAGTAATTACATCCTTGACAACTGATATTTCTTTGGTTTTGTTGAATTATTTATTTGTATATTAGGTTGCTCAGGGTCATTGCATTGCCATTTACATTTTCCAAACTTTCTTTTTCTGTTTTGCAAACAGATCATATAAGAGAAATAAAAAAGTTTTAAGTAAAATAAGGACTCACATGGGTTAAATAGGTTGAGAATTATCCGAAGCGTGTTTTTAATGCATACAACTTCCTAGCATTATTTTATTTATGAATTTAAATTGTTTTAGCGTTGAATTATTAATCATATCTAATTCATTATTATGTATAAACTAGCAATTAGACCCGCGCACCTTGTGGCGCAGGTACATTGCAAACATCGAATGGATTAGTCCAAGCGTTATGCGATGCATTAACCATATGAAATCTTCAAAGTTGAGGAGGTGTAAAATGGAGTAATAGTACAAGGAGTAAAAATGCAAAGTTTAAAATTTTGATGGGGTGGTGGGGGTAATGGAATAAAAGTGCAAGGATTAAAAACGCAAAGTTTAAAACTTGAGGGGGTAATAGTGCAAGGAGTAAAAACGCAAAGTTTAAAACTTGAGGGGTGGTGACATTAAAACTTGAGGGGGTAATAGTGCAAGGGGGTAAAAACACAAAGTTTAAAACTTGAGGGTGTGGTGGCGTCAAAAATGGAGTAAGAGATCAAGGAGTAAGAACGCAAAGCTTAAAAGTTGAGGAAATGGTGGCGTTAAAAATGGAGTAAGAGTGCAAGGAGTAAAAACGCAAAGTTTAAAGTTGAGGGGGTGCTGGTGGAATTCAAACTTGAGGGTTAAAAAAGCAAACTTCAAAGGTTGAGGGGTGTAAAATGAAGTAATCGTGCATGGGTTAAAAAAGCAAAAATTAAAAGTTATAAAAGTTGTAAAATAGAGTAATAGTCTAGGTGTTAAAATTGTAATTTTTAAAAGTTGAAGGGTGTAAAAACAAAGTAATAGTACATGGGTTAAAATTGAAAGTTTTTAAAATGGAGGGTGTTGGTGGTAAATACCATCGACTTTATGTTCTAAGATATATAAGAATGTCTTATAAAATGGACAAAAAGGTGTTTTGGGATCGACCTGCTCATCTTGTCACCTCTTGCCTCTAGTATTATTCTTGCTTGTGATAAACTACTATGGTTTTGTAACGCAGATGTTTATAGGCGGGATTTCAAAGGTTATTACACCTGAAATGGTAAGCATCATACCTTCATTTTACGTTATTTGTTCTCACTTTCTTTATAAGCATCTAATCATCTATGAATTATGCTTCATAGCTCATGGAGATAGCTAGTGCGTTTGGACCTCTTAAGGCATACCATTTTGAGGGTAATGCACATCTTCATAGTCCATGTGCTTTTGTTGAGGTATAGAATCATTATGAAATTTTTGTTCATGGATAACTTGGATTGCATCAATGTTGGTATATAGTATATACAGTCCTTTAATTGTATATCTGTTCCTGTAATTCATATTTAATATTTTAAATTATATCCACTATTTTGCAGTATGCTGATCAATCTGTGACTGTTAAAGCATGTGTCGCTCTTAATGGTATGAAGCTGGGCGGGCAAGTCCTGACTGTAACTCAAGCAACTCCCGATGCTTCATTAGTGGTACACCATCACTTTTTTCTTGATAAATGAAATAGGGTTTTGTTCTGTATTATATGTTTGAATTTATAGGTGACAATTTCGACTCGTTTACTTGTAACTGGGTCGATTTGGGTTATGTTTGTTTTTAGTAGGTTAAATGGGATGAATAAAATATTACTAGAAAAAGGAAGCAAGGTTGAATGGGTAGAAAAGCCTTAAAGCATATATATAGATTATTTGATAAAATATAGTGATATTATAGTTTTTTGTAACTTGTAAGAGTTTGTACAACCCTTCTGCAGTATGCAGTTTATAATTAGGGATTTAGGGGTGAGCAGAAAACTGAAAAAACCAAACCAACATTTATGGTTCGGTTAAGGTTTTGCATTTTTTGAAAACCGAACCGAATAACCTAAAAAATCAAAATACTTTTTTTAATGTTTGTTATATATTGATTTAAGAATTATTACTTTAATTCTTAAATCTTGAGTATTTATACTAAGAACATAAACATGTTTATTCATCTTTGAAAGGATTTATTCATTGCCTACAAGAAATAAGAAACTTTGGCATAAATTTAAATTATTTTTAAAGTATTATAAAAGAAAATGTCTTGATAAAACTTTGAAGAAACATAAAAATAGATTAGAGGGTTCGGTTTATGTGAACAATATTAATTAAAAAGGTTAAATATGTTAACTTAAATGTAAACATCTAATAAAGATTCTTAAATTTTGGAATATACTTTTTATATTCGAATCTTACATATTTTGTTTAAAAAAAGAAAAAACCAAACCGAATCATCGCTAAAACCGAAACCGAACGGTTTTTGAAAACCGAAAATCGAACATTTCGGTTTTGGTTTTACCCTAGAACCGAACTGTGCACACCCCTGGTATATATTGCAAATTGTGATGCACATGGTAATGTTGGTGTACAATTCATTTTCTAGTTTGTAATCATATCTATCGCACTACTGAATATATTTATAAAAAAACAAAAAATGGACAAGGAACCCTGCTCGTACCAAGAAATACCGATTTGACTTTTTACCCACCGGGTTTGACTCACCTGTTTTGCCACCTGTATATTCTATGCTCTTGAATTTGAGATCTTTAGTGATCACAACATCTTTAGGGAAATCATGGTGACCTACCATTCTATGGAACTCCGGTGCATGCACGACCACTTCTTGAGAAACCTACACAAGTCCTAAAACTCAATAATGTGGTATGTTTTCCCAAGTTGATGTTGAATTTGTTATTTTAAATACTTATTTTTCTGATATGCTTGTTCTCTTCATGTGGCATAGCTGGACCCACACAGTCTACCATCACTTTCTGAGTCGGAATTGGAAGAAATACTCGAGGATATACGTCTAGAGTGTGCCAGGTCTAACACAAGCACACTTTATTTCTTGGAGTTTTTAAATGCATACGTATTTGGGTTGAAGCTAGTTATTCTCTTGTCCACGTCAAAACGGGGTCGGGTTGGGTTGGGTTGGGTTAATCACCTAAAACTTTTAAAGTACACAGATGGTCCTTGTGGTTTACCAAAATTTTGGATTTGGTCTCTAGCTTTCTAAAAGTACACAGATGGTCTCTGTGATTTGCACTTTGTAATGCATTTAGTCCCCAACTTTTTCCAAAAGTACATGGATGGTCCCTATGGTTTGCACTTCGCAACGCATTTAGTCCCTAACTTGGACATGCTAAAACCTTTAGATTTAATGGCTAGGGACTGAATGCGTAACAAGTGAAACCTGCAGGGACCATCCGTGTACTTTTAAAAAGCTAGGGACCAAATCTTAAATTTTGGTAAACCACAAGGACCATCCGTGTACTTTACTCAAACTTTTATATCAATTTTTAGAAACTATGATAAATAACAATGAATCACTATTTTGATTATAAAACAATATCATTATAATAATAATCAAATTCTTAATAAAATAATTTAGGAGGTTGTATGCATTAAAAGTCGACTTTGAGCAACTTTCAACCCGTACGGCCCATTTGACATATCCATCCCTAGCTTATTATTTTTTAGAGTAAAATGCCATTTACCCTCTGGTTTGGCCGTTTTACGACTTTCATTCAAAGGTTTGAAATCTTGCCATTTCCACCCGGCTTCTTGACTCCTTCCATTTTTCTTTGTTAAGCCAGGGGTATTTCCGTCTTTTCATGACCTTTTTAGGGGTGTTCGGTTTTTACATAAAGTGAAAAAGACCGAATTGCCCTTTAAGTTAACAAAAAGACAGAAATACCGTGACTTAACGGAGAAAAATGGATGGAGTTAACGAGCCGGATGAAAATGGCAAGATTTCAAACCTTTTGGATCCAGATGCTGAAAAACAAACCTTTGGATGAAAGTCGCAAAACTAGCCAAACCTCAGTGACAAAATGGCATTTTACTCTATTTCTTGTATGGCCAATTTAACACATTTGAGACCAAAGACAACCCTCATTGTCCCATTTTATAAGTAAGTTTGAGAAACTTGCTACCTCTAGTTGTATGCTTTAAACATAAACGTGAAGGGGAAAAATAGACAGACGGGTTAGGTTTAAGTTCAGTATGATACATCTATCTTAATGTAATATTCTTTAAAATAATTTATAGGTTTGGGGTGGTCAAATCAATCAATATCGTCAAGCAAACCGAGATGCCCACAAACTTAGAAACAATTGAAGTAACTAAAGAACCTAAAACCTTAGCGGATGAAGCAACTAAAGAAGCTAAACCCGTGGCGGATGAAGCAACCATAGAAGCCGACCCCATGGCGGAAGAAGTAACCGAGCGTTCATGCAGTGATAAATTGCAGCAGCAGCACGAAGAACCTGCGGATGAAAACAAATCTCATACCGAACGTGAAAACGTAAACGGGGTTGGTGGTACTGTTGGTAATAAACATGAAAACAAGACGGGAAAAGATGAAACATGTGATGATATTGAGACGGAAGACAGAGCGTTAAAAGTAGAATCAGACGATACCATGAAAAACATATCTGATCTTATCGACGCTTTTGAGGTGGGATGCGTATTAGTGGAGTACAAAAGAACAGAAGCTTCTTCCAAGGCTGCACATTGTTTACATGGTCGGGTTTTCGATGGAAGAAGTGTGAGTGTAGAGTACGTCACATATGATGTTTATCACTCCAGGTTTCGGAAGTGAGGTTTTTTAGCGTCTTCTAGCGTATTGTTTTGCCTAACGCGTTTGATCTTCATTGGCAAGTTTTCAAGTAGTCTTTGAGATGGAAACAAAGGTTGTATTGTATTGTTTCATTGGAACTTGTCAATCTTACATATCTGTGTAACCTTTGCTTTAGTAAGAGTATGTTATTTAATTTGTGGTGCATGGTTTGTGGCAATTTTTGAATTTGGGGCGTAAGTAGGGTGTAGACGAGCCGAGCCGAGCCCAAGCTCGACCATGCTTGAGCTCGATTAGCTTATAGGAGTTAGGCTTGGCTCGTTTATTATCTATTATTAATATACTAATTAAAAATAATATAAATCATAGACTCGTGAAGGCTCGCGAGCTCGTTTACTAAAAAGCTTATTTTTAGGTTCGCGTTTGGCTCGTAAACAAGTTTAAATAAGTTTGGCTTCGCTCATTTACTAGACAACTTTCAATAAGGGCTAAATATTAATAAATATTAATAAAAACTAATATTACGCTAAGGCTTAACCTCAAGCTTTGGGATAATAAATAAACCAGCTTGATTTTAGGCTTAGGCTCGGCTCTGGCTTGATAAGGCTGGCTTGTTTCGAGCTTCTTCTCAAGCAGCTCGCAAGCCGCTCTGCTCATCTGCACTCCTAGGCTTAACAAGCTTTAGCTCGAGCATATTTTGAATTCTTCGTCTAAGTCTAAAGCTGAAGTTCTGCTAGCAGGGGCGGATCCAGGGGGTTTTTGGGAGTTCGCGGAACCCTCTCGGTTTGGAAAATTAATGGGAACCTTGTATGATTTGAAAAAAAAAGATTAGTGAGAAGCTCCCAAAAGGAACCTCTGAAAAAAACTCCTGGATCCCGGTTTTGAGCTTTGTCTTTATACTGAAGCATGCCTCGCAAGTAATTTAATATTACAAGTTTGAATTTGCCTGGGTTATTACAAGTTTGAGTTATTAGTTTTTTGTTACTTTTTTATATAATTAAATTTCAGTGCTCTAATGTTCCTCTGTTCTTCATTGCATCGCATTTCTTTTTTCTTTTCGTGATTTAATAATATGGTGTTCTTCATTAAATCGGTTCTTCGCTCGCAGAAATCATGGTCATCCATCACAGAAATTAGCGTTTGTAAGGAGGTTTGTATGATTCTCTTTGATGCTCATTGTTTTTTTAACTAGAATTGATTAGCGGGGTTGTTTTTCTTAACGTGATTTGAGCCGTACTTATATTTTTTTTTTGTTATTGCTTAACGATTAAAAGGTAAACCAACTGAAAACATCCATAAAAATAAACATGAATACATATTATATTTGACATGACCATGAAACGTAAAGTAACTCGAATTTCCGTCTAAAGAAAATGTATTAAGTTGTCCCGATTTGTTTCCGAACAAAATTAATGTAAAAATGTAGACCAACTGAAAATGTCCATAAGATAAGTACTAAAACGTATTATATTTGAAATGGCTCATTTTCGAAAAAAAAAATTACATCAAAATGTAAACTAACTTGAATTTATATCGACACGCATATAAAAATTAGCACATAAAACTCGTGGGGTAAAAATGATATTTCAAAAAGTTCTTATAAATTTAAAAGATGTAATTGTCAATAATACAAATTGAAGGGATGAGATTCATAAAAAGACAAAAAAAAAATCTAACTCACCTAAGCTAAGAACTTCATCTAATATATGCACTAGTAGGGTGCCCGCGCGATACGGCGGGGGCGACACTTTGCATTACGGCACTCGTTTCTGGTTGTTTTCTTATTTGTATAATATTTATGATAACATTATTGTGGTGGATATATGTAATAAGCGTTACACATGTTTAGTAATTGTTAAATTAATTTAAATTATCAATTACCTCAAGAAACAATTGGTGTAATAAAGTAACAGAATAAAAAAAATCAATTACCTCAAGAAACAATTGGTGTAATAAAGTAACACACGAATAAGAAAAAATAATCTTAAACTTAATTAAAAGTTATATAAAGTAGCACACATATAAGGAAAGATAAGTCTTAAACATAAAGTGTCAAGTACTTTGCATCATGAGGTTGAAAATTTATTAATCATACGGCTTAAACATCTCGGATCTCATCCATATTGTCAAACCACCATTTCCCATCATCGAGAGCAACGTCCCCCGGAATTTCTTGTATCTCTTCCTATTTGATTGTTACATCTTTTTTAGAATGATTTTCTTCTTCGATATCCTCTTTAACTAATAAATCAGTAGTAGCTGTTGAGCAGTTTGGGGAACTGAAAGAAATGTTAGATATTTTAGCTACATATGTTATATCATGTTATTGTTATATATAAGATCTCAATCAAATTCTTATCCATATCAAATTCTTAATTAATTTGCTAGGGAAAAATGAATAAGTGAGTAAAAGAGACCAAAGTGTGTAAAATAATAACATATAACTATATTTAGAATGTAATTGTGTAAACCACCAAATGCATAAAAAATCATCACATTCTCACTCACAAGTATTTCATTCGTCACGTAACACCTCTGATAAACGAACGTATTCTGAAGAACATGATTTTTGGAAGTAAAAAAACTAAAGAAATTGAGTTGTATTTAAACAAACGATTTTTAATTACATGTAGCTTTTTACAACTAACTATTCTTATCTCTATGAGTCTTGTTTTAACTTATAATCCTACAAAAATGTAAACAAAATCTACTTTTAACTTATAATCCCTAAAAATGTAAAGATTGTAAATACTTTTTTCAACTAACTATTCTTATCTCTATTTAGTATTTATCTAGTAAATAATTTTTTCAACTAACTAATCTTATCTCTATTTAGTATTTATCTAGTAAAGATTGTAAATTTCTAGAGTATTATCTATATTACATGTTACAAAAAATGTTTGTAAAAACTTATTTTTTTTATAAAAACGAAATGTTTTATTTATAAAAAAAACAGTTTTATACTTGTAACGTTTCATTTTTTAAGTTGTGATAGTTGTAAAGTAAGTTTATTTTGTTGGTTAAATGATAAAGTTTATATTTTTTTTAAAGTTCATATCTTTTTTTAAATATCCACATGGTACTCATCCAATAAGTTTTAAGTTTAATTTCTTTTATAAAAATAAAATATAATAGTTGACTCGTTAGTACGTTTTACACATTTCACTTTAACTGTTAAATTTCGTTTTTATATATGTAAAAAATAAAAAATAGTAGTTGACCCCTAAGTACATTTTACACCTTTACCTTTACTTGTTAAATTGAAAAGTTGAACTTTTTAATTAAGATTTTTTTTACAAAAGTCATTGATTCATAGAAATTTAAATAAAGGTTAGTGTTGTAAAAAAACTTAAATAAAGATTACTTGGTAAACGAACGTATTCTGAAGAACATGATTTTTTGGAAGTAAAAAAACTAATGAAATTGAGATGTATTTAAACCAACGCTTTTTAATTACATCTAGCTTTCTACAACTAATTTTCTTATTTCTATGAGTCTTGGTTTAACTTATAATCCTAAAAAAATGTAAACTGAATCTAGTTTTAACTTATAATTCCTAAAAAAATGTAAAGATTGTAAATTTCTGGAGTATTATATATATTACTTGTTACAAAAAATGTTAGTAAAAACTTATTTTTTATAGAAACAGAATGTTTTGTTTATAAAAAAAATCAATTTTATACATGTAAATTTCGTTTTTTAAGTTGTGATAGTTGTAAAGTAAGTTTATTTTGTTGGTTAAATGATAAAGTTTATAATTTTTTCTTTAAAAGTCATATCTTTTTTTAAATATCCACATGGTACTCATCCAATAAGCTTAAGTTTAAAATTTTTCATTTTATAAAAATAAAATATAATAGTTGACTCGTTAGTACGTTTTACACCTTTCACTTTAATTGTTAAATTTCATTTTTATAGATATAAAAAAATAGTAGTTGACTCCTAAGTACATTTTACACATTTACCTTTAATTGTTAAAAGTTTATATCTTTATTTATTTTTTAATTATTAAGAAACACAAATTATTCGAATAAACCACAATATTTTATAATTTCAGCTTTTGACTATATCTAGCTTCAATATCTATTTATTGCAACTTTAGGATATTAAAGTATATAAGTTTAGTTGACTTGTAAATTATAACGGCAATAAAATAACACCAAACATAAACTTCAAATATAAAATAAACTTATTATTCATGATACGTCTACATCAAACATAACAAGTGAAAAAGAAAAAAACATAAAAACACTTGATAGATTTCATATTACACTGCATGAAACATGTTTCGCTTCTGAAATGACACTCGAGTTATTTTTAATCCGTGTTTCTGGTTTGTGCTTGAATCGTCACTATCTTCTAATTCCTCTTCTTTGTCATCGTCCTCAGAATCATCTAAATTTATAACCTCGCTCCATTTCCATCCAGAGAGTCTCTTGGATCTTTTCCTTTGAGTCTCATACTGCCGATCCTTAAAAAGAACAAAAATTGAATAAAAAAATTAAGAAAAGATTAAATAAATTTTAAAATTACCTTTTCACTAAATTCACGTTGAAGATTAGACTTGTATGGACTAAATATTGCATCATAAGAAATAATATCATCATTATTATCACTATCATCCTACAATAAAACACCATATAATACCATAACGAACATGTTAATATGAAAGATTTATACGCAAAAATAATACTTAAAAACTAACAAAATTAATACTTTAGAAGCTTGTTCGAAAACTGGGGTGTTTAAATTGGTGTGTTCATTGTTCAACTGAATCTGAAAAATCAAATAAGTTAGTATTCACATAAAAGTAAATAAAATAAAACAATTATTCACTGTTGCGATACCTTAGAATTCTCAATATCGCATGTTTGGTTTTTCGCAACAAATGCATTCAGAACTGACTCCATTTTTTTAACTCTGTTGAGCAATAGAAATGTAGAAATGTGGGTATTTGTTATGTATTTATAGTAGTGCATTAGGGTTTAGTTTTAGATTGGCCACCCATTTATATAGGAAGTTTGTTATGAGTTTTAAGTTTTTATAATAAGATATCTATACTCTAGAAAATAGACAGATTTACAATAAAATAAAAGGTGACACAATGCACTACTATAATAAGATATATACTCTAGAAAATAGGAAGTTTGGATTGCCACACGTTTATTTATGAAGTTTGTTGTGCCATGTTTTAAGTTTTTATAATAACATATATTTTAGTTTAATAGATATTAGGCAGATTAATAAAATAAAATGGTGCACATAATATCAACATTTTATGTTTTAGATTAGCCACACGTTTATTTATGAAGTTTGTTGTGACAAGTTTCTAGTTTTTATAATAAGATATATCTTATAGTATAAATATTAGGCAGATTTAATAAAATAAAATGTGACACATAATATCTTCATTTTATGTTACGGTATTTATAATTCTTTTTGTTTTTGTTTGCATAGGCGGGCACATGGGAACTTGTTGCGGTGTTTAAGAAGTACTCGGTGAGTGTGTCATTCTTTTTGTGTTTTGACATTGACAAAGTGTTTTACATATTGTTTTTAATGTTAATATTCGTATGTCTGTTCATTCCTTAAATATGCAGTATGTAGTAGTTTACATCAATTCTCTGTTAGGCAAAAATAATTAGCTATGCAAAAATAATTAGGACAATAACTTTATTTATTTTGAAAATTTTGTTAAAAAAGGTATTGTTTATGATCAGTATAGGTTTGTTTAATCACTTGTACATTAAAGCATCATCAACTTGTACAACTACGGAGAAACTTGACACAAAATGTGAAGGTCGTCATGCTAGCTTATGATTTTTTTAAACATCATAGTTTATAAAAATACGTCAAGAAGATGTAAAAAAATGATAAGTTTGTTGTGGAGGGGTGAAGTGTAACTAATTATCTCTAAAATGGTTAAAACTCAGGGATTCAAGTGTTATAAATTTAGGGGCTTTAAAATAAATCATGTTTAAAAGACTAAAGTACCCTCATTTTAGGGTCTATCTATAAATAAAGAGGGGAAAGTTCTTATTTTTTTGGGTATCTTAAAATACTCCTCACTTATGTATTATAATATAGTATAGATAATAAGGGGAAAGTGAACATGAGAACGTTACACATCTAACTTAGATACGAAATCATCAAAATTACGTAGTTATGATTAAATCTAACTAAAACACAACTAAACAACATGTTTATTCTTTTTATTCCCCTCCCCTCTCCAAATTCATAACATGTTGTAAGTATGCAATACAATCCTTGATCCCTTAAACCAAAACAAAATCCAACCTAGTTTCTTTGTGATAAGAGAACTTTGATGTTAAACGAACCTTTTGATGTATTGTCATCTCATTCCGCAACAATTCAAATCTTTAAGTTCTGGAGGTTTTATAATTTAGTTAACAATGAAAGTTCTTTAATAGATAAAAAAATGTCCCGTTTTTTTTATTATTATTAAATTTCAAATGGACTTATCTTTTATTAATCTTATATGCAGAAACAACTTTTTACAAATTCGATTATAAAACAAAATACAGCTAGAAATCATGGTGGGGATAGAAATTCGGTATAGCAATTTCAAGCAGTTCGCAAACTTATCTACGTTGAATTTTGTTATGGTTTTAGGAATTAAGGACTTATTTGCAGCTTCACGTCATGTTTTGAATTTGTAGAGGTAAGGGAAATAAAAAAAATAAACTTGTTCGTGATGAATTTAATAATCTAACTATTAGTTGTTGGCCGACAACGTACCAACTTAAAAAATAATCAGTGGTGGTCCTACTTTTTCACATATTGTAAACCAATAGACCTTATTAACAGAACATTAATTTCTTTTTGTTCCCTTATCCGTTTTGGTTTAGTAAAGGTCCATTGATTTACAATATGTGAAAAAGTTGGATCGCCATTGGTTATTTTTATGTTGGAACCGTTGCTGGCCAACGCTAATAGTTGAGATTATTAAAATCCATTATTCCAAGATTTAATCAAAACTACGTCGTTTTGATAGGTTTCGTATCTAAGTTGGATGCATAACAGCTCCATAATCACTTTCCCGTGTAATAATTTCTAATTCTGAACTAATTTAGTTGCTCATTGACTGTTCATAGGATAGTTATTGATGGCCTAGTTCTTTGGTTGCCGGAACTTTTGTTGTTCATGCCATGCCTAACACTACTTGTGAAAGAGAACCCAATGTCTTCTGAGTGACTTCAAACTCTCTGAAAGTCTTAAGCACCCTCAAAAGTTGATCAAGATATTAAATTCGTGAAACATTAGTAAGATGTGAGGTCAAAGCGATAATGGTGAAACAGTTGAGGAATACATTAGAGGAGCCCAAGTTTCATAAAGGAGGGTCCTAATAATCACACACCCTAAAATATTAATTTTACACCTGTATACGGGCCCGTATAACGTTATACGGCTCGTATAAATTAATTACGACATGACAAATATTGTGATCGTATAATGTTTTACGACTCGTATACTTAGAAAAAATATTAGGCCGTATAACATTCTATACGGGTCATATAACATTGTACGGGCCGTGTAGCATTATAGAGGTTTAGATCGTATAACATTCTATACGGGTCATATAATTTATACGGCCCGTATACAGGGACAAAAAACATTCTTTGACATTTTCTTTTATGTCAACAATCAGTTATACGGTCCGTATAACTCTATACGGCCCGTATACATTAGAGATGTGAAAATAAGATTTTAGAGGTATGGAAATAATGAAATTTTAAACATAACCACAGAAATTTTAGCATGTACAATAAATGTGCAACAAAACTACAAGTACACATGGTTTAAAATTATATCACTTGCAAAATGACAAACAAGAATATGAACATGTGGATATACAAGACAATTAGTCAATGCACACAAGATCAGACTTTTTTTTGCCAGTGATCTTATAATGAAACTATTTTTTTTATTGAACGGCAAATTTTTAAACCCCTTAATTTCACTTTTACTTTGCACTTGTAAGGATTTGAATTTACAATCTCACATTTGTTAGGAGGACACCATGATACCACTAGTAGATAAGGGTGTGTATGGGTCAGTTTGGTTTTTACTATTAACTATAACCATAACCTATGGTTAATTAGTTATGAAGTCAGTTATGGTTGTTTTGGTTAATTAACCAAGCAAGGTTTAAAATAAATGGTGTGTATAGTTTGGACTTATCTTTAGGCTTTTTATAAGATAACCAAACTACACTTTTTGGTTAAACTACCGATATGAAATTCATTTTAATAAGGTAATTCTCAAAATAAAATAAAATCATAACACCTTAATTCTTTATCCAATTAAATGGCAATTATTAACTTCAATTTAATTAAATTACAATAACCTTTATTGACCAAACCCAGTATGTTTCTTTTTCTTTCCTTAACGAATGAGTACTTATATCTCTTCTATTATTTCTATCCTATAATTAACTAATATAACACTATATTTTCTGTTTTTTTTAATTAAATAAGAGTTTTTAATTTATGTGAGAGTGTATTTTATGGGTTAGGTTATGGTACAAAGGGTAACAAAAGTAAGAAGTGTAAGAAGCTTTTATGGCCGTTAGATCACATCTCAAACTCATCAAGGGCTCTGATGGACGCGATGGCATAAGTGTAAATAAGGAGGGCGGGTAGGGTAGGATCGTCCTTTTCACTTTTTCTTTTCAATCTTCTTTTTCAATCTCTCTTTTTTACTTTTCTCCTCTGATTCGAACACAACTCTTTTTGCCATGGATTCTTCATCGATTCACCCTGCATCTTCAACGATTCAACACCATTCTTCACTGATTCAAAAGCCTTCTTCACTGATTAACCCTCAGCGTTCATCGATTAAGCGATCAAAGGAACTTGCTATGCGACGAACTAAAACAGAATCTTTGCAGACGATACTTTGGATTTCTGAAGTGGAAGAACAAAAGCTCAATCGAAAAGGAACACAAAAGTTAAATGAGTTCAAAATAAGCTTGAGGCTACTTCTAAATTTGGTACGTTGTTTAAATTATAGGGTTTTTACGTCGTTGTATCTAATGTACTTTTTTGTGTTATATCAATATTAGTCATTTAAGGACGATACAATAAACATTAACTTGTTTGATTTTGATTATGTTATGTTATTTGGGCAATAAACACAATATCGGATTGTATTGGTTGGTTTTGAATGTGTTATGTTAATGACTTATGGGTATTTGAAGAATAAACATAATATTGCATAAGGATTTGACATTCGTTTGTGTTATGTTATGTTAATGGAATAAATAAGATTTTGACTCAATTGAATACAGAAGATTCTAGTGTGTCATACAATAGATTATGACATAATGTACTATGATTATTGTGCCCTATCAAATGAATACGATTATGTTGAATCTGCAAATAGAATTGTTAGTTGTGACAATTTGGTATGACTTTGATTTTGATTTGGGTTGAATTTAAGGGAATAAGTTGTACATTTGATTTAGTGGGAATTTATGGTGTGCACATTTGGGATTTATTTCATTTCAAGTATTCCATTGTCTAATACCAAATATCATTTTGTACAGCAAAAAAGACACATACTAATGCCATGGAGAACGTATTTTAATGGTATTGATTGGGGGATATTTCTAATGCACCACATGGAAACATATATTGGCGAGGATGCAAAGGATTTGACATGTGGATTCAGAGCAAAAGGATACTAATAAGCAAGGGCCACAAATCATAGATTTGCGCCGAAAGAACGCCACAAAGATTTTGTTGCATGAGATTAACGAACATAAAGAGAGTGTTACAGAAATTTGTTACAAAAATGGTGGAGAAGTATCAAAATCTACTAACTAAATAAAATAAAAAGCTACAAGGGAATGAAAAAAAATCTTGAAAAGGCTGAAGAAAGAAATCAATTAAGAGAATGTGTGTTTTGGTGTTTGTTTAAAATGTCTTTTGGTGGTTTTTTTCTTTTCTGAAACTGGATGCCTAGAAATAGTTCTTATGGTAGTTGGTTTTTTTATTTCTGAAACTAGATGGCTGGAAATGTGAACTTGATACTTTCTTTAATGATATGAAGTTTACTTGAAGTATTTATTGTTTACTGGTGATGTTTGTAAGGATGCTTTCCGCTTTATAATACAGACCATTGTGTTATGATACTAGAAAATATGACACAATGACAGAAAATACTACACAATGTCATGATATATGACAAAATGGGTAGAATAAAACACAATATAACACAATAAGTAGAATCATATTATGATAAGATAAAACACAATGTAATTGAAATATGACACAATAAGTAGAATCACATCATGATAATGACTTAATTATAACACAATGTAATTAAAATATGACGCAATGAATAAAATCACACCATGACAAATATTACACAAATGACTTGATTATTACACAATGAATATAATCACATCATAATAAATTGAACACAATGACTAAATTATAACACATTGTAATTAAAATATGACACAATGAGTAGAATTGCATCATGATAAATATAACACAATGACTAAAGTATAACACAATGTAATTAAAATATGACACAATGAGTAAAATCACATCATGATAATATATAGAGTAAACTACCATTTTGGTCCTTGAGGTTTGACCACTTTTGTCACTTTAGTCCAAATTTCAAACCTTTTGCATCTAGGGCCATGTGGTTTCGTTTTTGTTGCCATTTTGGTACAAAAGAAAAATCAACTCAGATTTTTCAAATACCCTGCTATTTTGTCCTTTTCCTCAGGGGCAAAATGGTCATTTGCCACCTTCTCTATAAACTCTGCTCTCTCTCCCCCCTTCACACCACCGTCACCTCCTCCCCCCTCCATTAACACCACCACTGCACCACCACCATCCCCACCGCACCACCACCGCACCACCACCCATGTCTCTCTCTCTTCTCTCTCTCTCTCTAAACAACCCTCTATCTCTCTCTTTTCTCTCATCACCTTTCCCCATCTTTGAGAACCTTGTTCCCCCCACTCACCTTCCCAATCTCATAAATCCAAGCTCCAAAACCAAACAAATCATCCAACCCTCTAACCCCCATTCTCTTAATCCATAACAACACCAATAATCCAAGCTCTAAAACCAAACAAATCATCCCAATACTTGAATCTGAATGCTTTAGCTTTCTAGGGTTTTGATTTTTTTGTCTTGAATTTGGGGTTTATGGTGTTGTTGGAGATCTGAGTATGGAGGTAGAAGATGGTGATGATTCAATGTTGATGGTGGCGGTGGACGACGGTGAACGACGTAGGCCCAATGATGCTACTACCGAATCAGAATCTCGCATCAGCGATTGCTGCAGATGAGGTGAATGAGGATGAATATGATGATGAGATGTAGTGGTGGTGGTGGTTCTTGTGGTCGGAGTGAGAAGGAGGTAACACCACCGACAGAGAAGGGGGAGGAGGTGGCGGTTGTCGCCGGCGTGAGAAGGAGGAGGTGTAACGCCTCGTATTTTTATTATTTTTCTAGATAATAATAATAATAATAATAAACAAAATAAATTCGACGTTTTATGAAACTTGTACTTGAAATCGGATCTCGTCGGTACGTTCGGGCCACTCAAAAACGTTAGATCGGGTTAACAGGCCTTGGCCCAACACACCACCTAAACCTAACTAAACCCTATCCTATAAATACCATCTTATCTTCTTCATTCTTACCCAAACCCTAGCCCCTTGTCCCTGTTCCTTGATGCTCGGGTCTGACCAGAGCCGCGTTTCTGGCGAGCTCCGGCGACCCCCAAACACTCCGGAAGCCACCTCCCACTCTTACCCCCCTTCTCCTTTCCGCCTGCACACACACACCCGCATATATTCAGTCAGACAGACAGAGAGAGAGAGAGAGCTGTGAGGAGAGAGAGAGGGAGCTGTGAGGAGAGAGAGACTAGATAGAGCGACGGCGGTGCGGTGGCGTGGCGGCGGAGCAGCGGCGCGGCTGCGACGATGCATCGGTTCAGCAACGGCGGTGTAGCAGCGGCGGCGGTTTCGATCGATGGCGGCAGCAGCCGTCACTTCCAGCGGGCGACGGTGGTGGTGGGTGATTCAAACGAAACATAGCAGCGGCGGCAGCAGGCTCGACGGCAGCAACACCGGCGTCAACCAGCATCATGTTCGTCTCCAAAACCTCCGGTAAACACCTCTAAGCTTGTTCTTTCCCTTTTTCTTTCAGATCTGTAAAGATCCGCGTCTCCGGCCCGTTTGGTTTCGTTTCAGGTGGTGCCGGCATGGCCTACGGCGGCGGTTGTAGTTCATCACGGCGGCAGTGATGGTGGTGGCCTTCATTTTGTGACTCGGTTCTCCGATTCGACTCGGTTCAGACTTGATTCGGATTCGGGTTCTGCTTAATCTCAACTCAAGCCTCGGTTCAGGTGCGTGTCTCACTCGGTTCGTATTCCGTTTCAGGTTAACTCATTATCAAATTGATGGTTAAATTCTGATTTCGATCGGCTCGTTTCTGTTCAGATTGGTTCGACTTCCGATTCTGTTTTTGGCTTGGGCTCTTGTCGGGTCAGCTGTGGTTTCAGCAGGCTCGGGTCAACCCGGTTAGACCTGGTCAAGCTCGGGTCTGGTCAAACAGTCAAACAATCCACGGGTCAGCTCCGGGTCGAATCTCGGTTCAGTCAAGTTCATGGCTCATGTTCAGGGGGTTCGGGTCTCGGTGCAGAGGTTCGGGTCAGCAGTGAGTCAATGAAGGTTTTGGCTTCGGTTCGGGTCTCGTTTGGTGTTCGGTCAAACTTGGTCAACGAAAGTCAAACCTAGTCAAACAGTCAACGCCAGTCAAACCAGTCAGATTCGATGTTCGGTTCGGTGTTCGGGGCCAAGTTCAGTCAATGCTTTAGTCAACTCAGTCAAAACACGTCACGGTATACTTTTAACGCCGCAAGTTTTTATGTTATTATTTATATTGTTTTGTATTTAATTAGTGTTATAATCACGTAACCGAACCTTATAAAATTTGTAGACATAATTATATAAATTGTTTCGTTATTATTGCGTTTTGAAAACATTTAATCGACAACTAGATTGTCGGGATCGTCCAAAAACAAGGGGAAACTCTGCCCAATTTTTGACAAAGTATTATATTTATTTAATTATGTTGTTCGACAAAATATATTATACACGATACTTTATTCGACAAAATATATTATACATGACACTTTATCGAAAAAATGCATATACTTATTTAATCATATCTTTCGACATGAAATATATATATATATATATTTAGTACGCTTATCGAAGAAACATATCTACTTAAATATACCGAGCGACAAGATATATATTTTTACTTATTAGACTTTTCGACAACATATATGTAAGTATACATTACACGTTTTGACAAAACATATAAATATATCTAATACTACACTTCCGGCAATATATATATATTTTCACTTTATGCTTTTCGACAAAACACATTTATTCATTACACCGTTCAACAACATATTTATTTAATATTCCTTTCGTCAAAGTATATATCTATTTAACGACAAGATATACTCATATTATTCCTTCCGGCAAAATAAATATATATTATATACTTTTCGAAAATTATACTTCTCTAACGGCAATATATATATATATATATTACGTGTTTCCGACAAACAATATATATTTATCCATTATTCTTTTCGTTAAAAAAATACATATATGTCTATTATCCCGTTTCGTCAAAATATGCTTTTATCTACTTTCTTTTCGCCAAAAATATATATATTTATTGTATTATTTTGATAACACTTTTACGGCACTTTTGACGAATTTAACTTTAGAGTCGTTACACAAATCCCGTGCTAAACGTACACGTATCTTTCAACTCCAATTCGAATCCTTCGTCGTAGCTTCTATTATTCATGTACATTCGTTTGCCATTTTTAAGGTGACCTCGATGTCCCCTTTCTCCCACTCATCAACTCGTCGTGGAATTTTCAAAGAAGACTTAGCAATTTTGTGAGTACACTCGACCCACATTTGTTTTTATCACTTTTTGGGTGTAACATGTTTCCATATACAAAAATCACAAACACTTAAACTTTATGAAACGCACAAACAATCCTATACACATGACTACTTGAATCGTATACTTGTTGCTTGTCTAGGGATAAACGTTGTGCTGTGCTTTAGTCATTAACTATTTTTAGCCTTGTTTGACATGCTTAGCGCTATAGGAATTCACGCATCCACCTCCATCGCTTAACACGTGAGGTCATGTTAAAACATCGTGATTGCGTTACTGGTTTGATTATTAGCATTGCATGCCTAGATATTGCTCTTGTATAGATTTAGTTGCCATGAGGATTGTTAAAACTTTATTCGTATACGTATGCTATGCTTAAACTTGTGTACTCGCCTTTGCTTTTGCATTGACTTTATTTTAAAACATGTTACAGGTTGAAGGAGATGACGCTATGAAAACAATATAGCAAGGACTAGATACACACAAATTAGACGTTAGGTTTAATGTCGATGTATCAATTTTGTTATGACTTTGCAAATGTTAGATTGTTCTTTGTTTTGTTACATTGATATATTTGACAATTCTTATGAAATGAAATATGGTTTAATTAATTATTGTCACTTAATAATGTTGTGAGCAATGAGCAATCTCGTTTTCGTCTCATCCCGATGTTTCCGCCATCGGTTGGGGTGTTACAGGAGGTGGCGGTGGTTGTCGCCGGCATGAGAAGGAGGAGGTGGCGGTGCTTGTGGCGGCAGATAGGAGAGAATGATAGAGAGAGGTGGTGGTGCTTGTGGTGGTGGTGCTTGTGAAGAGAGAGAGGATGTGTGTTTGTGTTGTTATATCTACAGATAGAAAGGGAGAAGAGAGATAGGCAGTGTTTTCTTTGAAAGTGACTATTTTGCCCCTGAGGAAAAGGACAAAATAGCATGGTTTTTTTGAGAAATCTGAGTTGATTTTGCTTTTGGACCAAAATGACAACAAAAACGAAACCACAGGTCCCTAGATGCAAAAGGTTTGAAATTTGCACTAAAGTAACAAAAGTGACCAAACCTCAGGGACCAAAATGGCAGTTTACTATAATAGATAACACAATCTCATCATATATGCCACAATGAGTACAAATAGAAAAACACATCTTGATAATAAATGACACAATGGCTAAAATATAACACAGTGTCGAAGTGAACTATTTGAAATGACTTCTCATCCAACGCTTATCCGACTACTTCTTCCGAAACTCTTTTATGTAACAGAGTCTAACAACATAGAAAACATGTTGGCATAGCAATCCAAACTGTTCAAAACTCCTACACCTGCATGATATAATTTGATTTCACTTCGAAACATAACCTACACACAAAAAAACACAACCAAATGATTAATAGAAGACACAATGGTAGATACATAAACAAAAGACACAATACAGAAACATAAGACATCAAAAAACCAATTAGGATACAAAAATATGAATACTATGACACATTATGACACAAATATCACACAATCTTAAAAAATTGATATATTATAACACAATACGATAGAATATGAAACAATAGAACACAATAATAGACAATATCACACATCCAATTGTCAAACAACAACTAAAACGTATAGCACCAGTTAGGCACAATGATGATAGATCAGACACAATGCATTCAACAACGTCAAAAAACAGAACACATGTCAATCAATTCATTGACAAAAACACGAAATCTCTAATCTTTCAAACAATTCAATCAAAATAAACCCGCAAAATCAACCTAATTCTAAAGGAATCACGAGAAAAATGCAGAACACGTACCAGGATCATCATCTTCGTTCGTCGACATTTAGTTCTCGCTCAATTAGCTTTGATTTACAAAAAAAAACAATTCGTGATAAAGTATGAATTGAAGATTGAATGATGTGTAATCTGCTGAATTTTTGAGCGAACGGTACGTAAATATGGGAACTCGTCTCTGTTTTTTCTTGTTTTATTGAAAACCCTAATTTATTTCCAAAAATACCCCTCCAACCTAATTAAATATTAGATTAAACTTTTGCAAGGTGGCGCTATCTTATTCCTTCTCACATTCTTATTTTTATTCCCTTTGTATTTGATCCTTTCTCGTATTTTATATCATAAAATGTGGTTCTGAGTGGAGCAGAGAAAAAAAGTAATGATAATTGGTGCAAAGGATGTAAATGCTCTAATGACCTTATCCGAATAATATCCTCTATCGCACCCACTTTTAAACATGTCACATCAGATTTTCATTTAATATTTAGAAAGCGTTAATATTTTTCAATTTACGTCTACTTTCAATAGATTTTATATTTAATTGCTTCTTACTTTTCTTTTTGTCGCTAAACTATTTTGAAATTCGTATTATTTAAACAAAAATTATATATTTGAATATATATTATAGGTTAAAATACAATAGGAAGTTTCTATCACTAGGAAGGTAGGAAGTAATCTTGGCCATCTATTAAATAATCAAGGGCTAAGATTAAATGAGTGAGATTGAACAAAAGAAAAGAGGCGCGTGAGTTATTATAAGGGTATTCTAGTCCTTCCAAGTCAATAGTTTCTCTTTCCTCCAATTTCCCCCATTTTTAAAACGTTAATAACTTTTTCATACGACATTATTTTTTATAAAATTGCACCATAAAAACGAGTGTTTTTTTATCTTTAAAACGAGCACCCTATTGCTGTACTTTCGAAAAAAAGTTTTCGATAACCCAGATGCGTAAAACGCAATGAACAAAAAAAACAAAAAATATTTTTTTTAAAACGCAATGGACTAAAAACACAAAAGAAAGTGTCCTTTTAAAACGCAATGGACAAAACATACAAAAGAAAGTGTTTTGTTCTAAAATGCAATGGATCAAAAACACAAAACAAGGTGTTCTTTCTAAAATGCATTGGACTAAAAACACAAAAAAAAAATTGTCAAACGCAATGGAATAAAAACACAAAAAATGTGTTTTTTCTAAAACGCAATGGACCAAAAACACCAAGAAATGTCTTTTTGCTAAAACGTAATGGACAAAAAAACACAAAATATGTTGTTTCTAAAACGAAATGGACATATATGTTGTTTCTAAAACGCAATGGACTAAAAACGGAAAACATGTTTTGTTTCTAAAACGTGATGCACTAAAAACATAATAAACGCAATGAACTAATGGGTTTTATATAATACATTATTGCGTTTTAGAAATACCCCAAAGAATCAAACCACTTTCCATAGTAAAAAACATAAAAATGTTGTCTTTTTCAATGTTGCGTTTTACAACTGTGATTTTGTCAGCATGCTCATTTATGTAAAGTTGGAAATACTTTTTATTCTAACCAATCTTTTACAACCACAAATCATATGCAAACCTCCTTTAAGAACATCCTTGATATCATGGTGGTGACCAACTCCACAAACCATCAGTAGGGTCTGCTCCTCTTAGCTGGTTGAAGGCTTTTCTTTCTCATTCTCCTGCTGCTGCTTGACTTGAGTGGAAGTTTAGGGCCTTAAAACGATGTACAATCTCTGCACGTCATCTGAGCTATGTGGTTCTTCTTCGCCTACTGTTGTTGTTGGTGGTGGTGGTGGTTAAGGACGGTTGCCGTAGTGGTTATGGTAGTGGTGGTTGGGGTGGTGGTGACGACGGTGGGTGATAGTGTGGTGGAGCGGTGGTTGCGATGTTGTAGGGTTGAGTTGAGAAATGAAATGAGTTTTTCAGATTTGGGTTTATTTGAGATTATTTGGACTAAGATTTTTGTTATTTGCCACATGTCTTTATATTATTGCTTCAATTATACTTCCTATTTGATCTTTTCCATATATTCTAAATTAAAATAGAAAATGAAATATTGCACAAAAAAATTAATTACTACATAAAACTAAAATTAAAACTACAAAACATAATAATAACAACTCGGCTCTTAGATAACATATATGTTTTACTAAATCTGCTCGAAGCATATGATGAGCTTCATTATTACTTAAATTTTGAAACCTAGCCAAGTCAATTTTTAAATATGCTATCCGTCTATGTTCAAATTCTGTTGTCGGTAAATATATATCGTCTTCATCATTTGACCACTTAAATGTGGAGTCTCTTTCGTCATCTATAATCCTCATCATATTGCTTTGCTTATTGCTTTCATGCTCCACATTCTTGATGCACCTTGTAATATTTCCCAACTAACTTGTAGGACACCAAATCTATATCGACGTCTTTTCTTAAAGATCCATGACACTTTTTAAATGCTTCATCTCATTGCTATGTGGAAGTGTGAAACTTTTTACTATTATGACCCATTTAGGATATATTTCATCGGATTGGTCAACACTTGTGTCGTATCCCAACTGACTTATGGCACATGTGTGCTATACGGTAGGCATAGCATCAACAATACGGATGAAAAGTCGGCTTCTCATATGATATCGATGTCTAAAGTAACTCTCAGGGTACACAATTCTAAAGCAAAGTAGTCGTTCCCAAAGACGTACAACTCCTTCATGGTCTTCTCTCTATATGTCTGTGTTACCCCTTTGATCATCTAAAACTTGGACCCTCTTTGGTGGGTGCTCTCTGCATATACATATTGACATATTGTCAAACTCATCACACATAAGTTCTTTGTACGGCTTAATGGCTAATTGCTTTAATATCATATTAGCAGTAAGAAATAAAGGGTTAATTTGAACTCATGTTTGTATGAGAACTGTTAAAGCAACAAGAGTATGGCAGGAGAAGGTCCATGATCAACTCCAAAAGATAGCTCCTTGGTCGGAATCTGCAATCAAAGAACACCATTAGTCTTAATGCGAGAGGTGGCCTCCCGCGTTTGGACTCCGGCGTGAGAATCAGCAATGTGTTCTTAAGAGTCTATTGAATAGAAGGGATAAGAGTATTGTGTCACGACCCCCGACCCCTCCCTGGGCGGGATCCACGATCAGATACAGTGGTACCGGTGTTTATTAAATTTCGCAGCGGAAAATTTTGATCAGGACCGGGTGTCAGAAAAAATATCAGAGTTTCAAAACACCACAGTTTTCATATTATAAAAAGTGGGATGAAACCCGTATTTACATAAAGGATTTTAATAGGGATACACCCTTTACTACAAAACACGTATTATTCAGATTTTCATAGCCACTTATTTAAGCTTGAGTGCTTCCTCGCACTTTTTCCTTCACTTCACAGTAAATCACCTGAAACGCGTTTTAAAAATATTTGGTCGGTTAAAATACTGGTGAGTTCATTCTATTTTATGAAAACACAATATTGTAATTACAGTATTAATGGTGGTTACATTGTTTTTATCTATCAATTACTCAATCAGTATTTGTCACCCACCCGAAGTCGGTGACCGTGGTCATATTACTATTGGCTAACCTTCGTCCAATAGTAACGCTGGACTAGTAGCGTATATAAAACCCCGCATACCGGAAGTAATTTAATAATACAAAAACTTAATCACTGTAATTATAATAGGTAAAACATTTAGGGTTTTGTAAAAGCAATTAAGAAAAAGAGAATGACTCACATTGCAGTTTTAGATCTTGCCTACTGGTTTAAAGCTGGTAAACCTAATAAACACACAATGCACACGTATTAGCGTATTAACTCAATTCAGCTTTTACGATAATCACGAAATCAAAGCCCACAATGAATGACAAAGTATAGCCGGATACCGGCAACACTTTAACATCCATTGAATCGGTTTCAATCAAGGATATAGTACCGTGTCAGTGAATAGAATTATTACCCTGATATCGGAGCAGCGGTTCGGGATTTAGGGGCTTGGTTGACAGAAACAAAGATTCAAGAAATAGGACGATGTCTTAAACGATCCAACTGAGCGATCTGAACTCATCCCAGACTGCTTTTTTATAGCTCATCTGGGTTTCTCCCCGCGCATCTGGGAGAATCAGGGGTCTCTCCCGCGTGGCGCGACAGCAGCTGTAACAACTCGGAAATTCGTTGTTATCTCTTTCTTTGTCATCGATTGTATTTATTCCTTGTAAATCCGAGATTCAAATTATAAGAAAAGTTGATGTTAATTAAATTAAGTTTATGTATGTTGTATCGCATCTAATCGCTTATTAAATGATCGCATCGCAAATCGCAGTAATTATATGGTTTTATGTTATTTATGTGTTATGTGTGTTTGTGGCTATGATTACGTTCGCTATCACATCGCTCTCGCACTCTCGATCGCTAAATCGCACTAATATATCAACTAAAACGCTTAATATAACTAACTAATACGAACCCAATAACCAAACAAACTCTTAACGCGAAACAAACAAAGAAAACCCAACTTTTGGGTCAAGTTCGCTTGAACTTGGTGTTACCAAGTTCGGCCGAACTTGACTGACCAAAACAAAATTCCTTCCTTACTCTCAAGTTTGCTCGAACTTGTTTGATTCCTTACAAAATCAGCAAGTTCGGCCAAACTTAACTGATCTCCTTTGAAATCCTAGCAAGTTCGCCCGAACTTGCATGAATCTCATGCAAGTTCGACCGAACTTGGTCTCCATCAGCTCTCATTTGCTTTCTCCTATAAATACCAAGCCCTGTTCTCTCATTTGAACTTGCTGCAAGTTCGTCTAGAGCTCTCAAAACCCGAAACCTTCATGTTCTAAGTAAGAATCAACCCGATTTCACTGCAACAACGTTTATCAACGATCTACAAATGTTTACAACGATTTTGGCACAAGGCATAGCCTTCATTTTCATCAAAACTCATTCTTTTACGAAAACCTTCATCTTTTTCTTCAAAAACTTCTGTTTAAGCTTAGATCTACACAATACGAGTTCGTTTGGTGATAGTAAAGACTTCCCAAACACGAGATCTGCAAGATCTCGGCTTGTAAGTGATAGATCTGAGAAAAACCTTTGAAAACCATTGATTTCTACACAAGATACGGACTTTTGATGATGTTTTGTTCATTTTCTGGTATGAAACGAAGCATCTATCATTCAAGATCCCAGATCTTGAAGCACAAGGATGTTTATGTTGGTTTACACAAGCCGGACTAATCCGAGCGAACCCCAAGTTCGCCCGGATTAGCCCACGCTTTTGTAAAACGGCTAAAACAACTCTAAAAGACCTCTCCGACCTAAGTTTGCTAAGTAGCACAGGGTTAGAGAGATGAACACTCGATTTTCCTCAGCAAACGACGCGAAAACGCAAGATTTTGAACACGAAAACATCAAGTTCGCTCGAGAATCACCAGCTCCACAGGTCAAGTTCGACCGAACTTGGGCACTTTTTCACCAAATCTCCTACAAGTTCGACCGAACTTGTCTCCTCAGTAAGAAATCCTTACAAGTTCGCCCGAACTTGAAAAGTTTCTCAAAGAAACTCATCAAGTTGACCAAACTTGGCTATAAACTCACCAAATTCATACAAGTTCGCTTGAACTTGTGTGTTTACACACAAGTTCGCCCGAACTTGGCTACTGCACAACCAAGACTTAACCGTTTCAGCTTTTCGGAGACTGATGCACTTCTGTTCGCATATGCAGGCTGATCCGGTTCTCCTCTCGACTCTCCTCAGATCCCTAACTCTTACCTAAATGCACCCACAGTGAGTATACTTGACCCATTTTCGCTTCAACGCACTTTTTGGGTGTTACATACGTTCCTATATTAAAATCACTTCACAAATCAAAACTGTTTATCACACGCGAATTATCTGATTGTATATGCTCGATACGTGATACTAGAAACATGTGACTAGGACTTATTTTCGTTAACTTGCCTCCTTAGCTAGTATGGTACTATAGTTTGGCTAACACCCGATGGGGTCTAGTTAGGATGGTCGCGCAAGCCTTTTCACGGTAGCTAGCATGAGAAATGAGTCTATGTTATGTTAAGTGTTTTGGTGTATCATGATATGTAATTAGATTGTTTCGCAAACGCTTTCTCGACTATGCTAGTATTATTCAAACCCGTATGCTCACCTTTACTTAATTGTATTGACTTGTATTTTAATGTATGTAACAGGTTGAGGATTTTAACTATGGATGCTTGGATGTTGCTTGCTTAGTTTAGTTTGTTTTGTTTAGTTAGTTTGTTGATGTATTTCAGATTTTGAACTTATGTATGAAATCTAGGGGAAATCGAACCCGGTTGAATTTTATGAGAAATCTTCGTTTTGTAATAATTGTTTAAATGTTACGTTTAATAGTATGGGATATTAAGCAGGTTGTGATATGTTAAATGATTGTTATGGAACATCTCGTGAAATCAATTTGGTCGCCTAGTGCCACTAACCCCGATGTTTCCGCCATTGGTTGGGGTGTGACAGATTGGTATCAGAGCGCCATAACTTAGGATAATAGGTAGAATTGCCATGATTCGACCTAGTAGCATGTTTAAGTGCTCGATTGACCTATCTTTGACTTAAATGTTAAACTACTTGCCATAAATGCTTAAATGTGCCTTTCCTAAGGCTAATACAATAATACACGCTTGGAAACGCTCGCATCACACCAAACGAGTGATCAAGTCGAGAATAGATGTGAAAACCGAGAACTCTCGACGAGATCATTCACTCCACGCATCCTCTCGCACGAGATACCTTCGTTGAGTTAGGAGTGACATCCAAACCTCACGAAAATCTCTATTTCTATCTAGGAATAAAGTTGCTAAGTTAGGGGTGAAACCCGCATCTTAGTAACTAATTCCGCAGTTCGATTTTCAATCTCACCAAAGTCTCGGTTATGCCGATGGTTTGGAACACGTAATAACTGGAAGGGTAAGCATCGTTAGCCGCTTGCGTGAGAACGTTTATTTATTAGGCCAAAGCGTGGGTCCAAATGCAAAGGGTAGTCGAATCACTTTGGCGTGTCAAACGTCTCAAAACCCCGGACACTCCCAATTGATTTAAGCCTATATCGTCGATTTACGCATCATCATTTATTATTATTTATGTGTTTAAAATTTTGAGAATTTTCGCTTTATTCGATTTCTCGCTTTGATGATTTATCATATCATCGATTTCTCGATTTATCGCATTTACGCTCCATCGAATGTATGCACAGCTCGCACAGCTCTCGTAACCTAAAACGCTAATTAATACACCAACCAAACTAATTGCTTAACTCGCTTACGCCTATGAGGACGTGTGCCTCATACGCGGTATTACCTCGCTTATCTCGCTATTATACATCGCTTATATCTCGCATCTTATATCGCGCTATGCATTGTTATTATTAGAAGGTGAATACGTGCAAATATGTGCTTATGTGCTTACGTGCTTATGTGCTTACGTGATTACGTGCCTATGTGTTTATGTGATTTTGTGCCTTGTATGAATGATAATAATAATAAATATTTAAACGTAACTCTATTATAATCGAATCTCATCTAATCTAAATCCTTCATATAGATGTCTTTAATGGGATCGCACACCCGAAGGAATCTCCAGCGCAGCAACGCCGACAAGCGTATTGCCACCATGGTAGCCAAGGAAATGGCTAAGGTCATCCCCAAATCGTCTCAGAATTCCATGTTGTGAGCAGTAACTCGTTAGTTGACTCGAAAACTGAGAATCCCAAGCCGCGATTCAGCTTCAAGAACTTCAAGGCTTTTGCACCTCTCGCCTTCACGGGCAATGACGGACCGACTTCTATGTTTCACTGTTTCGATGCTATTGAGGTCACTTTTAGGCAAAGTGGATGCCCCGATGACCTCCGCACCGTGAACGATACCGGAGTCTTCCAGTCCCGTGCTCTCGACTGGTGGACAACTGAAAGAAACAAGCGTGGAAATGATGAAGCCTACAGTCTATCTTGGCAGGAATTCAAGGAAGTGATGTTGAAGGAGTTTTGTCCTCCGCACGAAATGCAAAAGCTCGAGAATGAGTTTTGGGGAATCAAACAGGATGGTCCCGACAATGCTGGATTCACTGCTCGGTTTAAGATTTTGAGCATCATCTGTCCCAGCCAGGTTGATACGACTGAGAAAGCTATCAACAAGTACATCCGTGGTTTGCCTGAATGTGTTGCAAATTTTGTGAAAGTTGCTCGTACTACAACCATCGAGGAAACCTTCATGCTCGCCGCTGAGATCAATGATCAGCGAGTCCAAGATGGTTATTTCAAGAATCATGCTAAGGTCGTCAATCAAGCTGTCGTCGAACCAACCGGTACTACCGAACCACCAAGTGACCCGAAGGGAAAGCGTCAGGGACACAAGAGAGGAAACCCGAGTAAGAACTATGCTCTCGCCGCTCCAGCAAACCCGCAACCGCTCCAGTCAGCCGCTCCGAACGCACCTCCAGCTAAGCGTGCGTACACCGGTCCTCACCCACTGTGCCCTAAGTGCACTTATCATCATGTGGTGGGTGGAAATTGCCGTTTTTGCACGAACTGCAACATCTATGGCCACTTTACTGTGAGTTGTCGTACCGGCCCGCGTCAGCCAGCTCTTCAGGCTCCAGCAGCTCCAGCTTTACCCGCTCCTCCTCAAGCCAATCAGCAGCAAGCTCCAAAAGCACGAGTGTGCTATGTTTGTGGTGATCCGAATCATTTTGCCAATGTCTGTCCGAATCGTCCTGTCAAGCAAGAGCAGCCTCAGCCGCCGCAGCAGCAGCAGCAACCACAAGCTGCGCGTGGCAGAGCCTTTAACCTCAACCACCGCCAGGCTCAGAATGACAACAATGTTGTCAATGGTACGTTTCTCGTCAGTGGTATATATGCTTCATGTTTATTTGATACCGGTGCCGATAATTGTTTTGTATCGTTAGAATTTGAAAAGGTTTTAAAATGTAAGTGCTCTAAACTCCCAAAGACTTTTGATGTGGAAGTCGCCACCGGAAGAACCGTTACCGTTAATTCCGTCTTACGTGGTTGTCATCTCGATCTCAACAACCATGTCTTCTCGATCAATCTCATACCTATGCAATTAGGTAGTTTCGATATCATAGTAGGCATGGATTTTCTTTGTGAGAATCATGCTGAAGTTGTATGCTTCGATAAAATGATTCGTTTCCCTCTTCCAAACGGTGATCCACTCCATGTTTATGGTGAAACTCCCTCAAAGAAGTTGATGCTTTTGTCATGTACTCGAGCACACAAATGCTTGCAAAAGCGATGTGTTGCCTTCCTCGCCTATATCGTGAACCCGGAGAAAGAAAAGAAGACTTATAAAGACGTTCCCATTGTTTGTGAATTTCCTAAAGCCTTTCCCGGCGACTTACCTGGTTTACCCCTACTCGAGATGTTGAATTCCGTATCGATTTGATTCCGGATCTACTCCCGTTGCTAAAGCTCCTTATCGTCTCGCACCATCCGAAATGCGCGAGCTATTAAGCCAACTTCAAGAGCTTCTAGATAAAGGCTTCATACGCCCGAGCACTTCGCCGTGGGGCGCGCCTGTCCTTTTCATGAAAAAGAAGGATAGATCGTTCCAAATGTGCATCGACTATCGTGAACTTAACAAACTCACGATAAAGAACCGCTATCCTCTTCCTCGTATCGACGACTTATTTGATCAGCTTCAAGGTGCTACTTGTTTTTCTAAGATCGATCTTCGTTCCGGTTATCATCAATTACACGTGTTGGAAGAAGACATTCCTAAAACCGTCTTTCGTACTCGCTATGGCCATTTCGAATTCGTGGTCATGCCTTTCGGTCTTACCAATGCACCCGCGGTTTTCATGGATTTGATGAACCGTGTGTGCAAGGCTTTCTTAGATCGTTTCGTCATTGTTTTTATCGATGATATCCTTATCTATTCGAAGTCGAGAGACGAACACGTGCGCCATCTCTGTTTAGTCCTCGAACTTCTTCAAGGAAATATCCTTTATGCTAAGTTCTCCAAATGTGAATTCTGGCTCGAAGAAGTCCAATTTCTCGGTCACATCGTTAATAGTCAAGGAATTCACGTCGACCCTGCAAAGATTGAAGTCGTCAAGAGTTGGATTACACCGAAGAATGCTTCCGAAATCCGTTCATTTCTTGGATTGGCGGGTTACTACCGTCGATTCATCACCGACTTCTCAAAAATCACCGTTCTGCTTACTGCTTTAACTCATAAAGACAAACCTTTTGTTTGGGATTACAAGCAAGAGGAAGCGTTCCAAACTCTCAAGCGTATGCTATGCAGCGCTCCCATTCTCACTTTACCCGACGGAAACGACGATTTTGTTGTTTATTGCGATGCCTCTAATATTGGTCTTGGTTGTGTTCTCGTGCAACGAGACAAGGTTATAGCGTATGCGTCTCGACAACTCAAGATCCACGAGAAGAACTACACTACCCACGATCTCAAAATCGGTGCAGTTGTTTTTGCATTGAAGATATGGCGACACTACCTTTACGGTACTAAGTGTACGGTCTTCACCGACCATAAGAGCTTACAACATATATTTAAACAAAAAGAACTAAACATGCGACAACGTCGATGGGTTGAACTTCTCAACGACTACGATTGTGAGATACGCTACCATCCCGGCAAAGCAAACGTCGTCGCCGATGCTCTAAGTTGACGAAGCTATGTATACGGTATTCGTGACTCTCAAGCTTGTGCTAAGCTTGAAATCCTCGTCCGTGCCTCTCAATTCGCTGCTTTAACGAGAATACCCTTCAAGACGAAATGAAATGTGGTGCCGAAACTCAGCTTGTATCTAAATCTGATGGTATTTATTACTACCTCGATCGTATTTGGATTCCTACTCGTGATAATCTCCGTGAATTGCTAATGACCGAAGCTCATAAATCCCGATATTCCATTCACCCCGGTGCCGACAAGATGTACCAGGAACTTCGTCCTAAGTATTGGTGGCCGGGCATGAAAAAGGATATGCCTTGTACGTCTCAAAATGCTTAACTTGTTCTAAAGTTAAAGCTGAATATCAAAGGCCCTCTGGCTTACTCGAACAACCCGAAATCCCGATGTGGAAATGGGAGAGTATAGCTATGGACTTCGTTACTAAACTCCCGCGTACTTCATCTCGTCACGATAGCATTTGGGTTATCGTTGATCGTCTTACCAAATCCGCGCACTTTATTGCAATACGAGAAGACTTTAAGGTCGAACGGTTAGCCCGAATCTATACGGACGAAGTTATATGTCGACACGGGATGCCTCGTGACATCATCTCTGACCGAGACGGTCGCTTTACCTCGCGTCTCTGGGAGACTTTTCAATCCGCTCTCGGTACTACTCTCAATCTCAGTACCGCGTTTCACCCTCAAACCGACGGTCAGACTGAACACGAACGATCCACACTGTCACACCCCGACCCGCAGCGGATAAGGTGATCGGGGCATGATTGGGTTATCATCAAAGCTCATGACATTTATTAAATGTTTCATATTCATTAATACAAATTAAATGAAAGTTTACAATGATTGCTACAACATGATCTAACTAACAATCTAACTCCTTTGTTCTCTTCTAAGGCATATCCTATGCTATCCTTGCTTCAACCTGTTCACCTGTATCATGTGTAAAAAGGTTTTTGGATCAACATAATGTTGGCGAGTGAATCCTATGGAAAACATTTGAGCAATTTATTTAAATTGATTATGAAATATGTGCACAACCAAACATGAGTAAAATTAGATGTAACTTGATCAACAATCATAAGATGTTAAATGAAACACTCATGAATAATAATGGAAACAATTAAAGGCACGCGATGCTCAACTCGTCTCTCACGAGGAACTGAGGGGCCTGATGAATGAATCGCATAAACATGATAATATGAATAACACAACTACAAACAATATAAACTCAATGAAAACACACATGAACAATAATGAATTTGAACTGAAGCACGCGATGTTCTACTCGTTTCCCACGAGGAACTGATGGGCTTAATGTATGAGTTTCATGTAATTTGACAAACGGAATATAAATAAATCACAACAATAAATCAATCTAAAATTAAGTCATGATGTGGTATGGCACAAGTTTAAATAAATAAATTAATTAATTCATAACACATGACACACCCCAAAACGTGTAATTTAAAAGGGGAATTGTAAGATTCACTCACAGTGGGTGCGTTCGGTTGATGATGATGAATGCACGCGAAGTGGTTTTAACCACGAGTGAGATTTAACCTAGATAAATCGCATTATGGTTTGGTGAGTAAACGGATTTTATTAAACTATTTTAGTAGGATTGTTGGGTGTATTTTTGTGAGTTTAAAGCTATTTTCTAATCTTAAAAATGTTATTTTTAAGTATTTATAATTGATTTTTAATTAAAATAATTAAATAAAAATAATAAAAATATTTATTTTTTTCGGCTACAGTTGACTTTGACCAGTTGACTTTGACTGGTCGTTGACCGGTTTGAGGAATATTGTTGTGCGCTCGGTGAGGCTCGAACCCGAGACCTCCCGTACGCGTGCACGCAGCTCTACCAACTGAGCTACGTGTCTAACCCGTTATATATCCGATTTTAATTTCATATATACATTAATTAGAATTAATAGAAAATCATTTATTTTAAAAACAGTTTAAGGCGAAACGGTCATGCACACCACAGGTCTCGAACTCGGGACCTGTGGTTTAATCTAACACACAGTCCACCGCTGGACTGTGTGTTCAACATGTTATATAACTTGATTTTTATTATACTTAAAGACAATTTAAATATTTCCTTTTCTGCCTTATTTAAAAAGAAGAGTTAATTGTCCGAGTCGGTGCTGAGGACCGGACTCGAACTCGTGACCTGTGATATAAACAAACACACAGTCCACCGCTGGACTGTGTGTCTAACTTGGTTATTATCCCGGTTATTAATATACTTAACATATAACGGTATCGACTCCGGTTCAGTTAAACAAAAACTTGATTTTTATTAAGGCAACGTGTGTGAACCGGGATTCGAACTTGAGACGTTAGCGTTTTATGTGCACACAGTCCACCGCTGGACTGTGTGTCTAACCCGATTAATTTCTTGATTTATATTATACTTATATGTTAACGAAAGTGCGTCGTCTTCTTCGTCAATGTTGAACCAGAAATCGGGTCTGACTGGTTCGAGCTTTTGTTCCAGTTTCATTAGTGTTTTAGGTTAATTACTGGTAAGATAGAAGTAAAAAGAAAGGAAAATAAGCGTGAGGTATACCGACTCGTTTTCCTCTGTTTTCCGGCAGAACTCCGGCGACAGAAAACTACTCCGGCGTCAGGTGTCTTGCAGCAGCAAGTCTCCGAAAAGTTTGGAAAAGGTAAGGGTATCTCCGGTATAAGCTTCAGAGGTTCAGAAAAGCTCGGCAATGGGGAAACCGGTTTTCCGGCGACGAACAGGTTTATTCCGGCGAGAGAAATTACGCCGTGAAAAGATGTGATTTTTAGCGAAAAAGTTTGCAGACGATTGTGGTTGAATTTATAGGGAATAATCGAAATGTATTTGGTCTGATTTTGAACTGTATTCATCAATTTAAGTTTTCCGGCGGTTTTGAAAAGTGCCGCGGACTTCAAACATCGGTTATAACCGATATGTGATTAAAGGTTTACGTTATAACGTAAATTGTAGTTAAGATTCGCGGAAATTCCGGGATTCCGACGACTGAAACGATTGGGCGCCGGTTTTGAATTTGTAAAGTTATTATATCAATTAAATGTTTGAAATACATAACAAACAAAGCAGTTGGCGCAGTGGTTTGTGTGTGAGAGTTAAGTCACTAGGTGACTCGGTACAGACCCGGGTTCGAAACCCGGCTGAAACAATTCATTTTTATTTTGCGATTTTTGATAGTTTTTCAAAAACTAAATATATGTTCGCGTATAATAATTGATTACGGATCGTTTAAAAATATTTTGGGCATTTAATTCGCAACGAAAATTTTGACTGACTGTTCGTGTTGATAAACGGAGCGGGTTTGGTAAATCCGTTTTTGACGGATGTTACACACACCCTCGAAGACATGCTACGTGCGTGCATCATAGATTTTGGTGGTAACCCGGATACGCATTTACCTTTAATCGAATTCTCGTATAATAATAGTTATCATACCAGCATTCAAATGGTTCCTTTTAAGGCACTATATGGAAGAAAATGTCGATCGCCTATTGCATGGCACGAGATTGGAGAAGCACAAATCACCGGTCCCGAGCTAATTCAAGAAACGACAGAAAAATCCTCCAGATCAGAGACAATCTCTTGAAAGCTTGGAGTCATCAAAAGAGTTACGCCGATAAACGCCGCAAGCCCCTACAGTCGAAGTGGGAGATCACGTTCTCCTAAAGGTTGCACCTTGGAAGGGAGTGGTCCACTTCGGCAAGAAAGGAAAGTTAGCGCCTCGATACGTTGGTCCCTTTAAGATTCTGGAAAGAATCGGTAAAGTAGCCTATCGTCTCGAATTACCAGAGGAACTTAACAATGTACATCCGACTTTCCATGTGTCTAATCTCAAAAAGTGCCTAGCCGAAGAAAATCTGCATGTCCCTCTCGAAGATCTGCAAATTAATGAAACACTCCATTTCGTGGAAAACCCGTTGAAATCATGGATTGGGAGACCAAGAAACTTCGACACTCTCGCATACCTATCGTGAATGTCCGATGAGAAGGCAAACGCGGCGCCGAGTTCACTTTGGTCAGTTAAAATACTGGTGAGTTCATTCTATTTTATGAAAACACAATATTTTAATTACAGTATTAAGGGTGGTTACATTGTTTTTATCTATCAATTACTCAATCAGTATTTGTCACCCACCCGAAGTCACCGTGGTCATATTACTATTGGCTAACTTTCGTCCAATAGTAACGCTGGACTAGTGTATACAAAACCCCACATACCGGCAGTAATTTAATAATACAAAAACTTAATCACGGTAATTATAACGGGTAAAACATTTAGGGTTTTGTAAAAGCAATTAAGAAAAAGAGAATGACTCACATTGCAGTTTTAGATCTTGCCTACTGGTTTAAAGCTGGTAAACCTAATAAACACACAATGCACACGTATTAGCGTATTAACTCAATTCAGCTTTTACGATAATCACGAAATCAAAGCCCACAATGAATGACAAAGTATAGCCGGATACCGGAAACACTTAAACATCCGTTGGATCAGTTTCAATCAATCGGATATAGTACCGTGTCAGTGAATAGAGTTATTACCCTGATATCGGAGCAGCGGTTCGGGATTTAGGGGCTTGGTTGACAGAAACAAAGATTCAATAAATAGGACGATGTTTTAAACGATCCAACTGAGCGATCTGAACTCGTCCCAGACTGCTTTTTTATAGCTCATCTGGATTTCTCCCGCGCGTTGCGGGAGAATCAGGGGTCTCTCCCGCGTGGCGCGACAGCAGCTGTAACAACTCGGAAATTCGTTGTTATCTTTTTCTTTGTCATTGATTGTATCTATTCCTTGTAAATCCGAGATTCGAATTATAAGAAGAGTTGATGTTAATTAAATTAAGTTTATGTATGTTGTATCGCATCTAATCGCTTATTAAATCACATCGCTAATCTCATCGCATCGCAAATCGCAGTAAATATGGTTTAATGTTATTTATGTGTTATGTGTGTTTGTGGCTATGATTACGCTCGCTATCGCATCGCTCTCGCACTCTCGAATCGCTAAATCGCACTAATATATCAACTAAAACGCTTAATATAACTAACTAATACGAACCCAATAACCAAACGAACTCTTAACGCGAAACAAACGAAGAAAACCCAACTTTTGGGTCAAGTTCGCTCGAACTTGGTGTTACCAAGTTCGGCCGAACTTGACTGGCCAAAACAAAATTCCTTCCTTACTCTCAAGTTCGCTCGAACTTGTTTGATTCCTTACAAAATCAGCAAGTTCGGCCGAACTTAACTGATCTCCTTCGAAATCCTAGCAAGTTCGCCCGAACTTGCATGAATCTCATGCAAGTTCGACCGAACTTGGTCTCCATCAGCTCTCATTTTGCTTTCTCCTATAAATACCAAGCTCTGTTCTCTCATTTGAACTTGCTGCAAGTTCGTCCAGAGATCTCTAAACCCAAATCTTTAGTGTTCTAAGTAAGAATCAGCCCGATTTCACTGCAACAACGTTTATCAACGATCTACAAAGGTTTACAACTATTTTGGCACAAGACATAGCCTTCATTTTCATCAAAACTCATTCTTTTATGAAAACTTTCATCTTTTTTCTTCAAAAACTTCTGTTTTAAGCTTAGATCTACACAATACGAGTTCGTTTGGTGATAGTAAAGACTTCCCAAACACGAGATCTACAAGATCTCCGCTTGTAAGTGATAGATCTGAGAAAAACCTTTGAAAACCATTGATTTCTACACAAGATACGGACTTTTGATGATGTTTTATTCATTTTCTGGTATGAAACGAAGCATCTATCATTCAAGATCCCAGATCTTGAAGCACAAGGACGTTTGTGTTGGTTTACACAAGCCGGACTAATCCGAGCGAACCCCGAGTTCACCCGGATTAGCCCACCCTTTTGTAAAACGGCTAAAACAACTCTAAAAGACCTCTCCGACCTAAGTTTGCTAAGTAGCACAGGGTTAGAGGGATGAACACTCGATTTTCCTCAGCAAACGACGCGAACGCAAGATTTTGAACCCGAAAACATCAAGTTCGCTCGAGAATCACCAGCTCCACAGGTCAAGTTCGACCGAACTTGCACCCAAATGGGTCAAGTTCGACCGAACTTGGGCACTTTTTCACCAAATCTCCTACAAGTTCGACCGAACTTGCCTAGTTTCTTAAGAAACTATGCAAGTTCGCCCGAACTTGTCTCCTCAGTAAAAAATCCTTACAAGTTCGTCCGAACTTGACAAGTTTCTCAAAGAAACTCATCAAGTTCGACCGAGCTTGGCTATAAACTCACCAAATTCATACAAGTTCGCTCGAACTTGTGTGTTTACACACAAGTTCGCCCGAACTTGGCTACTGCCCAACCAAGACTTAACCGTTTCAGCTTTTAGGAGACTGATGCACTTCCGTTCGGGTATGCAGGCTGATCCGGCACTCTTCTCAACTCTCCTCAGAACCCGAACTCTTACCTAAACACACCCACAGTAAGTATACTTGACCCATTTTCTCTTTAACGCACTTTTTGGGTGTTACGTATGTTCCTATATTAAAATCACTTCACAAATCAAAACTGTTTATCACACGTGAATAATCTGATTGTAGATGCTTGATACGTGATACTAGAAACATGTGACTAGGACTTATTTTGTTAACTTGCCTCCGTAGCTAGTATGGTACTATAGTTTGGCTAACACCCAACGGGGTCTAGTTAGGATGGTCGTGCAAACCTTTTCACGGTAGCTAGCATGAGAATTGAGCCTATGTTATGTTAAGTGTTTTGGTGTATCATGATATGTAATTAGATTGTTTCGCAAACGCTTTCTCGACTATGCTAGTATTATTCAAACCCGTATGCTCACATTTACTTAATTGTATTGACTTGTATTTTAACATATGTAACAGGTTGAGGATTTTAGCTATGGATGCTTGGATGTTGCTTGCTTAGTTTAGTTTGTTTTGTTTAGTTAGTTTGTTGATGTATTTCAGATTTGGAACTTATGTATGAAATCTATGGGAAATCGAACCCGGTTGAATTTTATGAGAAATCTTCGTTTTGTAATAATTGTTTAAATGTTACGTTTAATAGTATGGGATATTAAGCAGGTTGTGATATGTTAAATGATTGTTATGGAACATCTCGTGAAATCAATATGGTCACCTAGTGCCACTAACCCCGAAGTTTCCGCCATTGGTTGGGGTGTGACAGCAGCCTATTAGGGCTAGGACAGCCTCGTCAACCACATAGGCTTTCCACATGTCGCGAAATGGTGTCACGTAATCTAGTACTCTCCCGCTGGCGCCTGGGAGGTCCAATTTTTTTTAGTATTGTTACATATTGAGTGAGAGTGAGAGAGAATGACTTACTTTGGGTTAGAATGAGACTCGCCTTTTATAGACAACTGGCACAGCCCAAGGAAGCCTCACTCCAGCTGGCACCTTCCAGTCTAGGTAAGTTTATCATTCCCTGATGTTGTTTGCAGGGTTAGCCTTGCCTCTTTGGGTATGTTTCAGGTTTGTGTGTCTCGAGGACACCTTTGCGTGTTGTAGAGAGAGGTCAAATCAGTTTAACCTGTTCCGTTCAAGTTCCGAGGATGTACAGTAATCCTGGCTTCCTGTCACTAGCCGTTGGTGTATCAGCTTCACGTCAGTAGCTTTTAGCTTCTGACTTCTAGCTTCCTTCCTTATGTTTATGTTTTCAGCATTCTTTATTATTTTCTTGTAATTGTTGTTGACTTTGACTTTGCTAACTGGGATTTCTGGGTACCTATGTCATCAAGAACTGATAATAAAATTTGGAAAGTGTTGAGAGAAAAATAAAATAAAGGTTTGTATATCTAGATGTTTAAAATTTTATTTTAGTTCAATAACTTTATTTTTTAAATAGCCCTTGAAGGCTTTTTAAAATCAAGAATGTAATACATCCCTTTATATTTCCCCACCATTACAACCCTGTTACATCTTCCCCATCATAAGTGTCTTTACAGTTACATTATTTATTTCTATATAGACTTGCCTATCATATGTGTACTGCAGAAAAAAAACTTGATGTAAAAGGTTCAATACAATTCCATCCATTTTCTAACACATTATCAGGACGATTGCTCTCCACAAGGCATTCATCGGCAATCTGAAATCATTCACAACAAGTCGCTCTGTTTTAGGAGGCCTGTCCAACATACACATCATCAACATCTTCGCACTGTGATGAATATTTTTCCATGTTATTTCATTACATGTAGTTTTGTATATCCAAAGGATGAATCCCAATTTTTCGATTTCCCAATACTTTTCTCCGGCGATTGTTGTGTCTCATCCCATCGTTTCAATCGTTCCATATATCTTGCCGATGGAAAATAACATTTTGTTCATCCAAAGACCTTCATATTTTGGGCAGATTATTAATTTTCTTTACTATCAAGTGTTCTCTTATAAGCCTGGTTTGCTTGCCAGCCGTACTCTACAAAACAAAGCCATAGGGAAAATTATGATTCTTTTCCTGAATAATAATAATAAGGAAAAGCGAATATGTAGCTGTTTCACATATCCAAAACTACGTAGTAGTTTTGTTAAAAATCCTTCCAAACTTGATCTCTTAATTAACTTAACTAAAAATTATCTATATCTTTTCAACTTTGGAAAACATCATCGTCCAGAACAATATTGTGAAAAATTGTGCGGCAATCATCCAAGAATTTCGTTAAATATTGTTCAGCATTCATCTTCTTCAACAAATTCCAAACCCATTACAATCGAACATCCAACTAATAGCAATTGATTTCGATCGATCCACTTGCCAAGATCACTCTGCCGTACCTTAATTCGAACCCACTAATTTGATTTCCAATTGGTCGATCATGGAGGAGGTAAACTGATATGATTTGTAAAAAGATTATTGTTGTTATTCTAAATTTCTACATTTGATTACTTTCCAGCAATTTAAATTTTTAGTTTAAAATATGAATCAATATGGTGTACCTTAATTAGAACTCATGAAATTGATTTCCAGCAATTTCAACTGATTAATTTGAAATATGAATCAATATGTTGTACCTTAATTCAAACCCATTAAATTGATTTCCAGTTGGTCGATCATGGAAGTAAACTGTTATGATATGTAAAGTGATTGTTTGAATTCAAAATTCCTGCATACAATTACTTTCCAGCAACTTCAATTGATTAATTTAAAATACAAAGTTTTTTCTTTTGTTCATACAGGAAATGCATACCACAACGAATTTCAAATCACATCTGATTGAAGATATTGATGCGAATGGGTATTTGGTCATCAATAACGGCCCAAACGTTGAAACAGAGAAAATAACTGATGTATACGTAGATTCTGGGTTTGATAACGAAGAAGCTAATGATGTAATGGGAATGATTTTCGATTCTCCTGATGATGCATATGAGTTCTACAATCGCTATGCGTTTTTACATGGATTTGGAATGCGTATATCTTCGGCTTATAAAAATAAGAGCACAAACGAGCCTTATCGAAGGATATATGTGTGTAACAAAGAAGGTTTTAAAGACATGAAGTGTAATAGTTCATATGGAGATGTTAAGAAACGCCGTAGAGAGATAAGGACCGGGTGCGAAGCATATATTCGGATTTCAAAAAGTAAAGAAGGGAAATGGTTCGTGGATAGGTTTAATGACTCACAAAATCATGAGCTAGCTGTTACTCCTACCAAAGTAATGAAACATCGGTCTCATGGCAAGTTTCACCGTGCAATGGCATGCAAAGCCCTAGTGTCGGAACTTGGCCAATCCGGGTTGAAACCTTGTCAAATCAAGAAGGTCGTAAATACCATGAAAGATTCAAATGAAAATGATGTTTCATCAAAGCAATGTGCATATATCTTAGCAGAGCAGCGGAAACAATATAAAGGTAAGGAATTTTACGGGCTTATTAAACATTTCCAAGATAAACTAATAAAAGACCCTAATCTTTATTTTCTTGTGGATTTATTTGATAACGGGTCTTCAAGAAATATTTTTTGGGCTAACGGGAGATCAAGAGACTCATATATAAAATTTGGGGACGTCGTTGTGTTTGATGTCACATATATGACCAACAAATTTAAGATGCCATTTGCTCCTTTTGTTGGGGTGAATAATCATGGTCAATCCATACTTTTTGGTGGTTCGCTATTAGAAAATGAGAAACAAGATACTTTTTAATGGTTATTTCAAAATTTCTTAAAATACATGTTTGACAAGTATCCATCAGCAATAATTACCGATCAAGATAAAGCTATTAGCAATGCAATTAAAAGAGTTTTTTCTAGAAACTCGACATCGATATTGTTCATGGCATATTAAGAAACATGAGATTGAACATCTCCGAGCACTTAAAGCTCGTTGTAGTGACTTTCAAGAATTACACAAACAATGGGTAAAGAGCAATATAGTTGAGGAAGTTGAAACTCGATGGGAATTGTTATGTGCAAAATATAATTTTGAAAGTGGCAGTTGGATAACAGAGATGTATAACCAACGTAAATATTGGGATAAAGCCTTCTTGAAGGATTGTTTTTTTGCTGGCATGACATCAAGCGGAAGAAGCGAGAGTATTCATTCATTTTTTGATGGATATGTGAACTCAAAGACCATGTTGAATGATTCCGTAAGCCAATATGATAAAGCTGTTGAGACTCAAAGGGCTGCAGAAGAAGATGAAGACTTCAAGACTATGAACTCCAAGCCAGTTCTTTCTTCTATTAATTTAATAGAGGCAAAAGCAAGTTCACGTTATACTAGGAAGCTCTTTGATGTATTCAAAAAAGAATGAACCGAAGCTACGTTGAACTTAACTCATAAGAAAATAAGCAAGAATTCAGAAGAAGTCAAATATAAGGTTGGACAATTGGATGTTGATAAAACATACTAGAGAAATGTCAACTTTCGTCTCTCTGAGAAGATAGATGTCACATGTTCATGTGCAAAGTTTGAAACATGCGGGGTATTATGCAAACATATCTTATATATCTTGAAGAAAAGACATGTTGAAACCCTTCCCGATCATTATATTTTACCTAGGTGGACACTTGATGCTAAGTATAAGTCGCATAATTGCACTATTGGGCTTGAAGACATACATAATGGAAATGAAGTCAGCGCGCTATCTTTATGGTGTGTTCAATCAAACTTTAGAAAAGCGGTTGAACAAGCAACAGACTCCCCGTCTGAAATACAAAAACTAAATAACATCTTGTTAAGTTTTTACAAGAAAAAGAAGGATGACAAGAGATTGTGTAGGTTTTAGTTTAAGGTTAGATGGTAATGAGAGTATCGAATTTGTCCAATGTATTCACACAGTAGGGCTTTTCTTATTCAGCTTTTTAAATTTGAAAACGTTACAATGTTTAGCTACACTAATGAAAATGAAACATGTTGCTGTCTTTTGATCAATTTGGGTTAATTATATGGTGTTGAACATGCCAAAATATGGCAAATTAAAGTTAAACGGCTCAAAAAATAGCTTTGTAAAAAGAAACGGGTCAAACGTGCCAAAAACTAGTAAATTAAAGTTAAACGGGTCAAAAAATAGCTTTGTGATAATTGGATGTTGCAGCATAATGCTAAGACCGCGGGTGTGGAAGGGCTTGGGTTGGGGGCTTGAGTCGACACGTGGAGGTGGGGACCATGAGACAGTTCTTGAAAACTTTGGGTGTGGGGTGGCGTGGCCAGCCATGGGGTTCTTTTAAAAAAAAACTAATTAAAATTTCACCCAACCAACCAAAGCTAGCCATGTCACCCAACCCCCCCCCCCCCCCCCCCCCCCGCCCCCATGGCAGGCATAATTCCACCGCCAAAGGGGCAACGCTAGCCCCCACGCCAACCCGGGGTGGAGCACCCGGCGTTAAAGTGCACCCACGCCCCCAAACCCTTGACCACACCCTCTAGTCTTATAAAGCCAAAATTACCACCCAAGTACAATTAATATGTAATATGGTGCATTTGTTTAAGTTAAGCAGCAACGCATAACATGAAAATAATTGTATTATAAAAGTATTCATATTATACTCACATGTGTCTCAAGAGCAAAACAGTGACATACATAAATCATGCTAAGTTACACAGCAAGCCTCAGGACTACATTTAATCTAAACTCTCAAATCAACTCCGGCTGTTGTGCGATGCTTTAGGCAGCCTTGTGATACTTTATTCACCTCAAGTGCTTCATCATAGAATAACACTCGGTTGGAAGCAAATGGTTTGCAGATTGGTTTTGGTACTAGAGACGGAACAATGTGCGTAGGAGCAACTGCTGGTTCTTGAAATAAAGCTGCTGCAATTTGGCGCATTTCAGTTAACTTTAGGTGGGAAGGGAGGCGAGGCCCATGCCTAGGTGCTTTTGGAGTGCTTTGTAGCTTTAAATCTTTGCTTTTACCATCGCCCTTGCTATAACATATTGAAAATTATGTCACTAAATGATAGATCGATGAACAAAATGATAACATTCCATACATGAAAAAAAAAGAGAAAGAACCTAAAAGTTGAGCTTTTTACCTTACAAAGGGCCAGCGTTCCGTAGGTAATGGTGTTAATATACATAGCAAAAGGCCCGTGTTAAAATAGAATTGCCGAGCTATCACGACCTATAAAAATAAATATGCAAATATTTTTTTTTTTAATTTTGTTTATTGGTATACAAAGGAATTACCATTTTGAAGTCTAATAATCAGTGTAACGGAAGACAAGTAGTTCTCCCATTTATTTTATGCTCTTGACAAAAGATCGAACACTTGGTGTGCGTCACTAGCCAAACTTAAACCAAATTAAGCGATTACTAAAATTCACAAACCTTAAAAGGATACTTAATCATAAATTGGATAAACGAAAAACAATCACAATAGATTTTTCAATCAATCCGCAAATTAAATAAAAAAAAAACTTATAAGTTCCACCAACCCCTGCATAACGCAAAACAAAGAACTTCATATACAACAGATTCGCATGACTAATACATATATAATATATATATATATATACCTGTTTGATTCCATCGAGATACTGAAGTGCATCAATGATGATAGCGGAGAGATCTGCGCCTTTAAGAGTTAGGGTTACCTGCACAGATCTGATCGAGTTAGGAGAAGAAGGAATTTTAGGAGGAACCTGATGAAGTTCGATTGGGCAGAGCATGAAGAATGAGAGCGGGAACCAGTTTTGACGTAACTTGATGGAGCGAGATGAAGTTTAGAAGGATTTTTAACAAAGTTTTATTAGATATTAAAAAGCCACATAATCAATTAATAAATATAGTTTGTGTTTTTGCGTAATGGAAGATAAAAAAAATATATATTTTAATATATTTAAATATGGAAATCAAATATGATACTTAAAAATCCCCATCATGTTGAAACAAATACCTCTTGTTGATATTTCTTTTTCATAACTACTAAATTATAATATCAATTAAATCTGATGATATATATATATATATATATATAATTTTACTTATAAATCTTCTTTTCAAGTTTTTTTATAACCGTTCTCCTCCACAATTGATATTAATATCTTTTCATATTTTAATTTATTTGAAGTATCTGTTGACATATTAATATCTACTCACATATTGATATAGAGAATTTTTGTATTCCAACAAAACGTTATATACAGTAAATAATTATATTCTTATAACACAATGTCATTACAAAATACAAATCTCACCACTTCAAATGCAAATGTCTTGTATAGAACCTGAAGTTCTAATCACAAAGAACCTGAAGTTCTACAATATACATTTTCTAGTTATGCCCATTTTTAAATACATGACTCTTTGCTTTATAGATAAAATGTCGAACTTATCAAAGCTTGAATTCACCGCACTTGACATCTCAGGCAACAACTACCTCCCGTGGACCCTTGATGCCAAAATTCACTTGACAGCCAATAATTTGGGGGAGACAATTAATGTTGATAATCAAACTTCACCTCAAGGTAAAGCAAAAGCCATGATATTCCTCCTCCATCATCTTCACGAAGACTTGAAGCGGGAATATCTGACTATTGAGGACCCTCTTGAATATGGACAAATATCAAAGAACGTTTTGACCACCAGAAGTTGGTCTTACTCCCTAAAGCCCGCTATGAATGGCTACATTTACGACTACAAGATTTTAAAACTGTTAGGGAGTATAACTCTGCCTTGTTCCGCATTACCTCCGAGCTTAAATTATGTGGTGAAAAAATAACCATGAAGACATGCTTGAAAAAACTTTCTCCACGTTCCATGCCTCAAATATGCTCCTATCGCAGCAATACAGGGAACGTCAATTTACTAAATATTCTGAATTGATATCATGTCTTCTGGTCCCGGAGCAAAACAACAAGCTCCTACTACAAAACCATCAATCGCGACCCACCGGTACAAGCCCATTCCCTGAAGCGAATGTGGCAAATTATCAAAGCAGACGCGGTAGAGGTAGAGGCCACGGCCCCAACAGAGGTCGTGGTCGTGGTCGAGGACGGGAGTATACATGGCATAGGGACTCTCACAACACTAAAAATAGCGGTGGCGAATCGAGTCAACATAATGCGGGGCGACCTTCAAAAGGGAAAACTAGCGGGACCCAAAACAACATTTGTTATAAATGTGGGATGTCAAAACACTGGTCCCGCACGTGTCACACCCCCAAACATCTCGTTGAAGCATATCAACGCATGATGAAAGAACAAGGAAAGAAAGTTGAAACTAATCTGATTGAGGATGCACCTCCAGCCACGATATCAGATGTTCATTTAGATGCATGTGATTTCATTGAAAATGTTCGTGATGTTTAAACATATTTGATGTTTTTTTTATGTTTTACTTTTCACGTACTTGATTTGGTTTAAAACTCTCGCAATGCTTAATTCTACTTCTTTATATTAACTTTCTTTTATTTTATTTCCTGAAGAAATATGTATACCAGCTCCAGCAGTATATGGTGATGAATGTCTGGTAGATAGCGTAGTACCAACACTATTCTCAAACATATGAAATATTTTTCTAAGTTGTCTCCAGCAGAGACACCGGTTAGTACTATATCCGGTGTCAGTAACCTTACCGAAGGCTCTAGTAGAGCACACACAACATTATTTTCGGGTACCCAACTAATAATTGATAATGCATTATTTTCTAGTGAATCCAGAAGAAATTTACTTAGCTTTAAAGATATTCGAAAAAACGTTACCACTTAAAAACAATATCTGAGAATAATATTGAGTATCTTCAAATTACTTCAAATAAAAATGGCCATGAAACCATTGTCGAACAACTACAAGCTTTATCCTCTAGATTATATTGTACCAATATCAATCCTATCGAATCATACATGGTGAATAACCAGAAGTGATTAGATAAAGATACATTCAATGTATGGCATGACCGTCTAGGTCACCATGGTAGCATAATGATGAGACGAATAATCAAAATGCCAACGGGCACCCTCTTAAAACCTTAAAAGTTTTGCTACCACAAGATTTATCATGTGCAGCATGCTCTCTGGGAAAACTTATAACTCGGCCATCACAAACTAAGTTAATACACGAAACCCCCTCATTTTTAGAAAGAATCCAAGGGGATATTTGTGGGCCTATTCATCCTCGTGTGGACCATTCCGCTATTTCTTGGTCGTAATTGACGCATCCTCAAGGTGGTCACACGTGAGTCTTTTAGCTACTCGAAATGTAGCATTTGCCCGACTTTTGGCCCAAATCATACAATTGAGAGCTAATTTTCCGGATAATAAAATTAAAAACATCCGGATGGATAATGCAGGAGAATTCACATCCCAAGCGTTTAATGACTATTGTATGTCGATTGGGATTAATGTTGACCATTCAGTACCTCATGTTCATACACAAAACAGTTTAGCTGAATCTTTGATTAAACGATTACAAATAATCGCTAGACCCCTCCTAATGAGATGTAAACTACCATCTTCTACATAGGGTCATGCTATTTTGCATGCTGCTGCACTGATTAGATTGAGACCAACTGCTGATCACGAATACTCCCTATTGCAACTGGTCTCTGGAAGAGAACCAAGTCTGTCCCACCTTAGAATTTTTGGTTGTGCGGTATACGTACCAATATCGCCACCACAACGTACTACAATGGGACCACAAAGAAGACTGGGTATCTACATTGGTTTTAACTCCCCGTCCATTATTAAATACTTAGAACCAATAACGGGAGACATGTTTACAGCACGATATGCAGATTCTCATTGTAATGAAACAGTGTTCCCAGTCTTAGGGGGAGATAAGAACAAAGAAAGCCTGTAACACAAGAAATAACGTGGAATGCATCATCGTTGTCAAATCTCGACAAGTGGTCAATGTGAATATGAAGTCCAAAAGATTATATATTTGCAAAGAATAGTAAATGAATTACCAGATGCATTCACGGACACAAATAGAGTGACAAAGTCACATATACCAGCATCAAATGCACCAGTTTAAATTGAAGTAATCCCGGAAGCAGTTACCATACAACGAAAGCGTGGGATACCAATCGGTTCCAAAGATAAGAACCCACGGAAACGAAAAGAGCAAAATAACGCAGTTGGTGAAAACTCACAAAAGATTGGAAATGAAAACCCCAGTAGAGGTAAATGTCCCAGAAGAGACAACTATGATTCTAGAGGAAAATGAAGTTTCAGAGGAAACACCGGTACCCAACGAAAATAAATCTCTATTAATATGTACAAGATAGTACAATGTGGACCCGGAATAAAACACGTGTTGATGATATATTTTCATATGCTATAGCAACGGATGTAATCAATGAAAACGACTACGTACCTAAAACTCTAAAGAGTGCATGCACAGAAATGATTGGCCAAGATGGCAAGAAGCCATAAATGCCGAATTAAATTCGCTCGAAAAGCGACATGTTTTCAGACCTGTAGTCCGAAACCCATAGACGTCAAACCAGTAGGTTATAAATGAGTGTTTGCAATAAAGAGAAATGAAAAGAATGAGATTGTAAGATATAAGGCTCGACTTGTAGCACAAGGGTTTTCCCAAATCCAGGAGTTGATTATGAGGAAACGTATTCCCCTGTAGTGGATGCGATAACCCTTAGGTTTCTAATATGTCTCACAATCTCTGAAGGACTTCATATGAGACTTATGGATGTTGTTACCGCTTACTTATACGGGACACTAGAAAATGACATCTACATGAAAATCCCTAAAGGATTAAAATTGCCTGAAGCATTAAAATCAACACCTCGAGATATGTGTTCTATAAATCTCCAGAGATCTTTATATGGTCTCAAACAATCTGGTCGTATGTGGTACAATCGACTCAGTGAATATCTTGAAAAAGACGGATACAAGTCTGATGTAATCAATCCATGTGTCTTTATAAAAAGATCACTATCAAATTTCACTATAATAGCAGTCTATGTTGATGATATCAACATCATCGAATCTCCCGAAGAGATAGAGAAAGCTGCTAAGTTGTTAAAGAAGGAATTTGAAATGAAAGATCTTGGTATGACAAAATTATGCATCGGACTACAATTTGAGTATCTGTGCAATGGCACATTTGTCCATCAGTCAAACTACATCCAGAAGATGTTAGTACGTTTCAATATGGATAAAGCACATCCGCTTAGTGTACCCATGGATGTCCGATAGCTAGATCCACACAAGGATCCTTATCGCCCTCAAGAAGAAGGCAAAGAAGTACTTGGTCCGAAGTACCGTACTTAAGCGCGATCGGTGCCCTTATGTATCTCGCAAATAACACAATACCTGACATTGCTTTTGCGGTACATGTACTAGCGAGATACGGTTCGAATCCAACACTAGACGCTGGAATGGTGTAAAACATATATTTCGGTATATTTGCGGGACACAAGACTTAGGTCTTTCTATCAGAAAGATCAAAAGTCTCAGCTTGTTGGGTATGCTGATGCTAGATATCTATCAGACCCTCACAAAGCAAAATCTCAGACAGATTATGTATTCACATATGGTGGCACAAGCAATTTCTTGGAAGTCGACTAAGCAAACACTTACAGCAACATCATCAAATCATGCTGAACTGATAGCATTGTATGATGCTGGTCGAGAATGCGTGTGGTTGAGATCAATGATTAATCACATACAAGAAGCATGCGGATTAGAACAAATCAAGGAGTCGACGATTATTTATGAAGACAATGCTGCTTGCATAGCTCAAATCAGAGAAGGTTACATCAAGGGTGGTCGAACAAAGCACATCTCACCAAAGTTCTTCTCACATATGACTTGCAGAAAGAAGGGGAAATTGATGTCCGCCAAATTAAGTCAAGTGAAAATTTAGCTGACCTATTCACAAAATCTTTATCCAGAAGCAGTTTCGAGCAGTTATTCATAAGATCGGGTTCCGTAGATTGAAAGACGTTAGTTAAATTGAGGGGGAGCATTATACACGCTGTACTCTTTTCTTGACTAAGTTTTGTCCGCATTGGGTTTTCTTAGTAAGATTTTTACGGGAGCATAACTGATCCAGCAGTATCAGTTCATCTCATAGGTCCTGAAGTACTGATTTAACATCATCCTGAAGCATGTTTTAAACTGCGTATAATGAAATATAATGTATATCTGAAGGGGGAGTGTTATAAATCAGATATACATTCCTTCATATTTCCCCCACCATTACAACCCCTTTTACATCTTCCCCATCATAAGTGTCTTTAAAGTTACTTTATTTATTTCTATATAGACTTTCCTAAGTGTCTTTACAGATTTATTTTTCTATATAGACTTTCCTATCATATGTGTACTGCAGAAAAAACTTGATGTAAAAGGTTCAATACAATTCCATCCATTTTCTAACAAAATACCATTCCATACATTTTCTAACAGTTGTTGAATTCTTTTCGAAATCAAATGGACTAATTTATTTATTTAATGTTCCATTAGGGCCCCCCACAATATATATCCGTTTGAAATTGGATTTTTGTACGAAGCCACCACGAACAGACCGGACGAGGCCTTTAATGGATCCGGATGCGTCTAGATAGGAGCATTGGAGATGTTCTAAGCTACGCAGATGGGTGTGTGGGTGTGTGTGCGTGCATGCATCTTACTTGATTTCTTTCTAAGACTAACATCATCTTGAACCGTGTAACATTACTCTAACATCTCGAAAATACAATGTGAATTATATTAGTTTTTATCTGGGAATAATATGAATTGAAGATTTGAGAAATTCATATATTACATATAGGTGTATAGTGTACCTAAATGGTCAAATTTATACATATGGTAATTTAAAAACTTTACAAAATGAATAATGATTTAAGGATTGAGTGTCGAAATGTTATATGGATAATATAAAGGACCATCTGTGCCATTTTAGTAATGATATTCTTTGAACTATAGAAAAAAAAAATTGAATTGATAAAGATAGGAAAGAGATTGCAAATAGTTCTCAAGAATTGCTATGGAAACATCAAATCATCGTGGTGCTATCTATGGAAATATCAAATCATCGTGGTTAATATATCTTCGTGAGCAAGGGCAATCTAGCATAGTTGATGGGTAGTTCGCGCTACCCCTCAAACTTTCTTGGGAAACAAACTTTTAGTGCGATTTGTTTCTTCTTCGTTTTATGTATCGGCTACTCCATAACAATAAAAAATAAAAAATTAGTCTGTACAACCTCTCAACTTTTCTTGTAGATCAGCCAATATTTATAAAATAGATACTAGGACCCAACTGTTTACTTTTAATAGTTTTGAAATGCTAGAAATAATGTTTAAAACAAAACCAATATGTTTAATTTAGATAGCCAACAAAAGATTATCACATGTATGTTGTTGTAGTTACTAGAAATGGTTGGGAACAACAACAAAAAAATGAAAAATCGAGAGATTGGTAAGACATTGTATTATCTCTTAAACATATTAAGGGCAGTTTGGCTAAGCTTTTTGAACCAACTTATTGATTTATTGGCTTTTTTAAAAAGCAAATAAGTCAAAATATTGTTTGAGTAATTGAAAATGACTTTTCAAAACAACTTTTCAATAGGAGGAAAAGTCAGTTTTGAAAAACTAGAATTTTGTGGCTTTTTTGAGCTTTTTAGTCATTTACAAGTAAAAGCTACGTCAAACACTTTTTATAAAACAACTTATTAACTTATTGACTTTTCCTACCACATAAGCTAATCCAAACACTTTTTTAAAAGCTTTTTTTCAAAAAGTCATAAGTCAATAAGTTCTTTTCACTAAAAGTCTTTTTTAAGTTAAATAAGCTTAGCCAAACAAGCCCTAAATAACACTAAAACACTATTTGGGGTGTTTGGAAGAATTGAGTTTTGTGTTGGAGAGCAAACTTGCAAATCAATGAAAATTATATGTTCAGATTAGAGCACAATTTTGACTAATGAGAGTGACAAACTAGTTATAATTTATCTAAATTACATATTGAAGGCTTAAAATAGTGAATTAGATATAGAATGAGTGTTTTGGTGAAAATTTGTCAGAAACAAATTAATTAGTCAGAAACTTGTAGTAATCGTATATGTAATATGTCAACGATCCATCATTATGATGATATTAAGTGAAACGACCATTCATTACAATAAGTGACAAACAGCCATTCATTACAAGAACAAAACGCGTTACTAGTTGACAAACAATGAGGGCTTAAAACCATAATCGCTGAGAAAAACAAATATTAAAACCACAATGTAAACATTTCAACTTACAATTTAGGGGCTCTTTAACAATTCTGAATGGGTAAGTGTTGAACCAGTAAAATGTGTGAACCATTAAAAGCCAATAAAATGTTTAGCCATTCGAAGACAAATGTCTAACCAATTCAGATAAGAGATTTAAATGTTGAGACTCAGTATACAATACTTAACCATTCAGAGGCAAATGTCTTAAGCTTTCAGACATCTGCTGTGAAACAAACAATCTGAACCAGTAAGAGGTTTGAACCATTATGAGTCCATTAAGGGCTGAAACAAACTAACACCTTAGTGTATAACTTATAACATTTACATAATAAAAGCGCATACTTAGGCCAAAAATGTAAAAATCGATGTATTTTCTTATTAATAAAACACTATATATTGGCCCATGACAATAGCACACTCCTGATGACACCCTGACGAATATACGTCGTATAAATATATAGGACTCGTACATCCTTCTTTTACATGAACTATACGACTCATGTACTATGTATATCCTTTTTTACATAAAATATACGAGTCTTTATATACAAGTTGTATATTCTTTTTACATGAACTATAAGACTCGAATATACACCTTCACCCAACAAGGCATATACCAACTCTATATATAACTCCTATACACGTATATGAGTCGTATTTTAAATTTCAAAGTTCCAATTGAGTGCTTTTCAATAAATAGTTTCATAGTTTTTTATTTTATTTATTATTATTATTTGAAAATCAACATACAAAACTTCCTCCCACTACTCCTTACCCAGACAATCCACACTAATTACAAAACTGTCACCCTATATAACCCCCACCCCCTCTAAAACGCCAAACATCCACCAATTTTCTTACACATCTCATCTCCATATAAAAACCCCCAATCTTTCCCACCCTCTCTCCACCACCCTCCCACCGCCTCCGACCACCACACCTCTCCACCGTCCACCACCGTCTCCGCCGTTAACAGCCTCCATCCAAAACAACCGTCTGTATCTCGGATCTATCATATTATTACCAGTTTGTTACGAAACCCTAATTTTCATTTCATTTTGTTTCACACACTTTCTCTCTCTAAACTTTTCCATATTGTCGATTTTCCTATTTTACTATCTTACCCCTATGTTTACACCTAATTACGTTTTTACCCCTCCCTGTTTACTATAATATTCCAACGAAACCCTAATTTTCATTTCATTTTGTTTGTTTCACACACTTCCTCTAAAACTTTTCCATATTCACGGTTTTACTATTTTACCTTACGTGTACACCTAATTACGCTTTTACCCCTCCCTGTTTACACGTAATTACGATTGTACCTCTGTTTTCCGACGCCGGCGATTCACACAGCTCACCGGAAACCGCCGTCACCGGCTCAAATCACTCAACATTTTCCGACGATTTCGAAACAATGAACGACAATCGTCCGTACGGATCATCACGAACGAAGCGAAAGGATCGAGAATCATCATCATCATCATTGTTTCCTCCGGCGAAACGTCCTCCGCCACCGCCTCCGCCGCCGCGCGCGACAGTGAACACATCCAGAACCACCGCAGCAACGAAACCTGCAACAGAGATGCAAACGATGACGTCATCTAACAAATTATTAGCAGGTTATATGGCGTATGAGTTTCTGACGAACGGAACAGTGTTAGGGCACAAATTCGGTACCGATCGGTCTGAAACGACGGCGTTTAGCGGTAATGAGAGGTATGAGCAGATTACGAGTTTGTTGATGGTGAAAACGGACGGTGGAGATCGGATTTCAGGCGTGGTGAATCCTACAGAGCTTCGTCGTTGGATTGAGATGTAATAATTTGTGAAATTAGGGTTCATGATGTGTTGAATGCAATAGAAGATTCTGGAAAAATATGTGTGGTTGATATATTTTGTACTTGCAGTTGTGCGTGTTGTTGTTGTTGAAATGACGTCAAATTAACGGTTGACTGCATAAAAAGTGTGTGTGATAGTTTTTAGTTTTAAATAATTTAAATAAAATTCAAAATATTTTAAATGGAATTTTGAAATCTAGGAGGTTCAGACCTGATTTGGGTAGGTTATCGGGTGTGAGACGGGTATGTGATTAATTTTAATATTTTTTAGGCGCGGGTGTCACCACAAATCCACGATGTTAATAACTAACATGTTGAGAGTGGGTGAGTTGTTAGGTATGGAGCTGGGTATCTGATTAGTTTAAATATTTTCTTAGGTTAGGGTGTTGGGGCGGTGTTAATGACTAAGACGTTGAGAATGGGTGTGTTCTTGGGTTTGAGATTGGGTGTGTGATTGATTTAATTATCTTTTTAGGTTGATTGTTAACTAACACGTTGAGTGTGGGTATTTTGCCGGTATGAGACTTGAGATGTAATTAGTTTAAATATTTTATAGGTTCTGGTGTCAAAACGCTGTTAATTGATATGTTTTTACAGAGAAACTAGCATACCTTAAATACTCACATACCTTAATCTCTTAAATAGAGTTAAGTCATCTTATCGCCGTACCATGTGTATTAGTATTTAAACCGAGCATTTTTAGTGTTAATGTAATATGTGATATTTACAAAAAGTTAATGAATAATTTTAATGTAAAAAGATTTGTATGATTAATGTGCTTGTGGCTTTGTCTTTTACAATTAATGTGAGAGTGAATTGTATTTTATGATGCATTTATGTTTCTTTGAATTTTTAAGAGTTTGTATAACTAAACCTTAACCCCGATAGGATTATATATATGTGATGTGAGTGACGTTGGAAAACGCTTATTGGCGCGATAATAACACATAGACTTATTGAGGTTTAGATATTTTTATTCGGTTTATAACATTGGTCTCTCATCCAATGTAACAGCTCAATCGTGTATTACAACAAGACGTGGCGGAAATATCGGGGAGTCACGTTACAAATTGCTCACAACTACTGGTACTAAATTGTTTCATTATTGTTAACATTGTTTTACAATACAAAGAATACATGAAATTGTCTTTTGATTTAAAGAGGTCTAAAGCCCGGATGCATTCCTATGTGCAGCATGCTTGAATAATCGAAACCTGAAACATATGTGAAAAAGAGACATTAACAAACAATGTTGGCGAGTACATAGTTTTGTTGGTCAAATAAATGGCAAAAGGTTTTGTATTGCAATACTTTGAAAACTATGAGAGTTGTCATTTATAAATCGACTTTTTGAAGCCAAAGATTGGCGAAAAGGGGTTAGCATTGCAATACATTAACTTGATTGTGAAACTTGTGACAAAAGAGTTTTGTATACGGCATTACGATTATTACTAACTAATTTTTATGCCTTTGAAAATTGTACTTTGATCTTTAAAAACATATTGAAATCGGTAATAAACTTGTGAGTATGTTATTAGAAATCCAATCAAGGATTAACAATAACAATATTGAAATCCGTCATAACTCGTGTGAGTACTATTGGAAATCAAATCAATGATTTATAATAGTACTTTGGATATCCTTCTAAGAATCTAACATATGAAAATAGATAGATGCTACGAGGATTTGGTTTGGTCACATTGAATCATAACATACGCATTAAAGTACACAAAGAATCCACTCAAGGACATCAATTTAGCACTTTAAACATCCCACAAGATCTAACTATAAAGATAGATAGATGCTTCGAGGATTTGGTTTGGTCACATTGAATCATAACATCCGCATTAAAGTACACAAAGAATCCACTCAAGGACATCAATTTAGCACTTTAAACATCCCATAAAGATCTAACTATAAAGATAGATAGATGCTACGAGGATTTGGTTTGGTCACAGTGAATCATTGTATCACAAATATCCTAATTCCTAATGGTGATTCGGATAAAGCTACGAAGGGTAATACAATAAGCACACTTATATATAGGAAGTACCAGCGACGTATCCACCATGCTCTTACTGTATTACTCTAGTTTCGTTATCTAAATCACCAACAATTTCTACACACAAACTATAACCATCGTCAGGCAAAGTATTTCTTAGAAATCTTACTATGAAGATAGAAAGATTTGAGACTATACTTCAAATATCCAATAAGAATATACTATAAAGATAGATAGATCCTACGTGGATTTGGTTCATATGGTTAATCGTTGTGTTGCATAATCGGAATAATACACAAAAAGCACTTAGTAAACACATACATGCCATATATTTGAGAAAAATCGGTTACACATATGAATCACTCCAAAACATTTGGAAAACGTAAAAGAGGGGAGCAATGTACTCGCCTGGGATTGCGTATAAATCTTGTTCAAATGATATAACAAAGCTCAAAGGATCAAGAGTTCAAGTGTTGAAGTGGTTCCTAGTGTATCGGATAACTATATGTTAGTGTGTCGAACTTGAAAACGAGAGATTGGATAGAATGAGGTATATAAACCAAAAAAGAGTTGGATCTTGTATATTATGGTTTATAATATCAAACATTCTGAATTGGAAGCATTTCAAAGTGTTTTGACTCGCTACGGCTTGCTAAAGTGGTTTACGCCACTTTAACGGGTCATAAACGTGACTATGGGTTCGGGTGGTTAAATATGTCATATGACAAGTCTAATATGACAAAATTAGTTTATATAAGTTGTATAATCAGTTTAGATGTCAAAACAATGCTCTTATATGTTTTAAAATAATTTAAGTGCAAAAAGGGTATTTTCGGCATTATAAGGAATACATATTCGACTTGTCATTTGACTAACCAAACGGTATGACCTTAAGGTATAACCTCAGAGGGTTATTCCCTATAATACTATGGTCATAATAATGGGCTTGGTCGGATCCTAAAGGTGCCCAAACGGTAGTCAAGACCGCTCGACTTACGACCCTAAACAAGTACTAAACTAAAAGTGACTAGTTAGACATGTTAAACATGTCTAACTAAGTTTATAAAACTGATTTGGTATCAAAACTTGTCGTTTTGATACCCGGAAATAGTTCCGACGTAAAATGCACATAATGCGCATCTTTGACCGAAACTTTGACTCGTCACTTCGACTAGTAAACGTGGTAATCGGAAGGTGCAATCGCTAGGGATCATAACCTTCGTGATTACGATCACGTTGCAAAGTTCAATTGAACTTTGCTTTGACCAATTATGGTCAGAACCGATTGTCAAACAGAAAGTCAACTATTTGACTTTTAGCTAAAAAAATAGCTAAAAGAAATAAACAAGACTAAGAGAGAGCACTTACTTTTGTTGAAGAACACTTGAAGAACTCAAGAAAACTCAGTAGGAGGCCTCCAAAAGATGGAAGCAAGCTCTAATAGAGTGGGAGAAGAAAATGAGAAATGAGCAAGTTGAAATGATGAAAATGGCTTGCTATTTATAGTGTTTTGGATGCCACAAGATCATTACAAGTGTCCCATGAGGTGGCAATGATCAAGGGAGGTTCTAACATTTGTCAAATGAAGGAAACAAGCTGGAAATTTCGAGTTCTTGGGCTTTAAGCAAAGAAAAACAGCTGGCTGCCATGAAAACAAATTGCTGTCCCCAGGTACCACCGTAGGCTACGGTGGGGGCGTAGCTTACGGTGGGGGCTGGGCAGCCAAACTTTCAAAAATGGCAGAACAAGCCCCTGCACTTGTTTTGTCGTGTTTTGGCATTTCTAACACCCGGTAACCTGATTTTTAAGCTTTATCAGGACGATACAGCTTAGGAAACTTGAAATGTGTCCAAAAATATTTCGGGTGTCGGTTCGTTTGGTCGTACGGTTGCGGTTTTCGGTTAATTACGACGAAAGTCATAACGGACGCACAAATTACCGTAAATGCGTGACGAATGATATTTTTGCATTCCAATCATTAAAATACAAGATTTTAATGATGGAAAAAATATTTGGATGTCCGTACATGTCCCGGATAGCGAAAAACGCTAATTGGCATAGTTTCGCATAATTTGCAAAATAGCCCCTGAAGTTGCATAAATGTGTTTTTTGTCATTCCTAAACCCTCAAAACTAATATCTAAGCTATGTAAAGGGTATTTAGGGTATGTGTAGCTTATGTACTTGTTCGGAGTGTGCGTTGTACGAGAATCGGCAGACTTTCGTAGTTTGTCATAAATAGTCCCTGTGATCGAAGAGGCTTGTTTTTGACATACTAAACCTTTCAAAACTTATTTCTAAGTTATATAAAGGATATTTAGGGTATGTTTAGCTCGTCCCCGTCCCGGTGTGTACGTTGCGTTAAACGGGTTACGTTTAAGTATCGGTTATTGAAATGCCTTCAAAGAAAAAGTTTTTGAAAGCTCGAAATTTTGCACAAGGGTTACATCCAAATCTCAAATCAATAAAATGGTGGTGGCCCCATGGCGGCATCGACTATTAGGCGATTGTAAATGTGATAGATTTGAGTTACCTTGTGATTGTCATGTTGTCAAATTGATCAAAAATTCGGAATAGATTATAACTTCTTTAATATTCCATATAGTAAAAAAAAGTAAAAATTAATAAAAACTGATTACCACAAATAAGCTTGTTTTATAAAAGTAATCACCTTTCTACATAGCAAAACTTATAACAAAATCAATCCTACTTCTCAGTCGCATGATACACAAACCCCATTTTGTTTGCACATGTAATAAACTAAAAACTATAAAACACTCAAATATTTAAATGTGTAGTATGAATGAATAAACAAATGTAAAATATTTTTATCGAATAAAAGGTTATCTATATGTATGTTGCGTTCTTTCTGAAAGGACTTAACATCCGACAACCCATGTATGATGTATCGATGTATATATTTTTCATTTATGTGGACATATTATTGTAAGTTAGCGAAAATGATATGTTCCATTTATAATATGACTTTTTAAATAAAAAATATATTTGCGGTATCTAAAAAATAATAATATTCGTCCTCATGGCGGCGAGGCGAGCATTTACAAAAGTGAACATATGGCTAAAATAGTAATAATATATATATGCACTCCCCCAGACGCATGTACTAGGTGTGTCACGAATAGGAATAATTTAAAAGCATTGAATAACTTATATTTAAATACATATTTTATTATATATAAACTAGTATTAAGACCAGAGGCGGATCTAAAGCTAATTAAAGGGTTCTCAAGAACCCGTTCGGTTCGTAATTTATAGTGTTAAATCATTTATAAATTTTTTAAAGGAACCTTTTAAAATTTTGTTGGGAACCCTATAAAAAATTTTGTAGAGTGGTAAACTGGAAAAGCGTGCGCTTATTAAACTGGAAATCACGAGTTCGAGTCCGCTTAGTCTATTTTTTTTAACTAAAAATACGAATTAGGCTTTAGATATTCGATTATGAAATACAAAAATCTTGTAGTCTCTTTGTTGGAGTCATAAGAGTGATTTTGTAATGCTTAAATCAAACACCTTTTTTTTTTCCTGGAGCAGATGATAGCTGAAATTTAGCCCCTTTGATTTCAAATGTCAAAGGATGATATTGATTTCCGGTGTAAGGGTATCTATCTTGTAAAAAAATTGAGGTGTATATTATGATAGCTTGCAATATTTCTATGACTGAATTAGATAAGAGATGCAGAAGCACAGATGCAAGCAACTGTAAAACATGCTTCACACGATAACAAAGGCAAAAGGTACAATTTTATTTTATGATATTTTGACAAAACATTTTGAATGATTTAACTTAACTTTTGAAGTCAAGAAGTTAACCATTTGGTTTGCAAAAATGTATATTTTCTGCAACAATTTTACAGTGACATGTTAGTAACTGTGAGTCACATGGTCTAACTGTTAATTATTTTCTTTAATTAACTTCTAACTGATTAATGGGCTAACCTAATTTATACTTGTTAATAATTGACTGCTAAACCTATTGTTTCTTGGATAAATCTTCTCCTTTCTCTCTTTCTTTTTCATCTAGCTTATACCTATTTACATTATTTATATTCAACTAAATTGTTAACTGGAATGAAGATTTGCAACTTGAAATTGAAGCAGGGTACTTAATTACTTATCATCTCTCTGAGTTGAAATATTGATTAACTAATTTTGTATAAAGTGTTTATGTTGTATCCTATAATGTAAAAGCTCGGTTTTATTCGTAAAGACCATCTTATTTATATTGCGTGTTTTTAAATTTATCGTGACAATGTTTTTTTCCATTATTGTATCGTATTTTTATTTGTGATGAACCTTACCTGACCTGAACCGTTGAACCTTACCGACCCGAGTTTTTTATGTTCGGACATATGATATTGGAACATTTAAAAAGTGAACCCTTAGAAAAAAATCCTGGATCCGCCACTGTTAAGACCCCGCGCGTTGCGGTGGGGCGTAAAACCGTGACAAATAGCACCAATGCCACATCACCGCCAACAACCAACAATATTAAAGTTGCGGTGTGTTAATGCAAAGAAATTAGACGGGAACGTAAAACATGGAAAATAATAACTAAGTCCATTTGGGATCTGCGTGTTATGGTGAACCTGTCAAACGGGAAAAATAGACTACGTAAAAATGTTGAAACACATACGCACGTTGCGTCATGCTAACTCGCAAAATTTAGAACAAACCGTAAAATGAAACGTAAAAACATTGAACCACACACACGTTGCACCATGTTAACTCGCAAGATCTAGAACAAAACATAAAACAGAAAATTTGCCAAATATGAAAAGTATAGGGGATCATATTTGAAAGTACAAAGTTGTGAGGTTAAATTAAGAAAATGAAAGCTTTTGGCCTAAAAGTAAAGAGTGAATTAGTTTTGGGTTAAAAGTGAAATGTTATTTTTTTAATAAAAAAGCCCCCTAAGCATAGGGTACAAGACCACCATGCACCAAGATGTTAGTTATTTATATGATGTAAATATGAATATATATATATATATATATATATATATATATATATATATGAGAGGGTTTAAATAAGAACGCTGAATATCGCGAGAACCGTGAGAACGAATGAAAAAACCACGAAAACTTGGTAAAAACAATTCAAATATAAAATTTCTTTTTCTTTTTACACTTATCAGCATTCTTCGAATACAATGTTAGAAATTAATTTACACGTTTAAATTTACGTGAATTCGTAAATAATTTTTTTTACACATGTGTAAGTTTGTCATTTACACATGTGTAAATTTGTTATATTTACGCATGTGTAAAAATCTAATAAGAGTGATTTTGAGGGAAGAAATGAATTATTTGATGTTGCAAATTCTTATTTTGATGTTGTAATTACAATGAGGTTTGTATTAAAAAATGGTTTTGATTGGTTTTCTCATTCGTTCTCACGGTTCTCGCAACATTTAGCGTTCTCAAGATAACTCTCCCATATATATATATATATATAAATATATATTAACTGATACTGGTCTTTGGTATGTGTTGTGTCGACGAAGAATCATCGAATCATCTCCTTTTAAAATACTCTTTTGCAAAGAGTGTTGGGGAGATGTTTGTTGATAGTGCAAATTTATCGGGACAAATATAGACTTGATAAAGGAGGTTTCAAAAGTTTCAACGCAGCTTATAATCACTGATCTTTTGGAAAAGGCACACAATCGATTTTCTTGGCAATACTATGGTTCATTTGGAAGGCGAGAAATGACAAAACTTTTCGGAATGGTTCTAGATCAGTAACAAAGGTGGTAGAAGAAATTAAGACGAACTCGTTTGTAATTACCCTTTTCAATTTGCTTTAGCTTCTTGCTAGTTGCAGTTTTAATATAATTTTGTTTTTTAGAAAAAAACAAAAAAAATCAACTATTACGTAGTATTTAGAATTTCATAACTAATGTGTTTAGTTACAAATATTTAAATTATTTATGAAGAAATAATGTTTATTTAACATTTTCTCCCTTGTCTCAATTAAAGAATACATTTTTATACTTTCATCATTACTTTTCTCTCTCCTTCACTCACAACAACTTTCAAAATTATTAAAAAATCATTTTGTGTAAATAGTGTCCATTCAAATATACAGATGAACATGTAACATTTTATTTGACCCTCGGCAATTTCAGATAAACACCGTTAGCACAATTCCGTTATCTTAAACGTTATCTCAAACATTCATTTATGCATTACACTTTACTAGAGTTAATTAAGTGTGTCGGTGATTGCACGAACACTCACATAACAGTCATTCGGAGAATTACCAAACCACACACAAGTCTATCCCCAAACGTTGGTAATTAAGTGAAATAATAATTCCCGAAAATTAAATAAATATAAATTATGTGAAATTATATGTTTTTCGGTATTTATGTGCATAGTGTGTAATTGTGTTAACTTTCGTGAAATCACTTGCTTTTATGCATAACTGCTCAGTTTCGCATTTTGTTGAATTGTATAAATTTTTAGATGATTATAACTTTGGTGAATTCTATTTAAAATTGCATTGTATTAGAAAATGTGTCATGGGGATCCAAAACGTGCATCTCAAAAAACCCATGGACTCCCCTTGTACTAGAAAATGGGCTATACCCCCGCGTCCCACAATGAAACCCCACAACTCTCTTTCCCCTACGAACTCAGGCATACACACACACACCAAACCCTGGATCACCATTGATTATTGCTTGAATCTTGGAAGTGAAAGTATTCTTGATCGTTTCCTATACCTTCTATCGATTACAAGTAAGTTTTGTGGTCAATTTCGTTGATTTTTATGGGTTTTCATATTTGGTCAAAACCCTAAATTATCCAAACACTATTCCAAGTGAACGAGATGACATCTCTAGTGATTGTTTATGGTTATATGAATGTACTGAGTGATTTTTCTTTGATTGAAAACCCTACTTTCGTGATTGTCAATACCTTGCCAAAAGAGGAAACTTTGTTGATGATGAAAGTGACATAGGAAATTCTAAACATATATGATGATTGGTGTTGATTGTTATGGTGTTTGTAAGTCTAGTTAGGCATATTAACATGTTAAAAACAACGGATTTGATAAGATCATAGTGTTTATAACTGGCCATTAATGGAAACTTTTTTGATACTAGTATGTGTAGGATCGCATGTTAGATATAACTAATGATCAAACTTTGTTTATATGTGTTAGTTACGACGTATAAAACTATTTGGTGTGATCAAATTACATGATTGATACTAGATTACCTAGGGTTTCCTAAAAACGAAACTTTATTGAAATCGCATGTTGTAACTTGAGTGTTAGACTTGCATGAACTTATACGATGATACTAATGTGTTACACAGATTGTATAAACATGATTTCACACGTGAAAAGTTGTAAACTTGTGTGTTACTTCATAGATTTCTTAAAGTGGAAACTATGTTATCCTAGACGTGTAGGATTGATGAAATTGACATGCATGATGATGTGAGGTGTTCTAGATGTGTTATATAGGATATAATAACATGTTTAGAAGTGTTAATGTGTAGACTTCATAGGATTTAGAGTTCCATGCACTACTTGCAAAAATGGGAAGCTTAATTGGTAATAAAGTTTAGAAATAGATCCCGCGTGCAATGTGATGTATGTTATTTGTCACACCCCTATTTCCACGTGTAACCCGGTGGGCCCGGTTTGGGGAATATCGTGACGTAAGTTGATAACATCATAACCAAACAAACATAGCAATGCGGAAGTCTTGGATTTAAATTACTATTACAAACCGAATGTTCAAAGTTCAAAATAAATTACAAGGCTTGTAGTGAAAGATCCACAGGCGGATCGAAATAAATATATACAAAGTAATTGTTCTACAGACTTCGGCAACTAAGGACTTGCAAAATCCTCTTATGTTACTACCAAGCAGCTCCTGGCCTATTTCGCATTGTCACCTGTAACTTGGTCTTTTGAAAATACGTCAGTTTTCACTGGTAAATACTAATAACCGACTCATTTTGAAAATATTTCTGAAAATGGTTTTAGGTGCACTTGGCACATTTTATAAATAACTTGCGATAGTTCAAAATGACCTTGTTTACAGTTTTACATGTTTGTCAATACATATGGGTCCGTGCAGAAACGAATAACCTGATTAACCGACGCGCCGCTTAAATAGTCCACATATGGGACTTAATAATTTATTTTCATTAGCATCTGACAGGTGTATGCCTACACCCGTGCTTAAGGTCGTGCTCATTAATAACTTAAATGAGCCAAGGATATCCCAAACACGGTCGAGTTAAATCCCAATGTTTAAGTTATCAAACAATACAAATAAAACGGGTTATGAAGATTTAGTAAATCACAATCCGATAACATGATCCACACCCTGACCAAGTGGTATTATGAAACCGTATCCCAAGCCCGTATAGGGAAAATAAATTAAAAGTATTTACTTGAGCAAATTCTTCAATAAGATTAATAACTCAGCCGATAATCAAAAAGTAAGCTTAGATGACAATCTACCGGAAGGCTTTAGTATGGAATGATGGTATTATTAACCAATTAGAACACTAACGGGTCCTGTCTATATCATAGACTCGGACCGGCTAGCTTAAAATGATGCTTACGGTACTATACGCTAGATTAAGCGATGACCGGAAAGAATGTAGTTTAAACCCAACAAGTACTAAGAATTGTTTAATATGGGTAAACATATTACATTCTGGATTTTGATATAAAAATGATAAGGTTAAACCCGTTTCGGTTAAACTGCGTAAACTAGTCACGTAAGCTTAACCATACGCATATAAGCGAAACCGGGTAACCGGATGAGTCGTATACAAGTTCCTTATGACATATATTTAAAACATGTTATAATATCAGTATAATATCACATTATGCCCGTTATGGTTTTAAAATCAAGTTACGCTTTAAAAGAGCGTTTTGGTCATTTTTATGACTTATAAAAGGAGCTTGCAAGTAAACTGATGCCGTGGTCATAAACATTCTGTAAAAATGATTCATTTATGATGTCATATCAGTAGGATATCAAGTATATCTGTGGTTTAAAGTTTAAGACCAAACTATGCCCCGAAAGGGCATTTTGGTCATTTTACACATCTCTTGAAATTTATTTGGGAATCTGAGTTTAGATCATGTACCTACTGTAAATATGTATCAAATGAGTTTCGAAATCAGTAGAAACCAAGTCTTGATGCTCTAATATGGTTTTAAACCATACTATGCGCCGAAACGGCGATTAAGTCGCTAAATGACGATTTAAATAGTATTTGAGTGAAACTTATGTTATGAATAGGTTTGTATGATGAAAATATGTTATATATTGTAATACATAATTAAGTAATAGGTTTTGTCTCTTAACAATATTTAAAAATCCATTTTAGGTGCCGTAAGGGCAACATCGTCATTTAAGGAGTTAATACATGGACTTGCGTATAAACTCAGTTTATAATCTGAATAGATATCCCAAATAATCCTAATTATGATATTACATCAGTAGGTAAAGATTTTGGTGTCAAAATTATGTTTAAATCATTTTATACTCTAAAAGGGCGATTCGGTCACTTTAAAGTGTGAAATACGCCTTTTTAATCAAAAATCGTTTATGATCAGAATGTTGACCTTAAAATAAGTTAAATATGTTGACATATCAGTTTACAAATCATAAGTATGCTCATTTGTATTTAAAACCTTATTTTTAAGCATGAAGGGCATTTTAACAAAGTTTGGCATAATTAACGGATACTTGCATAAAAGCTCGGATTACTATGTAACCATGTAATATAACTCTAGAGGGTTATACTACAATCTAACATGGTCACAATGCAACTAGAATCAGTAGCTAAGGTTGCTAAATCGGGTCAGGACCGAAAGTCAAAGCAGAAGTCAACTTTTGCGACTTTCGGTTGCGAACCGACCTTAGACCTGGACTTGACGGGCCGAACATGTTTATACATGTTCTAATACTTATTACCGAGTTATTAAAGCGTCGAAACTGATTCTATAGCATCTACATTGCTAATTATGGATTTATTTCAAAACTGACCCGTTGACTTTTTATTGATAATAACTTTGACCCGTCAATTGACCAAGCAAACGTTGTAATCAGGAGGTGCCCTTTTAAGGGATTAACACCTACCTAATTAGATCACGTAGCCACGTTCGTTGCGAACATTGGCTGGACCGTAATGGTCTTAGTCGAAGGTCAAAACGTTTTTACGCCAACGCTTTGACTTTGGCTTAAAGCCTAATAAAACTGAAAGAGGAGGACTAATAACACTTACACAAGGTCCCTAGCATGAAAATGTACTTAGTAGGATGCTCCCAAAGATTAGGAACTTCTAGAGAGGAGTAGAGGAGATAATATGAGAAGGTGCAAGTTTTGATGGTTGCAAGAGCCTCTATTTATAGTTGAGGAGGAGTTGTAGGATCTTGCCAGGTGCCATGGGGTCTTTGAATATGAAAACAAGTGTTATGGGAGTGTTACAAGCAGCAGGTGTGGCAATGGCAAGTTAAGTGCCAGGGGCAGAAGCTGCCACCATTCTGCTTGCTGGCAACCACTTACGGACCGATAATGGTTTATCCTTACGGTCCGTAAGGACCTCTGGCGCCCACAGATTTAAATATGGTTACGGACCGTAACCATAATGGCTTGCGGTCCGTAACCGCCTTCCAGAACTTGAAGTTTGGAATTCTTTCCATGTTTGGTCATTTGACTTTAATACTTGCCACTCAGAGGTTATAATTTAACATGTTGGCGAGTTTAGTCCCTCTCATTGAGCATGTGGCATATGAGGTTCAGCGGGACACGTGTCGGAATTTTAAAGGACGGGTTTTTTACGAGGTGTTACATCCTCACCCCCTTAAAAAATCTCGACCTCGAGATTTATTCAAAAAGATAGGGTACTTTTGTCGCATAGTGGACTCAACCTCCCATGTATACTAAGGGCCTCGACGGGCATCCTATTTGACTTTTACAATAGGCACATGATTTCTGTGAAGCTTTTTGACTTGTCGATCTTCGATCGCTACTGGTTTCTCAATGAAACGCAGGTTTTCGTCGATTTGCACATCTTCGTGCGGCATTGCTAGCGACTCATCGGCTAGGCACTTCTTGGATTTGAAATGTGGAATACATCATGAATTCCACTTACTTTTTCAGGTAACTTGAGCTTATAAGCTACGGACCCGACTCGTTCGATTATCTCGAACGGCCCTATATATCTTGGGCTTTGCTTGCCCTTCTTACCGAATCGGATGACGCCTTTCCAAGGCGACACCTTCAGTAATACTTTGTCCCCAATTTGGAACTGAGAGGTTTGCGCCTCTTATCTGCGTAGCTTTTCTGCCTATCTCGGGCAGATTTGAGACGGTCGCGAATTTGTATAATCTTATCTGTGGTCTCTAGGACAATCTCTGGTCCTGATAGTTGGGCCTCGCCAACTTCTGACCAACAGACGGGCGTTCGACATTTTATTCCATACAAGGCTTCAAAAAGTGCAGCCTTGATGCTTGTATGATAACTGTTATTATAGGAGAATTCAATCGAGGGTAGGTGGTCATCCCAACTGCCACCTAAGTCGATCACACATGCACGTAGCATGTCTTCCAATGTCTGAATAGTACGCTCACTTTGTCCGTCAGTCTACGGATGATAAGCCGTACTAAAGTTCAACCGGGTGCCTAAGGATTGCTGGAAGCTTTTCCAGAAATGAGAGGTGTATCTTGTATCTCTATCGGATCCAATAGACAACGGCACTCCATGTAGGGACACAATCTCGTCCACATACATCTTAGCAAACTTGTCCGAACTAAACGTTTCTTTGATTGGTAAGAAATGCGTGACTTTGTCAGCCTATCAACAATGACCAAATCGTGTCATTACCACGCTTGGTCTTAGGTAACTTGTAATCAAATCCATAGTTTGTTGTAGGAAAGTCCTGACGGTTTCTGATGTTCAGCTTTAACTTGCGAACATGTCAGCACTTAGCTACATGGGTGGCCATGGATTTCTTCAAACCCATCCACCAATAATTAGACTTTAAGTCTAGTGCTACATCTTATCACCTCCTGGGTGAACAGAGTACTTAGAGTTATGCGCTTCTTAGAGGATTAGATTCTAAGTCCTCCAAAAATTGGAACCCAAATTCGTCCATTGAATCTGAGGATTCCATCACCACCGGGTGTTAACTGTTCAACAGTTCCACCTAATTCCTCATTGGCTATGTTCTCCTTTAACATAGCTTGCCTTTGTGCTTCCAACAACTTTTCATTCAGATTGTTCCTCACTTCTATACTTTTGGCGTTAATCCTCAAAGGTTTGTTCCTTTCTTTGCGACTAAGCGCATCGGCGACTACATTTTCTTTACCGGGATGATACCGAATTTCGCAATCATAATCATTAAGGGTTTCATCCAACGGCGTTGTCGCATATTCAGATCCTTTTGATTGAACAGATGTTGGAGGCTTTTGTGATCATGTATATAATACACTTAGTTCCGTATAAATAATGCCTCCAAAGTTTAAGTGAAAATAAACGACACCCAACTCCAAGTCGTGGGTGGTGTAATTCTTTTCATGCACTTTGAGTTGTCGTGATGCGTAGGCGGTTACTTTGCTTCTTTGCATAAGCACATATCCCATACCAGTGTGTGATGCATCACAATAAACGACAAACTCTTCAATGCCTTCTGGCAGAGTCAGTACTAGAGCATTGCAAAATTTCTGCTTCAATGTCTTAAAGGATTCTTGTTGCTTTGGACCCCAACCGAATTTGATATTCTTACGAGTCAAAGCGGTTAGAGGAGTGGCTATCCGAGAGAAATTTCAATAGATCTTCGATAGTAACCAGCCATTCCTAGGAAACGACAGACTTAAAGGTGTTTTAGGTGCTTCCCAATTCATTATAGCTTCAATCTTGGCGGGATCAACTTGGATACCACGCTCACTAACCACATGTCCAAGGAATTGAATTTCGCGAAGCCAAAATTCGCATTTGGAGAATTTAGCATATAACTTCTCCTTTTGTAATAACTCTATGATGCACCTTAAATGTTTCTCGTGGTCGGTTTGATTACGAGAATGATAAGTATGTCGTCAATGAAGACAATGACAAACGTATCTAAGTAAGGCTTGCAGACTCTATTCATGAGATCCATGAATGTGCTGGTGCATTAGTGAGTCCGAAAGGCATCACTAGAAACTCATGATGTCATATCTTGTTCTGAAAGTGGTCTTTGGAACATCTTCATTTCTAACTTTCAGTTGATGATAGCCCGATCTTAAATCTATCTTTGAAAAGTAACTTGCCCCTTGCAGTTGATCGAACAAATCGTCGACCCTGGGCAATGGATAATGATTCTTGATCGTTATCTTATTAAGCTCACGGTAATCAATGCACATACGCGTTGAACATCCTTCTTTTTAACAAACAATATCGGAGCTCCCCACGGTGACGAACTAGGATGAATAAAGCCTTTTAACAAAAGTTCATCAAGTTGAGTTCTTAATTCTTTCATTTCTGTTGGAGCTAGACGGTAAGGTGCTCTTGCAATAGGTGCAGATCCTAGTAGAATGTCGATCATAAACTCTACTTGTCTATCAGGGGGTAGACCGGTAATTCCTCAGGAAAAACATCTGGGTAATCTGAAATAAAGGGTATATCTCCAATCTTTGGCTTAGGTTCATCAATGGTTACTTGTGCCATATAGATGACACAACCTCTCTTCATACATCAGGGTGCTTTAAGCATAGCAACTTTTTCTGGAATCCGTAATGCATATCTCCAAAGATGGTGAGGACATCACCAGATGGGGTTTTAATCTCGATTAGTTTCTTATCACAGGCAATGCGGGCTTGGTTATGGGATAACCAATCCATGCCTAAGACTACATCAAACCCCACCAATTTCATTGGCAGAAGAGAGATAGGGATTAAATGATTCGTGATGGATATAAAACATCCATCTAGAATGGAAGAAGCGGTTTCAATGGTTCCGTCGGCAAGTTCTACCTCATATGTTATGTCTAGAGTTCTTACGGGTAAGTTTAATAGTTTGCTAAACTTATGGTCAACAAACGACTTATCGGCCCCCGAATCAAAATAGAACTCTAGCAAAGGTGTCATTGGTGAGGAAAGTACCTGTTATGACGTTGTTATCATTGACAGCCTCTCGGGCGTTCATCTGAAAGGCCCGAGCATTACTCTTTTTAGCTCCACTAGACTTTGCATTATCATCTTTGCATTCTTGGAGCAGTTAGTGTTTATGTGGCTTTTCTCACCACATTTAAAGCAAGTCGTATCCTTGATATCCTACAGTCTAGGGTTTTGTGCTCCATTTTCTTACATATCCCACATGGCTTAGCCTTTGGGTCAAACCTACATTGACCCCCATGCCTCTTGCCGCATATCTGACATGCAGCTCTATCTTCATACCGGCTTTGGTTCCTGTGGAATCCTGATTTCCCTTTCTTCTTGAATCGTTGGGAGTTATCGTCTTCCCTCATCCTCTTTCCTTCAGTTTTGGATTTTACTGACATGCGCCTCACATAATCCTGAGTGAGGGCAAGAGATAGCTCGACTGCAGATTTATAAGTGGCAGGCTGAACAGCCTTAACCATACTTCTTATTTATGGAGCCAGCCCATTAATAAATCGCGCGATGCGCTTGGGCTCCGGGATGACTAGATAGGACACTAGTCTGGAGTAAGAGTCATAGTCGGTAACATACTTCCGGTAGTCTAAATTCTTCATAGTGAGAGCTATGAAGTTTGCCTCTATCCTTTCTACCTCATGAGGGGGACAATACGTGTCCTTAACCAGGTCTACAAACTTAGACCATCCCAAGTTGTACAGATGCACCTTTCCAGTCGAATGCATCAATGCCTTCCACCAAATTAGGGCATTGCCCTTGAAGGATTGAGATACATACTTAACAATATCTTTCTCAGCACAACCACTGACGTCAACCACGATTTCAGTTTCGTCCGTGTCTTGCACGAGACAAAGTATTTATATGAGCAACCATCCTTGGAAGTGTTGGTTTGTCAAGGATCTCTTGTTTCTTAGCCTCGTTCCTCACGCTTGAGGAGTGTACAGAATCTTCCTTCTTTTCAGAGGCAGGAGGTTTCGAGAGTGGTTTTGATACAGACCTAGAGTGAGTAGCACTCGTCATATTAAACTTCTCAAAGGCTTTTTCCATAGCCTTACCCACGGCTGCATCAATGCGAGCCTAGAATTCATCTTCATTAATGACTATATTTGCCTTGTTACGATCATCATTTTTATGGTGACTGCTTGCACCATCGGAATGAGCCATAAATGCTTCGGTACTATATGGTGAAATAGGTATTTTATGTGTTAGCCATGGTATGATTAAACCATTTAGGCTTTAGCGCTACAAATGAGTGATTAACATATAACCTAGGTCTCAAAAGAACCATCATAGGTATTCATAAGATTGGACATAGTCCAGAATTTTTGGACAGTGGATCGTAATGTCGCATCTGTCACTGTCGCATTGACAATTTAGGTTACCTCTAGTGCTTGTCACAAGGACGAATGATATGACACAAAGGTCTTTGTCACGTAGATTAATAAGATTTGAACAGAGAGTCATAGACTACAACTGTCACAATCACTAATGGACATTTTATAGATGGCCCGTAGGCACTACATCATCAATGGATGTCATAGTATAACCCTTAGGTAATACACCTCTAATGGGTGTTAAATTTTCATCATCATAATGATGATATTCGTCTCGATCTCAATGATCGTTTTAATTTATAATATTCGAATCAAAATTCGAATACTTAAATGGCTAGTGTGGTTCCTCATGTCGACTGCGAGGAGTGACAATTACTTGATATAACATAGAATGATGTCTTAAAATGGTTTAACAGATTAGCCCTGCTCGTATTGACCATAGAGGCTTGGAGGTTTAAACATAGTTACTAACCTCTAGATAAAGGGATGATCTTCCTTAACTATCATGGTAGAAGATTATTTCATCTTAACTACCACTTATTTTGCCAATCAATGTGACCTTATCACTTGGCATGTGTAAACCATCAAGAAGATCTTTTGGAATTTTATAGCAGAGCAATAAAATCGAATTAAAAATCGAGATGCTCGCTAAACAAAAGAGGTAACAAGAATGCATATTAAAGCAAAATTTCGAAATTTCATTAAAACGATAGGGATTACATATTTTTGCCTTAAACAGTTTTTAAGTACAAAATTTTGTCCGCGTAGGGACTACATAAGAAAACATACCCACGCAGGGGCTTAAAATAAATACGATGTCCTTACAAGGACTTTCGGAAAATAAAATATAATTAAAAATGTACTATTCATCCTTTTTCCCTTTCACCGCCTTACAGAGCTTCTTGAAAAATTTGGTTGTCTTTTTCTCTGATTTCTTCACTTGCTGCTGCATTTCCCTGACTCGATCTAAGGCCTTATTAAGAGCCTCGAGTGGTACTTGTGGTTGGGGTTGAGGCTGAGGTGGAAGTGGTTGCAGCTGAGGCGCAACTGGATACAGATATCCATAAGGTGGATACCCAGTAGAAGCATAAGATGAATAAGGAGGTGAGTAATTAGGGAAAGGGGAAGGATAAAGGTTTTTATGAATGACCGCATTATAATATGGATCCTGTTCTTAACCATGGTGGATGTAATTATACAAGCCAGGTGGGTCGAAAGAGTTTAACCCAGACGACCCTGAATAAGCAGGTATTGGGTTTGCAAAACCCTGCGGTGGTAGTGATGGTTGAGGCAGAGGCTCAACAGCTGGTTGTGGTGGGGGTTCCACAACTGGTGATGTGTTTGAGGGTCCACCCATTTGTGGATCCTCAGGAATAATAGGGTAAGATGGTGGTAAAGGTGGCAGTGAACTGACCTTTGGCAAGCACGCACCGACATGCGTGCACCACGCCTATGACGTGGTTGTGATGATTCAGGTGGTGGCTGAGGTTGATCCACCTATTGCATAGGTTCATCCTCGATGTGAGGATGTGGTGAAGGTTCATGATGGGGAGGGGTGTTGTGGTAGGAAGGGAGTATAATAGAACTTATAATTTCCCCACCATTGCTGGTACTCGTCGGGAGCTCGGTAAGGCGATCCCGCTACGGAATTTGACCCGCTAGACAACTCGATCGGATGTTCATATGATCCTGTCGGAGGTTCCTCAGGATCTGAATCTTCCTCCATATGCGTGGGTGAGTCGACGGGAGGAGTCTCTGGTGAGGGTTGTACATGATCAACGTGGTTAAAGTTTAAGAACTTGTAGTGTGATTGGGAATGGGAATGATGGGAGTGGTGTGAATGTGTGAATGATGAGATTGTTGAGAGTGGGATTGGGGTGGTGAGTACTCATGGGATGTGGAATGCCGATAGGGTTCCCATGATGATGAAGAAGTGACAGACCGTGTCGCCCCGATCAGTCAAAAACCCAATTAACCTAGGTAGCTAGGGTAAGTCGAGTATCGTATCCACGAAGAGCATGTGGTCACTATCACATTAGTTGTTCGATTTTCTAAACTATTTACAAACAAGTTAACAAAATAATTATGAAGCTTGCTAATTTTCTTTATTTGTTTGTTTGGTTGAAAAAGGTGTCGGCGTATACCGACAAATTGCTATTATCTAAGACAATGGTTTATTAACTATGATTGCAGAAAAACTTAACTAAGTGGTTGAAAACAATAATTTAGAAACAAGTTCCACCTGGTTCGCTAATTGCAAGACCTAGGGTTCCCACATCTTTTAACTTAATTCAGTTGCATATAGTGATTAGCGAATTTAGTGTGACGTGGCTTAGGTGCCAAGAGCTATCAACGTTACAGGAACGGACTGCAGTGTACTTTTTACCAAGAGCATGTAAATCCTAACCTAAGATTGTAACATCCGTCAAAAACGGATTTACCAAACCCGCTCCGTTTATCAACCGAACAGTCAGTTAAAATTTTCGTTGCGAATTAAATGCCCAAAATAATTTTAAACGATACGTAATCAATTATTATACGGGGATATATAATTAGTTTTTGAAAAACTGTTAAAAATCGCAAAATAAAAATGTTTTGTTTCTGCCGGGTTTCGAACCCGGGTCTGTACCGGTTCAACAAACAACTTATCACTCAGCCGATCAACCACTGCGCCACTTTGATTTTCTGATAATAAAAGGAATCAATTAATTCAAATAATAAAGTGCGGAAGTCAAATTCAGTCAATTTGCGCCCAAATAGCAGTCGTCGGAAATCCCGACGACTTCGCCGATAATTTACGTTTCCGCTCAAGTTAACCGAAGAATTAACTCCCACGACGGTTATAACCGACGTCTGAACCCGCGACATCAGTTGTAACCGCCGGAGAACGGCTGACTTCGAATTAAGACCGAATTCAGACCCCATACATCTCGATACTACCCTATAAATTCACCCACAACTCACCAGAAACCTTTCACTCTCAAATCGCACCCTTTCTCGGCGAAAACTCACTCGCCGGAAATATTCTGTACGTCGCCGAAAAACCGAGTCCTAAATCTCTGAGCTTTACTGAACCCCCTAAACTTATACTGAAGTCACCCACACCTTTTGTAAGCTTTCTGAAGATTCTCTGCTGCAAGACGCTCGTCGCCGGAAGAGATTGCTGTCGCCGGAGTTCTGCCGGAAAACAGAGGAAAGCCAGTCGGTACTTTTCACGCCTAATTTCCTTTCTTTTTTACTTTTATCTCATCTGTAATTAATCATAAAACGCTAAAGAAACCTGAATCAACACTTCGAACCAGTCAGTCGTCACTTCTGGTTATAACACAACGAAGAAGATGAAGTTCGGTATACATATAAGTATAATTAAAATCAAGTTATTTACCGGGTTAGACACACAGTCCAGCGGTGGACTGTGTGCACATTAAACGCAAAGGTCTCGAGTTCGAATATTGTTTCCACACACGCTGCCTTAATAAAAATTCCTTTTTTGTTAACTGAATCGGATTGATTTTATGTATATGTTATGTATATTAATAACCGGAATAATAACCAAGTTAGACACACAGTCCAGCGGTGGACTGTGTGTATGTTTAATCAAAGCACACGAGTTCGAGTCCGGTCTTCTGCATCGACCCGAACAATTATTTTACCTTTTTAAATAAGTCAGAAAAGAAAACAAATAGTTTGTATTTAAGTATAATAAAAATTGGATTATATAACATGTTAAACACACAGTCCAGCGGTGGACTGTGTGTTACACAACTCACAGGTCCCGGGTTCGAGACCTGTGGAGCGCACCGGTTCTCTGGATTAAAAATCGTTTTTAAAATAAAGGATTTCTGTTTAAATCTAATTAATATATATATAATTAAAATCAGATATATGACGGGTTAGACACGTAGCTCAGTTGGTAGAGCTGCGTGCACGCGTACGGGAGGTCTCGGGTTCGAGCCTCACTCAGCGCACAACAATATGCATTCGAACCGGTCAACAGTCAGTCAAAGTCAACGGTCAATGGTCAAAAAAGTCAATTTTTTATAATTTTTATTTATTTATTTTAATTAAAAATCAATTAAAAATACTTAAAAATGACATTTTTAAGGTTAGAAAATAGCCTTAAACTCACAAAAATACACCCAACAATCCTACTAAAATAGATTAATAAAATCCGTTTACTTACCAAACCATAATGCGATTTATCTAGGTTAATCTCACTCGTGGTTAAAACCACTTTGCGTGCATTCAACATCATCAACCGAACGCACCCACTGTGAGTGAATTCTTACAAATTCCCCTTTTTATTCATGTTTTGGGTGTATCATGCGTCGCTTAAACTAATTCTCTTATGCAAATTCGTGCTATACCATTATATGATTTAAACTAGAATGTAATATTGTTGGTTGTGATGTAGTACATAGTGTCAAGTTGTATGCAAATTATTTAGGCCCATCAGTTCCTCGTGGGATACGAGTTGAACAACGCGTGCCTCAAAACTCATTCATTAGGCCCATCAGTTCCTCGTGGGAGACGAGTTGAACAACACGTGCCTCAAAACTCATTCATTAGGCCCATCAGTTCGTAGAACAACGCGTGCCTCAAAACTCATTCATTAGGCCCATCAGTTCGTAGAACAACGCGTGCCTCAAAACTCATTCATTAGGCCCATCAGTTCCTCGTGGGAGACGAGTTGAACAACGCGTGCCTCAAAACAATCATTTGATGTATGTGTGTGCAATATTTAATATTATGTGTTGTGTGAATAAATTTACATCTAGATTTACTCATATGTGGTTATGCACATTATTTATAATCAATTGGATAAACTTGTTCATATGTTTTCCATAGGATTCACTCGCCAACTTTATGTTGATCCAAAAACCTTTTTACACATGATACAGGTGAACAGGTTGAAGCAAGGAAAACATAGGAAATGCCTTAGAAGAGAACAAAGAAGCTTAGATTGATAGTTAGAACATGTTGTAACATTTATTGTAAATTTCCATTAAATTGTATTAATGAATATGAAACGTATAATAAATGTCATGAGCTTTGATGATAACCCAATCATGCCCCGATCACCTTTTCCGCTGCGGGTCGGGGTGTGACAGATTGGTATCAGAGCCATGACTATAGGGATATAGGATAGGTTATTAGACCCTTAGAGCCTATACTATAGTCTGCCTAAATTTTAATTGATTAGATGATTACATACAAACTTGTGATATTTATCTGTTTCATATTTGTTTATATTTACAGTCAAACATACATGCTTATATACATATATCAATGTTCATATATTCAATTCGTTTTTTCATACTCTCATTATTCAAGGATTTTGTTGCAATTTTCAAATCTCATCAAAGTAAGTTCTGCGACGGGCATTTTGTAACCGGAAGGGTACAAGTACCGGTAGTCGGAACGTCCTGTCTAGGTTGGCATTCGTATAAATCCAAAATAACGGACCAGTTTGCCTACCTGGGGACTAACGATGAGAGTACGACGACCTATTAGGCCAAAGCATGCCACACCAAACGTCGTTCGAACTAACCCCACTTTGAGATGTCACTGTGTCCCTGCCTGGGCACATTCCGAATATCATACGTTACATATTTCTCGATTTTCTCCGGGCTTTAGTGTACGTAACCAGGCTAACACATGCGAACCATATGAAAAACCCGGTAATCATGGGGGCCCACGTGATTACGAAGGTGAAGTATGGCGGCATGCAAGGCCCAATTACGAGCAAAGCCCAAGACATCCTATGGATGTAGTAGATTTATTTTTCTATATTTATTTTATGAATGTTCATTCCCAAACACGACCCACGATCCCAAAAGCATCCAACTCATACTCTTGATATGTATTCCTTGTAGATGTCTTCTAGCCTCGCTCGTAGGAAAATGAGAGCAGGAAAATCCCGTGAGCGCATGACTGCCCAAATCGCTCAGCAAATGGCGACCGTAATACCCAACATCGTAGTTCAAGTTCAACAAGCCCTTACCGCTAATTCCGTCAACCCAACCCACCAAGAAGATCAAAACACTATCAATCCTTCAGTCACTAAATGCACCTACAAACATTTCAAATCCTGCGATCCTCCAAAATACGAAGGTACTGAAGGTGTCACCGCTCTCCTCCATTGGTTTGAAGAAATGGAGAACACTTTTCTAAATTGCGATTGCCCCGATGATCGCAAAGTGCGTTATGCTACGGGTCGTTTACTTGAACAGCACTCACATGGTGGAATACAGAGAAGACCAAACGAGGTGTTGAAGATGCTATGACTTTGACTTGGGAAGAGTTGAAGGGAATCATGACAAGACGGTTTTGCCCAAGAAGCGAAATCAAGAAATTGGAGGATGAGTTCCATTCTTTGAAACAAAAGGAAGGCGACCACACCACATACAACAAGAGATTCCTTGAGTTAAATCAAATGGTTCCCAACTTGTTCACTCCCCTCTACCGTTTGATCGAGCACTACATTTGTGGCCTTCCATCAAAGATTCAAGACTCTGTAATAAGTACCTCGCCTGCAACTTTGGAAGCAGCAATGGAGCTAGCAACAGCGCTCACCGAGAACCGAATCCGGAACAAAGATTTCAAGGAGGAGAAGAAGAAGGATAAAGCATCAACCGAAACCACAAACTCCACCCGAACCGAATCCTCTACACCACCTATTTCTAAGAGAAAACGAGATGGGCAAATCTTCGCCGTCACCCAACGCAACCAACCAGCTTCACAAGTTGTACCTCCCCAAACTATCCCAATCACTCAAGTAGCACCCAACTCAACTTACCCAAATAAGAAGCCTTACATTGGACCTCACCCTCAATGCAACACCTGTTTCTATCACCATCCATCTACTTTACCCTGTCGACTATGTGCGAATTGTGGATGCTACGGTCATTTGAGCAAGGTTTGCCGCACCTCACAAAACCAAACCCCACCCCCTACTCAAAACATGGTCCAAACATATCAACAACCTCAATACCCCATGTTCCCATATGTTCGAGCTTGTTTCAATTGTGGCGACCCTTCCCATTTTAGAAACACGTGCCCTCGTTTGGTTAACATCATAAACGCCCAAGCTCAAGCAAACCCAGTTAACCAAGCAAATCAAACAAACCCAGCTCCACCGCCAGCAAGAGGAAGAGTTTATAACATCAACGCAAATCCTATTGAAGATATTAACGATCCAAGCAAACCACTTAACTAGCCTTCTCTCACCAAGGATCAAGATTCAACACCAACCACTTAGTTTTTATGTTTTTCTTTATGTTATCTCAATTTTCACGTATCTCAATTGGAAATTTATCCAAGAATTTTAATACAAATTACTAATTCAGTTTGTTTTATACTCATTGATTTAATATTCATATCATCATACTTCACGACGTATCTCAGTTTCATCATTTAAAGAAGTTGAGTTGTGTCTCACTTCTACATAGACTAACCTCTCCATCATAATAAACGAGAGAGGTATTGTCATCATTCAAACATATATACTATCAGAATTAAGACTCAAGCGATGGTTGTTGTGTTTGTTTATGTTGTAGAGTCGCATAGAACTAATCATAACTTGCGGATAAAGTCAATGAGAATTTGACAAGAATATGGTGGATACGCCGCTGGTACTTCCTATATATAAGTATTCTTGTCAAATGATCGGAGGCATTATCAGGCGGTTATGAGAGGTTTCATGCATAGGCTGTTTGTGTGATTGATGTTTAGATTAAGTTGTTCATTTTCAGTACATGCAATACGTTCGGCTCCGTTTGATTGAGCCTTGAGCACACAGACAATTTCATTTTCAGTACATGCAATACGTTCGGCTCCGTTTGATTGAGCCTTGAGCACACAGACAATTTCATTTTCAGTACATGCAATATGATCGGCTCCGTTTGATTGAGCCTTGATCGCACAGATATATTTCATTTCAGTATTTTATGTTTGTTGTATTGGTTGTAGAGTTATATAGGACTAATCATAATTCACTGATAAAACCAATGAAAATTTGACAAGAATATGGTGGATACGCCGCTGGTACTTCCTATATATAAGTATTCTTGCCAAAGGATCAGAGGCGCTATCAGGCGGATATGAGAAGTTCCATGTAGGATTTAGTATTGCCTAGGTTGAAATTTGTGTTACATTTATATCATCTCGCTATTTAAAGAAATTGGATTGTGTTCCATTTCTACATAAACTAACCTCTCCATCATAACAAACGAGAGAGGAACTGTCATCATACAAACATATATGCTATCAGAATGTGGATTCAATTATTAGTTGTTGTGTTTATTTGTGTAGATTGTAGTATTAGAAGTTTTGCCTTAGGATATAACCCTAACCTTCTAAGCATATTCAAACTTTTATGCATGAAATCAATTCTGCTTATCAATACTTTTACAGTAGGCAACAAAAAGCGATTCCTGTAATAGGGTACTTAACCCTTACAAGGAACGTTACCGCCTCGAACAAAAAACTTAAACCCTTATTTCTTCTAAGCATGTAACTGTCAAACTAAACACCATCATTCTTTTAGTCAAATACATCACTATTTAAATTTCGTGACGAAATTCTAAAAAGCAGGGGATACTGTAACATCCGTCAAAAATGGATTTACCAAACCCGCTCCGTTTATCAACCGAACAGTCAGTTAAAATTTTCGTTGCGAATTAAATGCCCAAAATAATTTTAAACGATACGTAATCAATTATTATACGGGGATATATAATTAGTTTTTGAAAAACTGTTAAAAATCGCAAAATAAAAATGTTTTGTTTCTGCCGGGTTTCGAACCCGGGTCTGTACCGGTTCAACAAACAACTTATCACTCAGCCGATCAACCACTGCGCCACTTTGATTTTCTGATAATAAAAGGAATCAATTAATTCAAATAATAAAGTGCGGAAGTCAACTTCAGTCAATTTGCGCCCAAATAGCAGTCGTCGGAAATCCCGACGACTTCGCCGATAATTTACGTTTCCGCTCAAGTTAACCGAAGAATTAACTCCCACGACGGTTATAACCGACGTCTGAACCCGCGACATCAGTCGTAACCGTCGGAGAACGGCTGACTTCGAATTAAGACCGAATTCAGACCCCATACATCTCGATACTACCCTATAAATTCACCCACAACTCACCAGAAACCTTTCACTCTCAAATCGCATCCTTTCTCGGCGAAAACTCACTCGCCGGAAATATTCTGTACGTCGCCGGAAAACCGAGTCCTAAATCTCTGAGCTTTACTGAACCCCCTAAACTTATACCGAAGTCACCCACACCTTTTGTAAGCTTTCTGAAGATTCTCTGCTGCAAGACGCTCGTCGCCGGAAGAGATTGCTGTCGCCGGAGTTCTGCCGGAAAACAGAGGAAAGCCAGTCGGTACTTTTCACGCCTAATTTCCTTTCTTTTTTACTTTTATCTCATCTGTAATTAATCATAAAACGCTAAAGAAACCTGAATCAACACTTCGAACCAGTCAGTCGTCACTTCTGGTTATAACACAACGAAGAAGATGAAGTTCGGTAAACATATAAGTATAATTAAAATCAAGTTATTTACCGGGTTAGACACACAGTCCAGCGGTGGACTGTGTGCACATTAAACGCAAAGGTCTCGAGTTCGAATATTGTTTCCACACACGCTGCCTTAATAAAAATTCCTTTTTTTGTTAACTGAACCGGATTGATTTTATGTATATGTTAAGTATATTAATAACCGGAATAATAACCAAGTTAGACACACAGTCCAGCGGTGGACTGTGTGTATGTTTAATCAAAGCACACGAGTTCGAGTCCGGTCTTCTGCATCGACCCGGACAATTATTTTACCTTTTTAAATAAGTCAGAAAAGAAAACAAATAGTTTGTATTTAAGTATAATAAAAATTGGATTATATAACATGTTAAACACACAGTCCAGCGGTGGACTGTGTGTTACACAACCCACAGGTCCCGGGTTCGAGACCTGTGGAGCGCACCGGTTCTCTGGATTAAAAATCGTTTTTAAAATAAAGGATTTCTGTTTAAATCTAATTAATATATATATAATTAAAATCAGATATATGACGGGTTAGACACGTAGCTCAGTTGGTAGAGCTGCGTGCACGTGTACGGGAGGTCTCGGGTTCGAGCCTCACTCAGCGCACAACAATATGCATTCGAACCGGTCAACAGTCAGTCAAAGTCAACGGTCAAAGTCAACGGTCAATGGTCAAAAAAGTCAATTTTTTATAATTTTTATTTATTTATTTTAATTAAAAATCAATTAAAAATACTTAAAAATGACATTTTTAAGGTTAGAAAATAGCCTTAAACTCACAAAAATACACCCAACAATCCTACTAAAATAGATTAATAAAATCCGTTTACTTACCAAACCATAATGCGATTTATCTAGGTTAATCTCACTCGTGGTTAAAACCACTTCGCGTGCATTCAACATCATCAACCGAACGCACCCACTGTGAGTGAATTCTTACAAATTCCCCTTTTTATTCATGTTTTGGGGTGTATCATGTGTCGCTTAAACTAATTCTCTTATGCAAATTCGTGCTATACCATTATATGATTTAAACTAGAATGTAAATATTGTTGGTTGTGATGTAGTACATAGTGTCAAGTTGTATGCAAATTATTTAGGCCCATCAGTTCCTCGTGGGAGACGAGTTGAACAACGCGTGCGTCAAAACTCATTCATTAGGCCCATCAGTTCCTCGTGGGAGACGAGTTGAACAACGCGTGCCTCAAAACTCATTCATTAGGCCCATCAGTTCGTAGAACAACGCGTGCCTCAAAACTCATTCATTAGGCCCATCAGTTCCTCGTGGGAGACGAGTTGAACAACGCGTGCCTCAAAACAATCATTTGATGTATGTGTGTGCAATATTTAATATTATGTGTTGTGTGAATAAATTTACATCTACATTTACTCATATGTGGTTATGCACATTATTTATAATCAATTGGATAAACTTGTTCAAATGTTTTCCATTGGATTCACTCGCCAACTTTATGTTGATCCAAAAACCTTTTTACATATGATACAGGTGAACAGGTTGAAGCAAGGAAAACATAGGAAATGCCTTAGAAGAGAACAAAGAAGCTTAGATTGATAGTTAGAACATGTTGTAACATTTATTGTAAATTTCCATTAAATTGTATTAATGAATATGAAACGTATAATAAATGTCATGAGCTTTGATGATAACCCAATCATGCCCCGATCACCTTTTCCGCTGCGGGTCGGGGTGTGACAAAGATAACGCATAATTGCACATAACCATTTCGCAAAGTCAAATTTTATCATCACTCGACAATTTACGAATTCGAAACAAATACAAGACAATTATCAAAGGTTTCAAATACTTAACAACTTGTCACGAAATCAAATCATAAACAAGTTATTAAAACCCTAGAATTCTTACAAAATCTACACCGAGGTGAAACCCGGAGAGACTAGTCGCGCATACTCATCACGTCTCGCAAAAACATATCTTTTTTTCATTCGATCCGCGAGCAAAAGCAAAGAAGGCTACCCCTCTTGGTGCCGGAACCCTCGTGCCAACTGTGTTGTGCGATCCCTTCTTCTATCACCATCTTGATAGCCCCCTTGGTTCCCGCCACCCACGTATTGTGGCATCCGATTACGATTGACATTTAGGTTGTTGTAATTGTTGTTACCATCGTTTCGGTTCCTATTGTTGTTACGTGGTTGACGGTTGTTCCCATAACCGTCATCTCTACCTTGGTCATAACCATATCCATCATGATCTCCCACTACATTCGCATATTGATACCCCCTTCGTTATAAAATAAATTCCCACCGTCATGGAAAGACCCTTCACTGTCATTTCCCCATCCATCGTCTTCAACTCGATCATCATAATATCCCCCATCGTCCGAGTATTCTGTGTGAGCACTCACATGTTCCGGTGATTGATAACCAGGTATACTATATGGTGCCTCATCCGGTATATTATTCCTCAATTCATCAAGATTGACGAATTGATCTTCATTCGCGGGATTGCCACGATTCACATTAACAACACGGTTGGCGTTAATGTTGCAGTTGTTGACATTTGGTGGTAATGGGTTTTGTCGGTTTTGGTTTTGAGGTGGAGGTGTATGGGCTCGTTGGTTGAGGTTTTGGTTAGGACCGCCATTTGGAAATGGTGGTGTAGGTGGTCTAGAGTTGTTACCACCTGGTTGGTTGTTAGGGTTTTGAGGTGGGTGATTTGGGTATTGGCATTGATGTTGGTTAGCATTTTGGTTATCCATTGGAACGGTTCCAACGGATGAGGTGCTTGGTGTGTTGGGCTTTGGTGGATTAGAGACAACGGTTGCCTCTAATCGGTTGGCTAGATTTCGTCGAACAACCCACTCAATCTCCGGTTCGAATAATAACGGTGAAGTTCTTCCGGAGTTCCGTGTATGCATGCAGTACCTGTAGCATGCACAAGTAACACACCCGCGCAACACAATAGCAGATACGCTAATACGAAAACAACCGCTTAAACAGTTAATCACAAAAACCAATAAATCCAAACGCAAAGCGCACAAACTCCCCGGCAACGGCGCCAAAATTTGATCGAGGTGTCGCGCCTCGGTTAAAGATAATATTTATAACCCGCTTTACCCTTAACTATGAGCTAGTGGTAGTACGGGGTCGAACCACGAAGAGTCTGTGGTTTGCGATCGGATGTGATTGATTTTAAATAAAATTGTCACTTTATGAAGCTTGCTAAAGGAATGATTAATTTTGTTTGTTTGAAAGTGATGTCGGAATGGACCGACAAGTTTTGATTGAATTAAGTAACGACTAAAAACTGAGAATGATTTCAACAAAAGTAAATAAGATTGTCAAACAATAGTAAGGAAACAAGGTTCACACCCGGTTCAACAATTGCAAAGCTTAGGGTTACTACGTGTTTTAATTTGGTTTAATCAAATTAGTTCATTAACGATTTAGAATCACAAGGCTTAGGTGCCAATTGCTATCAACGTCATAGATAACGGACCACAATGCACTTTGTTACCTTAGACAAGTGAAATCTATCGAAAGATAAAGCATAAATACGCATATTCATTTCAAAGACAAATTTCATAACTCATTCGTCAATTTGCAAATACAATACAAACGGAGGACAATTATATAATGATTAAATGCAATTCAATTAGTCACAAACCAAATGTTTGACAAAAGTAAACCCTAGAACCTTACAAAGTCTACACCGGGGTGAAACCTCCGGGAATTAGCCGCTCATGGTGAACGGAACACGATCAATGGATGATGAAAGCTCGAACTTTGACATCTTGAAGCCTTGAAGGTGATGAAAATGATGATTAGGGTTGAGGTGGATGATGTGTATGGATGAAGAGGAAGGGATGATAATAGGCTAGGGTTAGGATGATGGATTCGGATGATGATGATCGATTAGATGGATTGGTGATGATAAGTGATGAAGGTTGGATGATTCTTGGCTCCAAGAAGGTGTTTCAAACTCACAAAACTCGTAACTCCTAAAAATAGGTCAAAAATCAAGTTTTAACCCGTCCCCAAAAGCCAAAATCACAAAATTCGCGAAGCAAGAATCAACGAGTTGTCACGACGGCCTGATGACCCGTCAGCGACGGGCTGTGCTTTTTGATAATTCTCCCGACGGATTATCTTGCTGTCTACGATGAAACTTGGACGACAGGTGAGGGGCGTCGCCGACGGGCCATCAAGCCGTCGGCGACGGCACCCCTAAACTCCAATTTCTGAATTTTTCGTTTATTGATTCCGATTGATCCGTTCGCGTCCTGGTGCTCAATTTGGCTCCCAATTAGCTCCTTAAACTCCGTAAGACCTGTAAAACACAAACCTTATTAAAAGTAGGCTATCTGGAATTAAAAGTCACGTAAAAACGTTAACTTAATCATAATAAACACCGGTTTACACCCACGCATCAAGAAGAATCACCCGATCCTTCGTAAGGGTTGAAATTGTGTATATTGGATGCTCCAGCTAAGGATGGTCTAAAAGATGGTCCTGTCATGGAAGGTCCGCCCCTCATTGGACCTTTGCCTTTTCCTCCATGTCTAAACTTGGGTGGAAAGATTCATGCTCCAAAAACAAGTTAACACGAAAAAAAATAATGATAATAAATAAAACAATATAAATGAGTAATCCTAGGTCAAAGCCTAGACTCGAGAGTCTAAGGAATGTGCTATTTGTGTATTTTCGAGATTAAACACAAAGGTTAGTGTTAAATTCACTCGAACGTTGGCTTTGATACCAACCTGTCACACCCCTATTTCCACGTGTAACCAGGTGGGCCCGGTTTGGGGAATATCGTGACGTAAGTTGATAACATCATAACCAAACAAACACAGCACATCGGAAGTCTTGGATTTAAATTACTATTATAAACCGAGTGTTCAAAGTTCAAGAATAAATTACAAGGCTTGTAATGAAAGATCCACAGGCGGATCGAAATAAATATATACAAAGTAATTGTTCAACAGACTTCGGAAACTAAGGACTAGCAAAATCCTCTTATGTTACTACCAAGAAGCTCCCGGCCTATTTTGCATTGTCACATGTAACTTGATCTTTTGAAGTCAGCTTTCACTGGTAAATACTAATAACCGACTCTTTTTGAAATATTTCCGAAAATTGTTTTAGGTGCACTTAGCACATATTATAAATAACTTGGGATGATTCAAAATGACATTGTTTACAGTTTTACATGTTTGTCAATACATATGGGGTCCGGGCAGAAACCGAATAACCTGATTAACCGACACGCCACTTAAATAGTCCACCAATGAGACTTAATAATTTATTTGCATTAGCATCTGATAGGTGTATGCCTACACCCTGCGCTTAAGGTCGTGGCCATTAAAGCTTAAATGAGCCAAGGATATCCCAGACACGGTCGAGTTAACCCCCAATGTTTAAGTTATCAAACAATACAGAATAAAACGGGTTATGAAGATTTAGTAAATCACAATCCGATAACATGATCCCACACCCGACCAAGCGGTATTATGATACCGCATCCCAAGCCCGTATAGAGAAAATAAGTTTACCTAAGCAAATTCTTCAATAAGATTAATAACTCAGCCGATAATCAAAAAGTAAACTTAGATGACAATCTACCGGAAGGCTTTAGTCTAGAATGATGGTATTATTAACCAATTAGAACACTAACGGGTCCTGTCTATATCATAGACTCGGACCGGCTAGCTTAAAATGATGTTTACGGTACTATACGCTAGATTAAGCGATGACCGGAATACAATGTAGTTTAAACCCGACAAGTACTAAGACTTGTTTAATATGGGTAAACATATTACATTCTGGATTTTGATATAAAAATGATAAGGTTAAACCCGTTTTGGTTAAATTACCTAAACTAGTCAAGTAGACTTAACCGTATGCGTATAAGCGAAAACCGGGTTACCGGATGAGTCGTATACAAGTTCCTTATGCCATTATATTTAAAACATGTTATAATATCACTATAATATCAACATGTATGCCCGTTATGGTTTTAAAATCAAGTTACGCTTTAAGAGGGCGTTTTGGTCATTTTTATTACTTATAAAAGGAGCTTGCAAGTAAACTGATTTCGTGGTTATAAACATTCTATAAAAATGATTCATTTATGATGTCATATCAGTAGGATATCAAGTATATGTGTGGTTTAAAGTTTAGGACCAAACTATGCCCCGAAAGGGCATTTTGGTCATTTTACACATTTCTTGAGAATTTATTTTGAGTTTAGATCATGTACCTACTATAAATATGTATAAAATGAGTTTCGAAATTAGTAGGAACCAAGTCTTGATGCTCTAATATTTTTTAAACCATACTATGCGCCGAAACGGCGATTAAGTCGCTAAATGACGATTTAAATAGTATTTGAGTCAAACTGATGTTACGAATAGGTTTGTATGATGAAAAATATGTTATATATTGTAATACATCAGTAAGAAATAGGTTTTATCTCTTAACAATATTTAAAAATCCATTTTAGGTGTCGTAAGGGCAACATCATCATTTAAGGAGTTAATACATTGACTTGCATATAAATCAGTTTATAATCTGATAGATATCCCAAATAATCCTAATTATGATAGTACATCAGTAGGTAAAGAGTTTTGGTGTCAAAATTATGTTTAAATCATTTTATACGCCAAAAGGGCGATTCAGTGACTTTAAAGTGTGAAATACGCCTTTTTGATCAAAACTCGGTTTATGATCAGAATGTTGTCCTTAAAATAAGTTAAATATGTTGACATATCAGTTTACAAATCATAAGTATGCTCATTTGTATTTAAAACCTTATTTTTAAGCATGAAGGGCATTTTAGCAAAGTTTGGCATAATTAACGGATACTTGCATAAAAGCTCGGATTACTATGTAACCATGTAATATAACTCCAGAGGGTTATACTACAATCTAACATGGTCACAATGCAACTTAGAATCAGTAGCTAAGGTTGCTAAATCGGGTCAGGACCGAAAGTCAAAGCAGAAGTCAACTTTTGCGACTTTCGGTTGCGAACCGACCTTAGACCTGGACTTGACGGGCCGAACATGTTTATACATGTTCTAATACTTATTACCGAGTTATTAAAGCGTTGATTCTGATTTTATAGCATCTACATTGCTAATTATGGATTTATTTCAAAACTGACCCATTGACTTTTTATTGATAATAACTTTGACCCATCAATTGACCAAGCAAACGTGGTAATCAGGAGGTGCCCTTTTAAGGGATTAACACCTACCTAAGTACGATCACGTAGCCACGTTCGTTGCGAACATTGGCTGGACCGTAATGGTCTTAGTCGAAGGTCAAAGCGTTTTTACGTCAACGCTTTGACTTTGGCTTAAAGCCTAATAAAACTGAAAGAGGAGGGCTAAGAACACTTACACAAGGTCCCTAGCACGGAAATGTACTTAGTAGGATGCTCCCAAGGATTAGGAACTTCCAGAGAGGAGTAGAGGAGATAATATGAGAAGGTGCAAGTTTGTGATGGTTGCAAGAGCCTCTATTTATAGTTGAGGAGGAGTTATAGGATCTTGCCAGGTGCCATGGGGTGTTAGAAGATGAAAACAAGTGTTATGGGACGTGTTACAAGCAGCAAAGGTGTGGCAATGGCGAGTTAAGTGGCAGGGGCAAAAGCTGCCACCCTTCTGCTTGCTGGCAACCACTTACGGACCGTAAGGGTTTATCCTTGCGGTCCGAAAGACCTCTGGCGCCCACAGATTTAAATATGGTTACGGACCGTAACCATAATGGCTTGCGGTCCGTAACCGCCTTCCAGAACTTGAAGTTTGGCATTCTTTCCATGTTTGATCATTTGACTTTAATACTTGCCACTCAGAGGTTATAATTGAACATGTTGGCGAGTTTAGTCCCTCTCATTGAGCACGTGGCATAAGAGGATCAGCGGGACACGTGTCAGAATTCTATAGGACGGGTTTTTACAAGGTGTTATATTATTGCTTCTTTATGATTGCAAGAGTATGAATAAACTCTAATTCACTTAATGAGTCATTAATCGGTCGTCGGGTCAACTTGGTCAAACATGTGAGTATTTATTTGGTACTAAACAATGGGATTGTTTGGATACAAGGGTTCTATGACCAACATGAAATTATAGAATATCATATTGTAATAGGTAGCCGTTAGTGGGTCACCTATCCCTATTTGCAATTGTTCGAAAACATGCACCCTAAAGTGAGTTTCACTATCCCTTTTACACACGCTTTTCTAGGAGAAAACATGAACGCAACTTTTAGATTATGTATTTCCTTGATATCACGTGTGTTACTAAACACAACACATATGACATATCATGAAAGTCCTTACGCATCTCGAACCGTGAATATAGGGAGTTAGTGGTGTAATTTGTGTAGTTCTACTAGGTTTGACAAACCTCACTCGGGCTAGTCACGCCAGCACGACTAGGAGTTGAATGGGTGTAATATTGACCTAACATCTGCACCAACGTTTGATATGACATGGTGGAAGGCATCAAACACATTCAGTCAGTTTCGGTTCGAAATGTTTAGTAACTTGTAAACAGGCTAGCTAGCTACCTAAAGATATAATTGAATTTTACATTACCTGGCAACATTTATTTCTACTGAAACTTGTGAACTCACCAACCTTGTGTTGACACTTTAAGTAAATTTTTCCTAGTTCGTTAAGGTACACATCAGAACTAGGGTGCATGATGGAGTCACATTGGTTTCTTCAAATGTTTAAACTGGCTTTAACTACATAAGTTATCTTGGTTTTACATATTTTATGCTTCCGCAACTCAAATGTTTAAATAGTACTTTCTCATAAGAATGAGCAAACAATGGTGTTTTTAAACTCATATAATAGTCGTTCAGTATGACTAATGACTGTGATCCTGGTCACGACCTCGCAGTAGAAACCCTATAGGTGGAATTTGAGGGTGTGACATTTTTTCCTCCACTCACAACCACTTTTCAGTAAAATAAAGAAACACTCACAAAATTTGATGAAAGGACTATAAATGCTCTAAGCTTTAAAAGAATCACGTATACAATTATGCAAGATCATGTAAATGTTATAAAAAATTTATAAAAGAAACAAAAAAAAATTGCTATATAGATGCCACCATGTTAAAAGAAACTACTAGTTTAAATATGCATACGGTTTTTTGTACAATATTCTACATTTCATAACTTGGTTGAGCCAAGAAGCAACGGTTTGTTTTGGTTCGGTTTAGTTTGGTTGCCTTGTTATTGATTTGTTGATTTTGACAGGTGGGGGTGATCTTTGGTTGGATCCACCGGGTTTAAATAAATCCTTTTTTTTAATTTAAAACACGTTTTATAGGTTGATGCGTGACATGTGGTCTCGCCTAAACAGTTATCTTGATTGGCATTTTTGGCTAAAGATTACGTGTGTCACTTCCATAAAATGTCCACGTAACAGGCGATACAATGCCATGGTTTTCACATGGTGGAGATTTTCATCCAAAGAGTATATGTTCATGCGATACAACGCCAAGGTTTTCACATGGTGGACATTTTTGTATATCATGTGTGTGTTCATGCGATATAACGCCAAGGTTTTCACATGGTGGACATTTTTGTATATCATGTGTGTCGTGTAGTTAGGATATGGGTTATAACATGCGCACGATGTCAAAGACCAATTACTTATTAAAATTTGAGGTTATGAGCAATAATTAGTGGTTCCTTGTTTGGAGATAAGTAGGTCAAAACCGACAACAACGTTGTCTTCTATTCTGAAGGCATTTTTTCTAAAATATATGGTGACGTCGTTTATCTATTACAATGCGTAGGTCATTTGTAATGATTATGTGAATGTGAAAAAACATAAAAAAAAAAGTAAAATCACGTTGGTAGGAGTGGTTTCCTTCTCATACTCACTACAGGTGTGTAATGATCATTTGAATATGAGTCAGTATTCAAATATTTTTTTCCTCTTTAAGTATTTAAAGAAAGTATTTTTAAAAAAAAATTTAACGACAACGCTTACGTAAGCCTAAATTACACCAAATAAATAAAAATCTACTCCTTGCTTGAAATTGATTTCAAGACCTCCCACTAATAGACAAGAACCTCTAGCAAGTGAGCTAACCCCACATTGACTTTTTAAAACATATAACATAAAGTTAGTTTGAAACACGAATTTATTAAAGAGAAAAATGTCTGGATAGTCCTTGTGGTTTGCTCCATTTTCACCTATAGTCCCTACACTTCTAAAATAATAGCTATAGTCCCCAACTTTTGCACATTCGTTCTCGATAGTCCCTAGCGTGGATGAGGGTTAGTTTTTGGTGTTAAGTGGGTGTGAAAAGACCTCAATTCCCTTATTGTAAAAAGAAAATTTTTAAAAATAAGAAAATCCAATTAATCCAAGTGGCCCCACCATTATCTTAATAATAAAAAACTAACCCCTTAATTCCTCTATTTCTTCCCGACACCCATAACCCTCATTCCTCTTTTAGTTTCTCTCTCTCCCTCTTTATATGTCATTGTACAACCAGAAAAATAGCCTGTCATTTTTGTTGTTTCTTCATTTTTCTCATGCAAACAATCAATTGGAATGACAAAGAGGATGATGATGATCAGTGTTGCAGGTGGTAAGGTGTTGGCTTTTGAGGGCGGTGAATACAGGTTGGGGTCGAAGATGGTGCAGGTGATGATGGTTATGATGGAGGTGGACTGGTCGTGATGGTGTGGTGGTTGGTTGCGAAGTTGGCGGCAACACGATTGGGTTGGGTTTGGGTTGGGTCGTGATGGTGTGGTGTGATCGAAGTGTCGTGCTCCGGTCAAAGATAATATTATATGCCCTATTTACCCTTAACAATGTGTTTGTGGTAAGAAGGGTCGAACCAGAAGAGTTTGTGGTTTGCGCTTGGAAAAGATTGATTTTAAAGGTTGTCACAATTTATGAAGCTTGCTATGATTTAATCTGATTTTGTTTGATTGAAAGAGATGTCGGATTTAACCGACAAGTTTGTTTGTAATTATTAAACTACGAAAACTTGAGACTTTCACGAAAACTTGCTTAAATGATTTTCAAACAATAATGGAGAAACAAGGTTCACACCCGATTCAACAATTGTAGGTGCCAATTGAATTAGTTCATTAACGGTTTTAGAATCACTAGGCTTAGGTGCCAATTGCTATCAACGTTATAGACAATGGACGCAATGTACTCGTTACCTCGGACAAACAAAACCTATCAAAAGACAAAGCATGAATACGCATATTCATTTTACGAAGTTAAATTTCCTAACTCACCTGACAATTCGTAAATTCAATACAAACGTAAGACAATATCCAAAGATTCAAATGCAATTCAATTATCACAAACCAAATTCTAAACAAGTAGCAAACCCTAGAAATCCTTACAAAAGTCTACACCGGGTGAAACCCTCGAGAATTAGCCGCTCATGACGAACGGAACAAGATCAACGATTGAGAAGAGCTCGAACTTTGACATCTTGAATGTTAGGGTTTAGGATTGTGATGATGGTGGATGATTGAAAGGTTGATGATGATGTTGATGGTGATTGATTAGGTTAGGAATGATAGATGATTGATTCAGTTGATGATGGATGGAATGGAAGGATTGGAATTGAGGATTGGGGTGTTCTCGGCTCCAAGATGGTAGTTCAAACTCCTAGAATGCAAATCCCCTGAAAAATGGTCAAAAAATATGATATATCCTGTCCCCAAACAACTAACAACATTTTTCACGAAGTGGAGCAGCAAGAGGCGTCGGCGACGGTGCCTGTATGCCTGGATTCCTCTGACAGCCAAATCCACTGTCTACGGAGGTTTCTGAGCGACGGGCATAACTATGTGGCGTCGCCGACGGCCTAGGAGGGCGTCGGCGACGGTGCCTCTATTTCTTGTTTTCTATTTTCGCCATTTCTTGCTCCCGGTTGACCCGTTTTCCGTCCCGGTGCTCCGTAAAGCTCCCGAATAGCTCCTGAAACTCCATTAGACATGCAAAACACAATTCCAATTAAAAGTAGGCTATTCGAAACTAAAGTTATATAAAAACATAAACTTAAATATAACCGAACACCAGTTTACCACCACGCATCATGGTGGTTGGTTCCAGACGAAATAGGAATGGAGTCGCTAGAATCGCCATTGCCGGAGGGAAGAGTCCTCGATTTTCAGGTGATTACTTGTTGCGTGTGTGTGTGTACGTTTAGAGGTATGCATGTGGTGGTTATGGTGCAGGTTTAGATTTCGGTCGTTCATGGTGACTTTGACGGGAGAAAGAGAGACGAGATGAAAAAATAAAGAAAAAGAGAGAAAGGTGGGGTTGATTTGTATAAATAAGAAGTGGGTACTACAAATATATATTTATATTTATTTAATACTTAGGGTATTAGGTCATTTCACACCCACTTAAATCATAAACTAACCCTCATCCACGCTAGGGACTATCCGAGAACAAATGTGCAAAAGTTGTGGATGTGCCTATAATTTTAAAAGTGTAAAGACTATAGGTGAAAATGGAGCAAACTGGGACTATCCAGACGTTTTTCTCTTTAATAAAAAACACATATAAACTAGCAACATTAATTTAATCGTTTTAATTACAGGTGATGATTTAAATGAAACGCTAAATATTGCGAGAATCGTGAGAATGAAAGAAAAAAACCAGGAGAACTTGGTAAAAAAACAATTCAAATTCAAAATTCTTTATACACTTATCATTGTTAATCGAATACAATATTAGAAATTAAATTTACGCGCTTAAATTTGTAAGTACTCGTAAATAAAGAGAATTTACACATGTGCAAGTTTGTCATTTACACATGTGTAAAAAAATTATTAAGAGCGATTTTAAAAGAAGAGATGAATTATTTATAGAGCAAATTCTTTTCTTAATGTTGTATTTTAACTATAATAAGTTCGTATTATATATATATTATAATATAATATAATGTATATATATGTATATATATTATTATGATATATATATAGTATATATAAATGTATATAATTATGTTTATGGTTTTGCATCCGTTTCATGTCTATTATTTAGCGTTCTCAAGATAATACATCCCCATAATTATAAATAGTTAATTTATTTACGAATAGTTGAAAGTAAAACTCCCGCTTCAAATTGTTAGCTATTAGACCAAGACCCAAATTATCTTTTTAAACAACTGTTTTTAAAAAATTATATCAGAATATTCAAAAAAATAAGCAAAATTGTGTATTTCATTTTTAAGGCTAACTAATACCAGTTAGAGAAAATCAAATTAAATCTTAAACTTAATCTTATAACTAAAACAAAATGCTTAGGTGTTAAATAGACCAGATAATTTAGGGTTTTTTACATATTTCCCCTTCTTAAGAGCATTCACATCCAACCCTCCATTTTTTACCTCATATTATACTAAAAAATAACTATCTTTTCTCTCTCTTTTTCAATTAAATAATACTTTTAATACATTTAATTATTACATTTTCTCTCTCCCCTCTACTCACAACCACTTTTAAAAATAATAAAAAGTTATTGGGGCGAACATCGTCCCCCCCAAATTTATAGATGAACAGTAACATTTTCTCTCTCCTCCACTCACAACCCCCCGTAACCACTTTTCATAATATGCAAAACTCCCTCACATGAAAATGGGGGGTTGGATGTGAATGCTCTAAGATTGCTTATTACATATTTACCCCATTTATTAAATCAATTACATATACCCCTTTCTAAACTCTTAAACAATACATACAATATTTATCCTTTTCATTAAAATTTAGCCTTATTTAATTACAATTTTACCCTTCATAAACTTAATAAATGAATATTTACATATATCTCCTAATTCCATATCATTTTCATCATCCACCATGAATCACAACATAACCCTAAAGATAAAATAACAATTGCCAAAGAACAATAGTTTATTTAAATAAAAAGTTTAGAAGAAATGCTCCATTGATTTACATATACAGCAGATTCATCATTCAGAAAAAACTTATAATCCACATTCAAGATACATATACCGGTTTGATATGGAAGCACCACTTCCATCTTGATGGCAACCTGTTCCATGCATCAGCTCATTAACAACAAACAAAAAGAATCACAATATAATTAGATCCCAATCCATACCTGTCTTGTATGCAGGGGCGGACCTACCCACACCCGTGGGTGGGCGGCCGCACCCCTTGAAAAAATAAATTTTAGTGTTGATTTTTCGATGAAATCTAGACCGCATCTCTTGGAATATTTCACCCCACCCCTTAGAAAATTTCAACCGCCCTCCTTAAATAATCATATTTTTAATTTATAAAAAATTGTAATAAACACTGATTTTTTTATAAAAATATAACAAAACACTGATTTTTATAAAGATATAACGTTATTTATTAATTTGTAACTCACTCGTTAACCCAAGCCCACTTAACACAGCCCAACCCAACAAAATTTGAAATATAATAAAATAACCCAACCTATGGCATTATAACCTTGTGTCATCTTGGGGTGGAATAAGACTTAGGGATCATTAGATCCTGGATTCAATTCCCACAAGGGGGTTTTTCCCAAATTTATTGGGTTTCCCCCTGAATTGGTGTATATGCATTATTGGCTCGTGGAAATAGATATCAGGTGGTTTCGCTAGTGGCACGATGATCATCAAGTGGTCCGTCAGTGATTCAAATTTACCGTTCAAAGAAATAAAATAAATAACCTTTAAACCCAAACCGCCCCTTCCTATTATGTATTTTGATGTTTTATTGGTTGTTCTAGACTTTAGTATGATGATTTTGTTGTTTATATGAGTTTTGGTTGTTACAACTTACAAGTAATCAACAATTAGTAGGGCTTGAAAAGTAAAAATGAAAATAACGGAGCGATTCGTACGTTTAGTACTTTAGAGTAATTTTATGAACTTATGGATCGTGTTTCGATGGATTTATAAATTGAAAAGTAGCAACTATATGATATTTTGGATGAATTCAAAAATTGAAAACCCCTAGGGCGACATTTTAAATATGTTTGTAATGACGTTTGACGTGTTTTTGATGGTTATATAAATTTTAGCTTGATGTTCTTTTTGTTTTACATGACCCAACTCGAACCGAACCGACCGGATCCGACCCGATATTAACCACATTTTTATATACCTACGGGTCTATGATTTTAAAAATATTCCGCATCCCCATGAAAAAATTTCTGATCCGTCAACGTGGATCCTTAGCTTTTGTATTTCATGGTTTCTTTCTCAAACCCGATTGTTGGGAATTGTTTCGCGTACTCCTCAGCTTTGAAATTCCTGATTGGATGCCACTAGACTGCATTGCAGCCACAAAGTCCTTCAATTTTGTTCCTAATTTACAAACAACACCATCATTTGTAATTCAAAACATATAATATAAATATATATTAACGATGAATGTTACAGTGTATCAAAAATGTATTCAAATTAAAGGTTTCTTTACTTTTTGAACATCGATGGGACAAAAATTAAAAGAAGTGAAAAAATCAATACCTTAACATTGTTTATTGAGAACAGACCTACTTGTTCCAATCGAAACATTTTGAAAAATCGATAGTCGCAGGGGAACTATCTGAACATTGGAACGAATCGACGGTGGCTTAGACTATCCACTATCACAACCCAACCTAATCCAATCTTTCATTAAAATATTAATTTCTCTCTCTTCCACCTACACAACCCAACCTAAACTAATATTTTATTATATAAATATGATTTGTAATAATATATATATATTTGGTGGCAAAGAATTAAATAATATATATATTTGGTTGCAAACATTGGTTGTGATGGCAACCTGGCCGTGCATTTTGTTCAATTATTAGATTAAAATAATTTCTTTCAAATTTGTCCTACTATCCACGTTGCAAACGGTTGTCTACTTTGGTCACCATAGTGACTAGTCTTAGTTGGAATCGCCGGTGAGCGAATTTGGTTACAATCAATCGTTAGCCACCCCTGCTGTTGGTTGGAATCGCCAGTGAACGAATCTATGTGAATTAGTTGGATTACAATCACTGTGATTGTTGGTTGCAATCGCCAGGATTGGTAAGTAGGAATCGTCGGGGTAGGTTTCTTCTTGCCTTGGAAGCATTAAGCTGATGAATAGGTGATTTCAAAAAGGTAACTTGGTAATTTCACACGAATAGAGGAAATATGTAAATTAAATTTATGAGTTGGATAAATATGTAATAGTGGCTTTTAGATATGTAAAAATCCCGAGGGGAAATATCTCTCATGATCGTGGTTCTGCTCACAGTAAATCCTCTCATGTTCTCTCTCATTCACAGAACCGCATTGTGAACTGATGTTATGTGGGCGTAAGGCTAATGAGGGACGAGGTGGCTCACACACACGGTATCATTACATATAGTCTTTTTTTTTTTTTTAATTAACGATGAAATTACAAAATTATTTAGATGGCCTTTTCAATTCAAGATATCCTTTCATATCACCTTTGTAATCAATTCAAGATATCATTTCATATGACCTTTATATTATAATCTTTTAAGAATAAAACACAATCTGAATAGAATATTTCTACCTCTATGAATAAATCTCAAAGGAGCTCATTTTCTATCCATACAAGAGACAAAACTTTCGGGTAACGTTAACTTTTTTGTTAAAGAATTCTGGGGCAGATCTTGTTTTAGTTTTGATTATGTGGAGGCAGTGGGGAGTTTGTTGTCAATCTGGAACCCAGTCGTGTTTAATAAAACTGGGGTCGTAAAACACAGACATTTTTTGGATATTTGTGTATGTCTGGGGAGTTTATAAATGTTGTTAACGTGTATGCGCAAAATGATCCTATTGAGAGAAGGGGATTGTGGGCTGAATTATTGGCGGTGAAAAGTAGCTTACCGGGTCTATGGGTGACTTTCACGACGTAAGATATCCGTCGGAAAGGATGAACTCCGAATTTGTGGCCTTAAATGCGGATCACTTTAATCGTTTTATTGACACAGCTGATTTGGTGGAGTATAATATGGGGGGTCGTCAGTTCACATACCACTCAGACAACGGGATAAAATTGAGTAAAGCTGGATAGATATTTGGTGTGCTTGGGGTTCATGAATTTGTGGCCGACGGCGTCAGTTGTAGCCTTGTCGAATGTAGTTTCAGATCATTGCCCTATCTTTCTGTCTACAGTTCCTATGGATTTCGTCCAAAACCCACTAGAATTTTTAATTCTTGGTTGGAAATTCCAGGATGTTTGGAATATGTGGATCAGCTATTTGCCTGGTTTCGTTTTAATGGTCCAGCTGATTTGGCTTTAGCTAACAAATTAAAGTGGGTAAAGTTCCGGGTTAAAGACTGGGTGGCTAGCTATAAGGCAAACCGGGATGGCTTGTATGGGTCCAAGTTGGATCGGCTTGATGCTCTTGAGGTGGAGGCCGAGGCAAGGAATCTCTTGCCTCATAAAATTGAGGAGAGAGCGGAGTGTAGAGCTTTTATTATGGAGGCAGATAAGTTAAAGCTTATGGATATGAAGCAGAAGTCGAGGGTTAAGTGGGCTACAGATGGGGATGAGAATATGGCTTATTTTCACGGTATTATTAATGCGAATACAAGTTGTAATCGCATTAATGGTTTACACATTGGTGGGGTTTGGGTGACATCTCCCCCTTTGATTAAGGATGCGGTTTTTTAGTTTCTTCCATGATAAATTTCTTGAGCCTATGGCGAAAAGGCCTTTCCTTGATTGTCCAAATCTCTCATATCTATCGGATGTGGAAGCGGACTCTTTGGTTTGTCCGTTTTCAATTACGGAAATTAAAAATGCGGTGTGGGAATGTGATGGTGATCGGGCGCCCGGGCCTGATGGAATAAATTTCCATTTTATTAAAAAATGTTGGGGTGGTTTGCAAGGGGACTTTGTAAAATTGTTTGAAGAGTTCTATTGGAAGGGATCTTTTAGTAGTGGGTGCACATCTTCTTTCATTGCTTTGATCCCTAAACAAAGTGATCCGGGGACTTGCGGACTTAGACCCATTAGTTTGATTGGGTGTATTAATAAGGTCGTGTCAAAGGTGTTGGTAAATAGGTTGAAGGCGGTGATTCATGGCCTTATTTCGGAAGAGCAAACGGGCTTTCTCTCGAATAGGAGCATTTTAGACGGGCCTCTAATTCTTAATGAGATCATCCCTTGGATGAAACGCATTAAGAGAAAGGGGCTTATTTTCAAGGTGGATATTGAGAAGGCGTATGACTCGTTGCATTGGGGGTTCCTCAGTTCGATTTTGGTACAAATGGACTTTCCTTCGAAATGGAGGATATGGGTTATGGCAATTTTATCTACCGCGAAGGCTTCGGTTCTGGTGAACGGTTCTCCGACCCAAGAGTTTTTATGTCATAGGGGCTTAAGACAAGGGGACCCATTATCGCCTTTTTTATTTATCTTGGCTATGGAGGCACTAACGGGTGTGATGAAAAAGGCGTGTTCTATTGGTTTGTTTAAAGGCATCCAAGTTTCTACGCATGGCCCGGTTCTATCTCACTTTATATATGCGGATGACGTCGTTTTTATTGGTGAGTGGTCGACCCAAAATGCCTTAAATTTAAATAGAATATTGCGGTGTTTCTATTTATCTTCGGGTTTACGGGTAAATTTGGCGAAAAGTAGCATCTATGGGGTGGGGGTGAATCAATCTCAAGTCCATGTAATGGCTTCGGTGCTTAGATGCAAGTCCGGCACATTACCGTTCAAGCACTTAGGTCTCCAAGTTGGTGCCAACATGAACTTGATAAAAAATTGGGGCCCGGTTGTGAATATGTTCAAGAAGCGGTTAGCGTTATGGAAGGCTAATTCCCTTTCCTTTGGAGGCCGTATAACGTTGGTGAAGTCGGTTTTAAATGCCCTCCCGGCTTATTATTTTTCACTATATAAAGCCCCATGCCAAGTGATTAAACAATTGGAAAGGCTTCGGAGGGATTTTTTATGGGGGCATCTCTGGAAGTAAGGAAAACAAATTGGGTGGCTTGGAAGAGTATGATGACACCTAAGGAATATGGGGGTATGGGGTTTGGTTCGCTTCGGGAAACAAATCTCGCAATGTTGGCAAAGTGGTGGTGGCGATTTAAAGTGGACCGGAATAGCCTTTGGAGAAAAGTTATATGGTGTCTACATAACAACTCTAGAATTTGGAATTTCATTCCGGTCAAATTATCCGCACTGGGACCTTGGAAACAAGTGGTTAAAATCTCGAGTGATCTTGAAGCTTTCGGCATCAATGCCTGTACTGTGATAGTGAGATTGCGTTCTGGAGAGAGTCCTGTTGTGCGAAGACCCATTATGCAGCAAGTTCCCAAGTCTTTTTCAGTTAGAGCGTTCAAAAAATGTCAGTATCAAGGACAGAGTTAAGGTGGTAAATGGCGAAGTTAGGCTGGAATTTAACTGGGTGTCTTTCCGGTAGAAGTGGCTGAACTGCAAGATTTATCGTCTGCAATTTTGTCTTTTGGGTTTGGTTTGGTTCGGGTGATGACAACTGGACGTGGAAATCAGAAGCGTCGGGCATATATTCTGTTGGCAATTTTAGACGTGTCATCGAGCGTGTGATTTTCTCAGATTTGGGGGTCGGATTCGAGTGGAACGGTTGGGTTCCAATAAAAGTTAATTTTATGGTGTGGCGTCTGGCGATATACCGGCTGCCTACTGTAGAAATATTCATATTCCGAACTTGAGGTGTAAAATAGGTGATGAGACTACTTCACACTTATTTGTGGAGTGCCAGTTAGCTCAGAAGGTATGGGACTTTGTGGTGGAGTGGTGCAAAATTAGACCTTTTTTCATTCTTGAAATAAAAGATCTAGTTAACATACATAATGGATACCGGGATCGGCGAAGTGGCGAAAAGTCATTTGGTCAGTCATTCAGGTAGCCATTTGGGTAGTGTGGAAGACTCCAAATGAGGTGGTTTTTAGTCACAAGAAGCCGATCTTCCAGATGATTAAAGAGGAGATCAAGACGCTAAGTTTCCTTTGGATAAAAAATAGGGCGAAGCGTGTCGCCCTCTCGTGAGACGATTGGTGCAAGTTCGAGTTGATAAATATGGGTGTGTAGTGTAGTTGTGGCTGTATTTTTTGTTAGTGGCTGTACGTTTCTGTTGGTGGTTGTTTTCATCCTGGTCAACTGTTTTGGTTGTCCAGGTTTGTTTAATAAATAAATTTTTGTTTGTCCTTCAAAATTTTTTTTTAAGATATCATAAAAATTGGCCTGGTCTATTCACACACGCACAAATCTATTTACACACATCAAAGCGCCCCGCTATGGGCAAAGCGGTGCGTTTCATTGTAAAGTCAAAAGATAAGGACTGAGCATGTCAGTCCTTGTCTGTTGACCCTAGTGTGAAACGCCCCGCTATGATCAAAGCGGGGCGTTTTGGGCTGCCAGACTTATTTGGTGGAATAGGTTAGCTTTTGGTGAAAAAATGGGTTGTTGGTTGATTGTTTTTGTTGTATTTGGTTTTGTTGTTTTTTTGAAAACTTGTAGATTTTTGTTTTATGTTTACAAAACATTTATATTAAAGTTGAAATAAGCGACAATCAATCGTTTTATTTCTTACAAACGTATATAATTTAAAGTTGTTTGTTTAAATGTTATCCGATTTAATTTTTAATGAATTACAGAACATGTTTAATTAAAACACCATACACATGTCGCGAATTAGCCGTATGAAATAAGCGCAAACAATCCACACAAGCATACATAAAAGATCAACTGCATATATACATAAAAAGTCAGTTTGTACATACAAAACAAAACAAAATGTCTAGTACAGGAAAAAAAAATAAAAAGTAAATCTACTGATCATTCGGTGATCCTCCGGCGGTGGAGACGGTGCAGTGGAATCTCCGGCAGTCCCAAATGTGCACTGATAGCCCTGAGCGTCTGGATAATCCACGTCTGCTATCGCTCAGACCGTCGGAGACGCAGTCGAAGTCCCTCGCCACCGCCTGCGCAGCTGGAGGTAGGTCGGCGATGACGTGCTGTGGGTACTGCGGCGGATGTGGAGGCGGTGGCGGCGGTCCCTTGTGCTGAGTCATCCCTAATGCATGCTGAGGGGGGTCATGCTGAGGCGGTGACCGGCCCGCTGCGGGTGGGCAGTAACCCAGAGCCTCAAGCTGAGCCAGGTAAGCGCAGCATGAACATCCGAGGCGCAAGTATCTCCCTGACCTCAATAACAACGGGATCACCTTGCACCTCGGCTCCCAAAACGCCGCGGCTCCGAAACCGGTAACCAAAGTCGAATGGTGAAGTATACCCATGGACGACGCTGACGTCCGGCCTAATGAAGTCGACGGAATGGCCGGGGTCAGAAGCGGATCGTCTCGGGCACGAGCCCTAAAGAGCGGTGATCATGGTGACGTAGCAACCGCAAAAAGCCTGCCGCGCTCCTGCTTATGATAAGCAGAAGCATAGTAGTCCGCCAGGCAGTGACCAGGGCGCACGGGTGAGGCCGCAGCAGGCAGTACAGGAAAAAAAGGTCCCCCAAGTTGACCTTGTCCCAGCTGTGAAACCGGGGCACGATCGAGGACGCAATAATGCGATGCAGGTATCTGTACAGGGGGTCTCTGATGAGGAGGCCTTTTGCGAGGATTTCCCAAAGGGATCCTGCAATAAGCCTCTAGAAACTAATAAGGGTCTGCCTGTCCAAGGCTCTGACCCCCTGCGTATATAAGTCTGTATCTAGCTCGGGCTCGGTGTACAAACCTGCATGGACGCGAACTCCCGAAGACTCATCTCAAACACCTGGTTGGCCAGGCGGAAGGTAACCTCGTGCTGAGGATGGGTCGGGTCCTCCACGAATCCGCCGGATGCGGCTGGAATACAAAAGACGCGATAAACTCACCGTAAGCTCACGGTACGAGTCCTCCGAACGCCCCTGGAACAAGCGCGCCCACGGAGTATCCATCCCAATGATATCCCTCGCCCTAGCGGCCTCCCCGACTGTCTCCAAGAGGCCCCAGTCAATCCCCACATGTGCCCCTATCTCCATGACGCGCAACTTCGCGCACCTTCATGCTATCGTCCCCTTCCGGGAACGCGAGATACTCGTGGTTCGGTGTTGGATCGAAACCGACCTGATCCACGTAAAATCCATATCATCCATATCCGTATTTGCGTGTTAAAAATACAAACAATAATTAAAATAACTAATAAAAACTAAAAAAATACTCAAAGCGCGGCGCTTAGGGCAAACCCGCGCTTCGCCTGGTTCAATTTGAAGACAGCGATGGCAGTCGCCGGAAAACACCCAAACCGATTCAAACAACATAAACACAACGAAATAAATTGAATGTATGAGTAGGTACTAAGGAACTTACCTAACGAGAGTCGAATTTGTCGGAAATGGCCTTGAAACGAGATCAAACGAGTTGAGTGTGTGAAAATCGCACCTTTTGTGTTGTTTTTTATATGTTTTTGGTGGGGGAGATCTTCTGCGTTTTGGCTTAAAACGTGGTTCCAAAGCGCCCCGCTTTTTGAACCATAAAGCGGGGCTTTCCATTTTAAATTTTTTATCATTTTAATCAAAAACGCACCAAAGTGAAACAATTTATTTAATGTAAAGCTTTAGGAACAAGTGCGCTTTGGCCATTTTTATTTTTTTATTTTGATTTTAATTCAAAAACGCACCTATACATGTCGTATTATGACGTAATTTGCCATTTTATGTATTTTGGGACTTTGTGGTATATACCTCAATTTCCGGATAAGTTCGGTCATCTCGGGTGCTGTATTCACGATTCGTTTGTTTGATTTCACTTGTAGTCCGACGGCGGTATTGCATGTATGCGCGCCATATGGGATCAGATTTTATAGCATTTTGTCGTTAAAAGTTGTATTATAATGTTTATTTTCTATATTATTCGGTGTTTTCGCGTATGTTGGTCGCACCGTTCGTGTCGGAGACATTCGGTTATATCGTGTATTATGGATTCCATTGTAAATGACTCAACGCATGTAATTAAACAAACATAAACGTACTTTTGGATTATAAATGAATTAACACGATTATTTTGACACCCATTTAACCTACATCTTGAACATGTGGCGTTACATTTTTAAAATGGAACGCCGCTTAGTGGCCATTTTATTTTTTTTATTTTGATTTTAATTCAAAAACGCCCCTATACATGTCATATTATGACGTAATTTGCCATTTTATGTATTTTTGGGGACTTTGTGGTATATACCTCAATTTCCGGATAAGTTCGGTCATCTCGGGTGATGTATTTCACGATTTCGTTTGATTCTCTTTTGATTTCACTTGTAGTCCGACGGACGGTATTGCATGTATGCGCGCCATACGGGATCAGATTTTATAGCATTTTGTCGTTAAAAGTTGTATTTTAATGTTTACTTATCTGTATTATTCGGTGTTTTCGCGTATGTTGGTCGTACCGTTCATTCGGAGACATTCGGTTATATTGCGTATTATGGATTCCATTGTAAATGACTCAACGCGTGTAATTAAACAAACATTAACGTACTTTTGGATTATAAATGAATTAACACGATTATTTTTACACCCATTTAACCTACATCTTGAACATATGGCGTTACATTAATGTCCGGGGTTTGTACGTAAACATTTCGTACGAGATGATGTGCTCCCTATATAATGTATGCCAAGCTGCTGCGCTCTCTGATCTGTTCGCTGTCCACAGGGAGTTTGGGGGTGGCATTGGATACCATCCTCCAACTCTACATGGATGAAATGCCCATTGTCGACGAATACAACTACAACCACCTGGTGAGGATGCTCGGAATCGTCTGGCCCGCTCAATAGAGGGAAAATTGTATCGTTTCCACGATTGTCGAATATGTGAACAATCACATGTATCTTTGGGCAATAAGAAACCCCGTCGCTGGCATTGTCATGTAATTTTCAATTGGGGCTCGTCCCACCCCCTCGAAATGAATCCGTCTGACTAACGCCTCATAATGTCCTATGTTTTCCGGATCGAAAACCTGCCTCCAAAGCGCCTCATTCATACGTAACTCCATTGTAAGTTGTTTCCAGATAGTCAAATACTTTGATTGTTTACTTTCTAACCCAACAGCTACTGATCAAAACCCACAATGACATCTGGTCTCACGCCTTGATTCTCATGATGTATGGATGGATTACTTTATGAATCTGAGATGCGTAGTTGTGGATCGCTATATCCGTCTTAGGACCGAGCTTGATCTTTCGGGAAATCAGGGTGTTCGTTGAGCGGTTGGGTTTTCTTTTGTCTTCCAGAGTCTTGGGATGATACATACGAGCTGTGACGGGGGAGATCGTATGAGGACTCGAGGCAAGTTTCTTCCGACGGAATATACGAGTTTTTTCTGGCAGCTTCAACCTTTCTTTCTTCCTGCGTTTTCAATGTTGGGCGACCGTGAGTTTTTCTTCAAAACAATGTGGTTTTTTATTACTGTTGCTTGGATTGAGGATTTGCAGAAACTTTTCAAAGAAGCTCCTTTTCGCTTGAGGAGGTGTTGGATCGATCTGTTTTTTCAATTTTCAAATTCCGCGTCTACATCGATATCCTCTATATTATTCCTTGCCGCTTGAGGTCAAGCTTCTTCCAGAACACGTCTATCGAATTGATACGGATTTCTGACCTATGGACGGAAACAAAAATTAGGTGGCAATATCAAAAACGGCAAAAGGTTAAAAATATTAATTACCGTTATTTTCCAACTTTTCCAAGCGACAAGCACATGGCAAACCACAATTGGTAAAAAGTTGGCAACCACAGCTTGAACCGTAGGCTCTCAACCCGTCTTCCTTACGTTTTTAGCTCCATATTCAAAAGCTCAATCGCAAATATTGAAACCATTCTGAGAATATTTTTAAGCATGGGATGATCCTTGTGGTGGTTCATCACTTTTCGGAGGCTTGTTTCAAAGCTACTTCTAATCTCGACGTATTGTATGTCAACAACATGATCAACATACAATACAAGTTTATCCAGTGTGTTGCGATGATTTGGAAAGAGACGTTTTAGTCTTGCATGCATGCCCTCAACCCTGTTGGTCGTAGTTTGGTGAAAGTTAATAGTTTTGTTAGTCCAGCAAGATACAAACTTTTCACGGTATGGATCCAACCAGGATTTCCTCAAATAATCAAAAACCTCTAAAATTAAAAAACGTAAATAGTGAGTTTTTGTTATTATATAAAAACGTAAATAGTCGGTTTAACATAATTATGTAAGAAACACTCACGTTCACGGCCATTTTCTTTCAGCTGTGCTTCAAGGTTTTCCAAGTTACACCTGTATATTTCCTCGGGCGTAGATTCGCACAATGTCCAAAATGAACGTACGAATTCTTTCCACTGCTTGTCAGATAATTTCTTCTTGCTATTCTTGTTAATATTTTGTTGAATATGGAACCGACAAAGATACTTCTATGCTTTTGGAAAAACTTGTTCACACGCGTTAATTAGCACAAACTCCCTATCTGTTAAAATCACGTGCGGCTCCATACAGCTTGCCAACATAGACTTGATCCTCTGCAGCACCCATAGGTAGTTCTCTAGCTTCTCAGCGAAATTACCGCACCAGCACCCGTAAACATTTGTTTGTCGATGTCATTCCTACGACCTGAACAAACGGCAGGTTGTACATGTTCGTTTTGTAGGTGCCGTCAATCATTAGCACATGCGGGAAGGCACACCACATAGTGAATGATTTTTTGTGAACAAAGAAGACATCTTCAACTGCGTTTGATATCCCGTTCGTGCGCATGTAATAAGTGTAATCTTTTTCACGAAGAATGTTTTCAAGTTTTTGCATAGGAGACTTCCGACATTTTTTCTGACATTGATCTTCTGAACAGCTGCGGATTGGGAGTGAATATCTCTTGCTCGGCCAGATGCTCAACCATTAATTTATCATCCGAAGAAAGCCTCCTCGCATACGCGTGACCTTCTAGGTTTTCGATAGGAGTGTGGTTGTGCTTCGCCTTCATCACCTCGATCTTCCAAACCTTACCGTTTGATTCCGAAAACCCGATCATCTTGAACGGGCAGCCTATTTTCTTGCTACCCGTTTTCCTCTGTGTAGCTATGCTCATATGCTCCCCACCAAGAGTGCATTGAAACCAAATCCTGTAATTCTTCCTCTTGTATTCGACCCCTTGATCACAATGAGGTAACCATTGTCTTTTGCCGTGTCTTGTACCCAAAGCACCAGCTCTTTACGTGACGAAAACTTCTGCGTTGTATCAAACGAAAATGTAACCGGGTAACAACCTTCCTCGTCAACTGACACATCCTCCTGCTCTCCATCGTCACCGAGTTCCGAATAGACTTGATGTTAAAGCTCTGCTCACAACCGTGACCAAAGTCGGGATAGTTTGGAAACCAGTACGAATATTCAACCTGAGGATACGCTTCGCCTCCGTATCCGAAATTCGAATAACCTTGTTGTGCGTACGGGTCCTCCACAGGGATATTCAAATCCAGCTCCACCGTGTTATCCCGATAATGAATGCCGATACAACCTCCTCCTCCCTCAAGTTGGACAAGACCGGTTTTCATACGTGTCGGAAATAGCGGTCCCCTCGTAAGAATCAGGAAACAACTGACTCGTTAGAATATTCACCGAAAAGATAGTTGCTTAACCACGACATCGTAACCATGCGTTATTTTGAAGAAACACAAGTCAACACAGAAAAAACCCACGTATGTCTAGAAACAATATAATGAGTTTTAGAAATCGAATGCGTTAACTCTTCTCACGGACAAGCTTTAAAGTGCAAATATTTGGGGCCGAAGCGCCGGCTTTGGCCAAAGCGCGGCGCTTAGGGATCACGGGACAACATCGTATGAGGTCAAACCTCGTATCACCTTTATGTCACTCAGACATCAGTCACTTCACCTTTTGTCTGGTAAGGTAACCCTAAACGCCCCGCTTTGCCCAAAGCGGGGCGCTTTGGGGTGTGAAAATAAGTTGGTCCGTGTGTGAGTAGCAAGATACTAAAAATTAAGCTAGAACAAAGCCGCAATTCTAGGCTACTTTATTGAAGTTAGCAAAAAACCCTTGAATAATTACGGATTTTTACTTTTTTCTAACTCCGAAGATTAGATTGTTCATACTCTTACTATTAAACTTTTTTTTAATCCCGAATATCAATATTTTATCATAACATTGAAAGTAACTGTACTTGCCAAGTTACAGCAAAACAGATGGATAGACAGACAACAAGCTGTGCGCCAACCCTTTCTGAATTGTAAACTATATCAATAAATATTAATTATATCACGTTAGAATATGAACTCAAATTTTTTTGCAAAAACCTTCATCACCCGGTTAAAACTAGAAAGACACAAACTTTTACTTAATTAACAAATTCTTTGATTACACGCTTACTCTTTAACTTCATCAACTTGGCAAAAGCTGCGGCCTCAAATTTTGCAAATAGAGTCTTGGCCATCACATGACCATCATTATAGTTCGTGGAATTCTTAAAAAAAAATATTTGTCGGACATTTTGTTACCATAAAATGAACGATGTTAATGGTGAAAGATAAGGTGGCACATCTTTTTAAACAGTAAATTTTTTTTTTAAACAGTAAATTTTATTTTTTTACTCCTTGTGGTCACATGGGCAACTCTAATTAGCCTAATTATTTTAATAAAACGCATCCGTATTCATAGACATTTGAAGTTTATTGCCGATAACAGACAAACAATATTCCGTATTCACATCAAATACTAAGTAGCATAACTAAAAAAAAAATTTAGCATAGTATTAATTGACTTAATATTACAAGAAACCAACATATTTTGTTATTTTTCACGAAAAAACCCAATTTGCTATATTAAAAACTCTAAACTATCTAAAATGTAATACTTATGAGAAAATAGTTAAAATAACAATATGTTACTCTTTAAAACTAGTTAAAGTTGATGAAATGACATTCAACTTTTTTGTATAAAAAATGCCATTCTATTTTGACAAATTTATGGGTAACCAATCATTATTCTAAATAGTTCAAAGACTTTATTATAGCAAAAATAGTCTTAGTGACTTTTCATGTTTTCTAAACATGTTTAGGGATTTAATAAACAAAAACAGGATAGAGTTTCTTTACTAAAAGTTAAAAGTTAGTTGGTTTTTTATGATAAAGTCTTCTTAATTTTAGTTTTCTACAACGGTTAAAAGGTATATCATATACTATACATTCAAACTTGACCTAAATTAAAAAAAAGGTGTGTAAAATATACTCAAATTGTCATCTGCATAAAAATGTATGTCAGACTAGGGAAAGGGAAAAGTGGGTACCAGTATTTACCGGTGTTTAACCGTAAATATCGGTATTGTACCGGTACCAGGGAAAATGGGTACTGGTACCGAATATACACGGTTCAGTACCGGTACCCAGTACCAGATGCTCATCCCTATGTCAGACTCAAGGTCCATTACATAGTCCAGAATTTAATCAACCCAACATCAGTAAACAAATAAGCAACTCAAAATTGCACAAACTTATAAAAATAACTTAAGTTCAGTCTTGCACATTACATATGAAATGTAAAAACATCTCATGGAACAGCAGCAAAAACAACTTAAATACATATTACACAAACTCAAAAACAATGAACAATTATACTTAACACAGGTACTTCCAATACGCAGGGCGATCTCTCGATATAAGCAGAGCTCGTGATCCCATATAATCAAATGTCGGACAATATAAGTTATCAGGCCCAATAGTCTCTCTAACCCTTTCACCACTTGCATGATCACTTGCTAATGGTTTTGACCCGTCATCCTTCAATGCATCAAACACAAACAACCCTGAGCCACACACGCCCATGGCTACATCTGAGTTGCCCCAAACTTGTGTTATGGCCTTGTAATGTGGGTGCGAGTTCGATTCGGGTAAAATATAGGTGGTAAAAAGCTTCTGTTTGCGCAAAGAAAACTGTTGGATGTGGGCGGTTGATGGCGGTTTTCTAGCGGATGATGAAGAGCTGCTGCATCCGAGATAGATGGAGTCACCACGTGAGAAAACCGAGTGGGCAGTGGTGCCGTATATGGGAATCTTGAGACGATTCCAGATGGATGACGGAAATCTAGTATGTTTATGGAATCTGATGTACAGAATACACCGTCGTTCCCTTCTGCTTCTGATGAACTTACTCTGTATTGCAAAATATAACATACAATCATTACATATACACATACCTATGACTAGGGCTGCAAACACACCAAACGTTCAGCGGGGAAGGTCGTTTGTGTTTGTTTATTAAACAACCAAACATGAACAACAAATTGTGTTCGTTTAGTTAAATGAACGAACATGAACAAAGGCTATGTCCGTTCGTTTATGTTCGTGAACGTTCGGTAACATACTAACATGTTTGTTTATGTTCAATGGTTCATTAGTGTTTTAGTTTTTATATTTTATTTAAATACTTCAAAAGTCCAACAAATAAAATATTTAACAAGTGCCAGTGTATTATATCTTTTTTTCGTTTGCTTCCATTTGTGTTCGTGAACGTTAGTTTGCGTTCAATTGTGTTCATCAACCTTCATTTTCGTTTGTTGCCTAAAATTAACAAACGAACACAAACACGTTCATTTGCTTAACAAACGAACACGCCATAAAATCTCATACGGTAAGTGTTCATGAACGGTTCTTGAACACATATATTTCTTAACAAACGAACGCAAAGAGTTTGTTTGCAGCCCTATATACATATACATATCTATACACACACAATTGATGATCTGATAAGAAGAGTAAACCATATAAAAAATCTATAGATTTACCTTTGGCGAACTCCTCCACCAAGTTCAGCATCAGTATTATTCACATGAAGTGCAGTAATCTTTTTACCAATAGAAGAAACCGAAAGTAGCGGTTCAGGGGTAAGAGACCCGACATCCCACAAAGAAACATTCTCCGTCTCCGCCAAAACCACCTTTCCCCGGTTTCTCCACTGCAACGGGCTCGAGTTATCCATTTCCAAAACAAAACTCTGCACGTCCCACTTCATTATATGCTCTCCATCACGAATATCATAAATCCTAACACCTTTCTGGTTACTGGCCGTTGAAATCATAAGCGGACCGCACGGTTTATACCACCATTGTCGGTTTTCTGGTGTCAGATTTGTTAAATCATGTCTTCTGTTTAGAACATTGTTGGGTAATGGAGCAAGTGCTGTTCTTGTGTTTGTGACTCCATCTTCTATGTGAAATGATTTTACTTCTTTGGTGTAAAAGTCCCATGAACAAAAACCGGAATCCATGCTGTTTCCGGCAGATGCAGCCACAACGTATCTTCCGGAACAACCATCTACACCCGGTGCACGAACGACCCAACTATCTCTCCATAGATTCGGTGAAATTGCAACTGGAGCGTTGTATACGGATTTCTCCTGAAATAACCCCCGTTGTTGCATAAAGTTATAAGATAGTGTATTGTGACAGAAAGATGCTAGAGATAGCAAAATGAACGAGTGGGACACATTGCGATTAGGGATGGAATCGGTACAGTACCCGTACCGAATTTGAACAAAATTGTTTACCGAATACAGTACCAAATATTTTGGTACGGTACGGATATTGGTACTGGTATTTCGGTATGATACCAGTTTTGATACCACTTTGTATTTTTTTATTTTCTGAGCACTCGTACGGGTATTTGAGAAAAACTATTTGAGAAAAACGCTCATCCCTAATTGCAGTAATTTTAGTACATGTTGAAACGAATCGGGTTGGCCCCAAGCACCATTTGCCCATCGTTTACAGATAATGCATTAAATATGACTACATCAACTATATACCATGATAGTAAAAGTTTCAAATTAAGACAGTTTAAGAGAATGCTTGCATTAAAATCTGACTTTCATCTGTATGTCTCATTCCATTCTAATCAAAACTTTATAACTTGACCCCAATGATCTGTTGGAGATGAACTTGTTCATCAAAACTTGAAGTCACAGTGTTTGGCAAAAACCTGTTATGATTTTAATTCTATAATTATTTATGCAAACATAATCATATTTGCAAGAAGTTTAAAAAATTGATTATCAAGAGAAATCACGTTAAAATATGTCATCGGCAGCTAATATTTAGTACCTCAGAGTTGGCAACATCATAGAAGGTGCATGAACCGTCATCGTGAGCAAGCAAAACCGACTCTCCCTCTGATACAAACCATCCACCTGTTGAAGCCTTGTGCCCGATCTCGTTCAACTGGTTATTGAAACTATCGTCTATCTCCTCCACATAGATCATAACTGCCTTGTTTTCTTCTTCATCGCATTCTTCAAGTGTTTCGCTAGCAGTGAGCATTGTCTCAACGTTACATTTGCCGATGTAAGTGTTTGAAGAATCACGTCCTCTTGAGTTTACATTTTCATCCGTTTCTTGAACTTCACATATCTCCGAACCACCCCTGACTGTAACTTTGGACTCCCCTTTACTCAATGAGTCTGATATCAAAGGTGCTATACATTTCTCATCAACCGTACTTGACAGTTTACCCTCCGGTTTTGTTTCAGTAACAGCTAAACCAGCCTCGGTTTTGATAGCTTCGTGGGTCCCGGCAGGTGCTTTTAGTGTTGACCGGTCTCTGAGTAATTTATGATGAGGAAAGAACCTTGCTTCTAGTTCATCAGTGTTGAATCCTTTCGCTGAACTTTTTCTATCACTCGACTCCTTAATCGGACTATTCTTTTTTGTCGCAGCAACAGCAGACTTTCACCCTTTTTCTCCTTCTCATCATTTCCACCACTCACAACATCACCCATCGCCTTCTCGATCCCCGCGACAGTTTCTTGAATATCCGACAGCATCACTTTCGATGCATCCGGATTATTCAAATCCAGCATTTCCTTCGTCCTCTTAATATCAGACGCTATCCTCTTCACTTTCTCTTCCAAAAACGCAAGCTTCCCATGTAGTTTACTCGGATACTTCACACTCGATCGTGAACTCGTAACGTCTTCACTTCCCACCTTCTCTTTCGCACCATCGGAACCACTCCCTCTACTTAACTTACCGACACTCAAACGCGCATCACTCTCTTCGGTTTCAGTCACATTACTACACTTCAAACCACCAGATTTCGACTTAAACTTCTCAAACAACTTAACACTCTCCGAAACTTTCATAACCGAATCCGGATTAGATTCGACAGCGTTCAAACTCTCCGGCTGCGAAACAATCTCTCTTTCACTGTCATCTCTAGTTGAACCTATTGAAACCCTAGCATTTTGACTTCTCACTGGTTTCGGCTTCAATTCTTTCATTATCTCACTGTTTTTATTCTCAGCACCAGATTTACAATCAGGCAACTTTGAAACCCTAGAAACCCTAGCCGATCTATCAACACTAACACTTCTTTGAGTTCTCTCATTTCGATTAACTGAAACCCTAGAAACCCTAGTTTTACGAATATCAGCCACAATATTATTATTAAAATCACAAGGACTAGAGCTTCTACCTTTTGCAGACACATTACTCGACCACCTGGCTCGCGGCTCGGCTCCATCCTTCTCGGCTCGAGCCATCGCAGGCACAATCGGCTTCGCAGGCTTAGCCGCAGCACGAATCCTCGAAGTCGATCTGCAACTGCTAGCATTACCGTTTTCTTTTCCGGCGGGCATGTTCACGGAAGTTTTGTTTCGGCAGATGATTCGTTCGGATACCGGAGTTGTGCTTCTGTGTGTTTTTGGTGGTGGATTGGTGGCAGTTTTAGCCCCGGCGACGGCGGCAGAGGCGGTGGTTTGTTTTGGCCGGCGTACGGCGGATGATGACATTGTGGATTGAGTGGTTTATTGTAGATTTTGTGAAGGATTTTGAGTGGATTTTGATTTTAGGGTTTTGAAGGGAGTGAAGTTTGAGCGGGAAGATGTGTTTTTGAAATTTTGATGTACAGGGTGCTGGTTTGGCAGTTTTGGATGATGACGTGTTGTTATAGTGGTTGTTGTTTCACGTGGCTTTTTTTGTTTTTTTTTTTTGGGACATGTAAGATTGTTTTTTTCTATGGACATCTAAGATTGTTTATGGTATTTGTATACATGGCACTAACAAAACGTTTGTAATTCAATGAAAAGACTAAAATGCCTCTTTAACTTTAGTTACCATTTCAGTCCCTAAATATATAATTCATATTTTTCCTCTATATTCAAAATTTTTTTCTAATCCAGTAACAAACGTATAAAAACCCTCTGTTATGGGATCGAAAAACCCTCCAAGCCGCAATGTGTTCAAACGGTCTTAAGTATGTTTGCTTTGTACTCGGTGCGTGCCTCGGCAAGCACTACATCCTCGGCTACACCTTCTTCACGGTTCAACGCAGTAACGTAGCACCTCTCAAAATTTAAACACTTTAGGCGTAGATGCATAAACCTTCGATATTTGTTCTCTCCCATGAAAATTCTCACCTACACGTTCGTTGAATGCGGTCCTAATCATGCTCCAACTTTGAGGCTCTTCGTCAGGGGATTCTAAATCGACCATATCCACCCAACTTGTGGCTAACGCGATATCATCCGCCTCGGTCCAACGACGTACCATTTAAACAAAAAAGTTGAAGTATAAAAAACGGTTGAGTATTAAATTGAGAGGATGGAGGAATTTTTTATGGAATAAAATTTGAGAGAATGTGTAAATATATAGGATGGATTATTTTATTTTTGAAATATTGTTTTTTTAATTTTACCGTTGCATCAACGGTAAAATGGCACAAAGTTCAACCAGGCCAAGCTCGTGAATGCTCGCTATTGTGTTGGTGAGGCATCAATAGCACCCTCCCTATGACGCCCACAATATGAGTGTGGGGTGCTATTGTGGAATTTTGGCTGAGGTGGCATGGGTTAGCACTCCATACACTGCACTCTATTAAAAAAAGGCCAAAGCTAAGTCTAGTATGGTGGGTTTAATTCAAATTTTGTAGGCCCATTGGTGTATACTTTTAACTTTAGCTGCAAAGTTGGTTTTAGTTAAAGTTTTTGGTTAATGACTGAAATTAACCGAAACCAAACCATAACCAACTTCATAACTGATTAGCTATAACTGAATCTTGGTTATGGTTATGGTCAAGAAAGTTCATAACCGAAGTTAGCAGTTATTGTTATGATTAATGGTGAAAACTGAACCAAACGAACCTATACACATCCCTACTTAAAATTGATGTAAAATGACCAAAAAACATAGAAAACGCCTCTATATCTCATTCCTTATCCCATCCCACCCCATATTTTTATGAAAAATAAACCAATACCCAAAGTTTGTTTCTCACTATTCATTTCTCATATCTTTCTTTAATATATTTTTATGTTTGGATATGAGTGGAAGAAAGAGAAAAAATAACAAAAAGAAGAATAAAAATATATTATTTAATTGAAAATAGATAAATATGAAGAGTAAGATGTAGGATGTTTTTTGAAACTGAGAAATAAACTTAAGAGAATATGAATTTTAGTTAAATTATATGATTGAGAGAAATGGATTGTAAATGCTCTAAGAAGTAAGCAAAACATCGATGGAATCTTGAGTTGCTATTGATGTTCTGCCTTATACAAAACAAAAGTTAAACCTTGCATGATCCAAAATTTTAGTTGAAAGTTAGGCTCACAAATAATCAGTTTGAGGGTATTGAATACCATTTTTATATTGTTTAGAAACGTATCTTAAAAAGTGATACATAGTGTATATTGTTAGCATAGTTTAGTTTAATGTGGGCTTTGCTCCGTTAGTTAGTAAACATGTATCCCGGTTATATAATATTTATTTCTCTTTCATTTGAAGACAATGTTTTCTATTGAACAAATCCTAGCTACTTTTTCTTTGTTCATGTTTATCTTTTAACTAGAATTACCACCCGCCGTAATGTGGCGGGGATTCGTTAGTTATATATCATGTTAGATGAAAGACAAATGTTTCTCATATGACCATGAGCCTGTGTGTAAGAAAGAGAAAAAAATAACTAAGTCGATCTCTGACTCGTGTGTTGCCACAGATCTATCAAACAGGGAAAAATAGACGCGTTGCGACGGACCTGTCAAACGGGAAAAAAGTAAATGAAAAAACGCCGAACCACACACGCACGTTGCAGCGTCTTAACTCGGAAAATATAGAACGACATGTTAAACAGAGAACTTGAGAAAGATGAAAAGTATAATGGACCAAAGTTGAAACTAAAAAAAGTTTTGAGGTTTAGTTAGAAAAGATGAAAAGCTTTAGGTTGAAAGTAAAAATAAAAATAAAGGGGTTAAATTACAAAACATGAAAACTTTTGAATTAGATATGAAAAATCAAATTAATTAAAGGGGTTAAATATCAAAGATAGAAACTTTGGACCTAAATTGTCAAAGATTGAACCTTTAGAGTTAAAAAGGAAATCAATTTCAAATTATGAAAATAAAAGAGATAAATAGATTTAGTTAAATTTATTATTATTATTATTATTATTATTTATTTAAAGAAGAGATAAATAGAAAAATAAGGGTGAGAAATTACCAGAGAATGACATGTGTCGGAAAAGGATTTTTGTTTATTAGTATAGGAAGATATGGTATTAGAGCGCAATTCGATCCATGCTTATTAATCTGATTATGAAAGAGTTTGTAGCAAGTATTAGTTTCACAAATGGAACATTCTTGGTTTACAGTGTTGAAGTTCGCATTGTTAGCGTTGTTTTTGCTTTTACGGTGAAATTGGTTGAGTCGACATCCTCATCGGATGAGGATATTCATTCTTTGCACCATTAAATTTATTATATTATTATTTATTGTTGTTTGGATGAATCAAAGACTACGTACGATGACATCATCCTAGATAAATTTTTGTTTGTTTGTTTCAGTTGAGGTGACTACTTTGGTTTTTTTTAAACGGCCAACGGAAAAAACTTTATTCAACTCTAGCAAGGCGCTAGGCATTAAAATAACAATCGATAACTAAAAAATACACCAAACCGAGGAACATAACAACCACAACAAAATTAGCCAAAAATCTCAAATCTGCTCCAATCCTCCCAAGTCATAGTAGTTTCCCTCGACCTGTTTCTAACCCATAAAAATCCCAGCATCTTCACTTCTTCTATGACCCGAGCGACTACCGGGTTAGCGCCTTTGAAAATCACGTCATTGTGCATACTCCACACACACCAAAAAACCGTAAGGACAATGGCATGCATAACTTCTTTTTTTCTCTTCGAACTTGAGCTAAAATTTGGAGCTTAAGGATGTCCCTGATGTCAAAAGCTATGATAGAAGGACCTTACACCAAGTTGCCATCACCTGCCAAACAATCTGAATAAATTGGCATGAGACGAACAAGTGTTCACTTGTCTCATTCTGCTCACCACAAAGGACACAGGTCAAGTTAGGCACGTTGACGTTTCTCGCGGCCAAAGCAGCCCTCGTTGGTAATCGATTGATTTCCGCTCGCCAAGCAACAATCTCCACCTTTTTAGGCACCCAAACGAGGATGCTTGATTCGAGGGGTTCCAGTTAAACCCACTAGTGATACATTTAATACTTCCGACTGAAAATAAGCCAGACGAGTCCAACTTCCACGCGTTTTTATCGGAGCCTGATGTTAACCTTACCGCAACCAAGATGGAGACAAGGTGTTGCAGGTCCAAAGTCTCCTGGCTATTCAGATTGGGCATGGCCCAGTCCTAGACATATTGAAATTTTGGTGAACAGTATTGTAAGGTTTTGATTTGGTGCATACAATATTGTGAAGTTTTTTCTTTTTGGTGGAGTTTCAAATGGTGAAAAATCATGGTGTAGAAATTCATTAGTTTGTATTTTGACATAGTGGTTGAACAATTGTTTGGGTATGGTGTGTTTGGTTCATAAAATATAAGCAAGTGCTTATGATTTCGGGTTCGAAGTTTGGTTGGTATTGGGATTCGTATTTGGTTTGTACTGGTTGCTTTTGCTATCGGTTAGTATTTGCTTATGTTGGTGAGTATGGGTTTTTATGAAAAGTTAGTTTTTGGTGAATTGTTGACTGTGGCAAATTCTTAACTTTCACAAATTGTTTGACTTGGTGATTTGTTGGGTTTTGATGAAAACTTAGCTTGGATGAAAAGTTTGGATTCTTTCGACTTGATTGGTTTAATTTGAGTTTTGTATTTGGTTGCTCTCATTTGTGGTGTTGTTCTTATTGGGTTTCAGTTAGTTTTATCATGGATGATTCTCTTTCGTCTAAACGTGGCTTTAAAGTTTCTTTCGATCAATGTGCATATTGCAAACATAAAAACCATTGGAAGTCTCGATGTCCGTTTTTGCTTAACAAGATATCACAATAGCAATTCAGTTCCGAACATTCCCTTTGGTCATGTCCCAGTGCCTGCTTCAGATCCTCAGGTTTTAGAACAATTCAGGCTATTTTTAAATTCAGGCATGTCTTCGTCAAGTACCTAAGTCATTCCTTCATATTTTTGGATTTTGGAATCTGGTGCATCTCATCATATGTCACCTTATTTGTCTTCTTTTGTGTCACACCCCGACCCGCAGCGGAATAAGAGTCGGGGCATACTTGGGTTATCACCAAAGCTCATGATGTTTACTAAAATGTTTCATATTTATTAAATTCGAATTACAACTTCAATATTCAAAACAAGTTCATACAATTACAAGGAAAAAGAAACTAAGTAAAACAATCCAAAGCCTAAACTGATTTATTCTTCTAGGCCGTCCTATATGTTTCTTGCTTCATCTGGATCACCTGTATCATGTGTAAAAATGAGGGATTTTGGTTCAACAAAAGTTGGCGAGAGAACCTTGTTAAAAACATTTGTTATTGATTTCTTGTTGTATTTAATATGGAAAATTTGTGCAATAATCATATGTGAGCAAACGTAAATAAACAAACAAACACAAACCACCTTGAATGAGTATATGACATGAATGATAATGTATATGTTGGCAACGCCACGTTCCGCACATAGGTAATGGGGAACATACGAGCCTATGATGATATATGTGAGATCAAGGCTCAATCAAACGGAGCCGATCGTATGTTGGCAACGCCACGTTCCGCTTATAGGTAATGGGGAACAGACGAGCCTATGATGATGTATGTACTGAAAATGATAAATTTAATCTAAACATTAACCACACAAACAATTGATACATATTGGATACACATTTGATCATGGATATGATGGATGCACAAGTGTTTAAATGTAATAAATAATAAGCGACACATGATACACCCCAAAATGTGATTAAAACGGGGAATTGGTAGAGATTCACTCACATTGGGTGCGTTCTTTTGGTGATGTTGAATGCGCACGAGTTTTGGGATTTGATCGACAAGGAAAGACTAACCTAAAATAATAACGAAATGGTAAGTGGATTTTATTTGAGACTAACACTTTTAATCCTTAATCTTAATAGGATTTTTGGATTTATTTTTGTGAGTTTAAGGACACTTTCTAACTTTAAAAATATTATTTTTAAGTATTTTTAAATAAATTTCTGATTAAATAAATAAATAAAAATATATAAAAAAAATGTTGACTTTTGTTGACTTTGACCGTTGACCGGTCGGATTTCAGTTTATTCATGCGCTGAGTGAGGTTCGAACTCGTGACCTCTCGTACGCGTGCACGCAGCTCTACCAACTGAGCTACGTGTCTAACCCGTTAGTATTCTAGTTTTTATTATACTTATATACACTTTTAGATTAATCCAGATTTAATTAGATTTAAAAAGGTTTTAAAATTAACTGATCGGCGCCCCAGACATGATTCGATCTTGTGACCTTAACGTTGATTTGCACCCAGCCCAACCAGTTGGGCTGGGTGTCTAACCCGAATATAACCCGATTTATATTAAATATATACACAACCTAAACGTCATCTTCTTCACAAACCCACTGGCCGACAGTTAATCTTTAACTGTTTTGCTCAAAAGGTTTATAACAGAAACATTATATACTAATTAGGGATGATTGTACCAAGTCGAAAAGGGGGTCTTAAATTCCCTGGTTGATTTCCGGTGCTGAACTGAATCTCCGGCGATGCGGTACCCTTTTCCGACAATCAAAGGTGTTTGAGCAGAGAGAGAGTGAAAGTTTTGCGAGTGTGAGCGGGTTTGAACAAGGGTACACATGGTATTTATAGAGTGCCAAGGATCTGTCTGTTTTCTGTTTCAATTTCAAGCTTTCAAGCTCCATGATTTGATTTCAGTTTCAAACGGAAAAACATTCAATGATTCTTCAAAACTGCTCGATTTTAATGACGATGGTTACTGGTTATGATTGATTGTTCGCAGAATCAAAACGGTTGGTCAAAGATTTGAATCAAAGACGGTTACCGCCATGCTGTTTCTGGACTTGCAGGTTTGAACTATTTCTTAGCATAAGATTTATATGTTTTCATTTTTAGCACTATATGTGTGTGTGTTGCAATGGTATTTGACGCGTATGTGAATCCGGGAGACCCGGGTTCGAAACCCGGTTTTCTCCTGTTTTTATATTTCTTTATATTTTATTTATTTATTTATTTATTTTGTTTAATTCGCCTACTATTATAATTATTATCATTATTATTATTTTTATTTATTTACTATAGCCATAGTAACATAATCATCACTAGTAAATATGCGTCTAACGTTTAACCAAATACTTTGAATAATAGATGGTGCGGGTTTTCGAAACCCGTTTTTCACAAATGTTACATTTTGTGTCTTTGACATCTGGTTCACTACCTTTTGTGATGTCTGCTAATGCTACTTCAATGCATGTAGAGGGTGTTGGATATATTTTTACCTCTCATATTTCTCTCACTAACATTTATTATATTCCAAATCTTGCTTTAAACCTTGTTTCGGTTAATCAGCTGTGCAAATTGGGTCATTGGGTGTTCTTTTCTAATTTTGTTTGTTGTGTAATGGATTCACATACTATGAAAGTAATTGTGGTCGGGCGTAGGGTAGGTGAACTTTATGTTTTGGATGGTCTTAAAGAAATTGGTGTGGCTGCTTCTAGTGCTGATTAGTCTTCCTTTCGCTTGAGTCATTCGTCACCTGATTTTTATCGGTGGCATTCTCGTTTGGGATATGCACCTCCAATGCTTTTAGCCAGCTACTTGTCTTAGATGGTACAATACACTAGGCATCTTGTACCGACACCCCTCAGCAAAATGGTGTTGCTGAAAGGAAACACCGTCATCTTATGGAAACTGCTCGTTCGTTTCTTCTATCTGCTGATGTTCCGAGTGTTTTTTGGGGAGAAACGCTCTTAACTTCCCAACATGTAATTAATCATATCCCTACTGCTCATAATTCCGGGATGTCTCATTTTGAGAAACTATATGTCGACTCCCAGATTACGATGAATTAAGGGTTTTTGAATGTACTTGCTTTGTTCTTCGTCCTCATGTTGAACGAGACAAATTATCAAACAAGTCAGCGCTATGTGTATTCTTGGGTTATGCTAGTGGTCCGAAAGGTTATGGAACTGCACAAAAAGGGTATCGTTGTTTTGATCCTCTAACTAAAAAGTTGTATGTTTCGAGGCATGTTTTCTTCCCTGAACATATTTCTTTTAATTCGATTCCATCCAAGTTGCATAATGTAACGAAGTCAGATATTCTCAACATTGACCCATTACTTGTGATATTGATGCATCAACGTTGTCAAATGTTCCTGCTACATCTGTTGAACCGCACCTGATGGGCCTGTAACACCTGATGGATCTGTTCAAGACACCCATACATCGTCAAACACAACTTCAGGTCCGATTATGCCCGAGACAACTCCTTCATCTGTTGAGATAGCCCCACCTATGAGGAGGTCTACTCGTGAATGTAAGCCCACCTATCTACCAGATTTTGCCTACTCTACTTACTCAGCTTCATTTGTTTCATTTATTGTAAATATTCATCAGATATCTAAACCCGAATCGTATAGAGAGGTTGTCTCTAATCCTTTTTGGCCATATGCTATGGCTGAAGAGCTCACTGCTCTTCATCAGACACAAACATGGGATTTGGTTCCACTACTACCTGGTAAACATGCAATTGGTTATCGTTGGGTATATAAGATTAAAACAAAGTCTGATGGTTCTATTGAGCGATATACGGCCAGACTTCTAGCAAAAGGACACTCACAAAAGTATGGTATGGATTATGAGGAAACATTTTACCTAGTGAGAAAATGACTACAGATCGTTCTTTGATAGCTGTTGCATTTGTTCGTTAGTGGAAGATTTGTCAAATGGATGTCAAGAATGCCTGTCTGAATGATGATCTCCATGAAGAGGTTTTCATGATTCCTCCCCCCGGAATTGCTCATCAGCCTGGTGAAGCATGTCGGCTTCAGAAAGCTCTATATGGTCTCAAACAAGCCCCTCGTGCTTGGTTTGAGAAATTACCTTGGTTTTGTTTCTAGTAGTCATGATTCGGCATTGTTTGTTCGATGTACAGATGTTGGAGGTATTCCTATGTCTTTATATGTTGATGATATGATTACTACATGCAAAGAATTTGAGGCCTTGAAGCGTGATTTGGCTCACTATTTTGCTATGAAGGATTTAGATCTACTACAATATTTTTTGGGTATTGAGGTGGCTCAGTCTCAGAAAGGCTATCTCCTTTCTTAGACAAAATATATACCAGATCTATTTCAACGGGCAAGACTTTCTGATAACAGAACTGCAGACACTCCTCTTGTAACCAATGCACGACATTCTCCCACTGACGGTGTTCCATTAGCTGATCCGAGTTTGTATCGTACTATTCTTTGCAACTTGATTTATCTTACAGTTACTCGCCCAGATTGTTACTGCCCCTACATCAGTGCTATTCTTTGTATTTTGAGATATATTCGTGGTACTCAGTTTCAGAGTCTTCTGTTTCCCTCAACATCTTTTCTAGAGTTTCGTGCCTACAGTGATGCTGATTGGGATAGCAATCGCAATGATCGCAAATCCGCCATTGGTTTTTGTGTTTTCCTTGGAGATTCGTTAATCTCATGGAAAAGTAAGAAACAAGATGTTGTTTCAAGATCTTCTACTAAGTTTGAGTATTGTGTTATGGTTGTGACTACATGTGAAATTGTTTGGTTACAATGGCTTCTTGCAGATATAGGGGTTGCCATCTCTCAGCCTATCCCTTTGCATTGTGATAACAAAAGTGCAATGCAAATTGCTAAGAACTATGCTTTAATGAACGAACAAGACATATTGAGATTGATTGTCATTTTACTCGTCATCATCTTTAGCTTGGAACAATCTCACTTCCCTTCGTGCCACCAGCCTTGCCGATTGCGGATGTTTTCACAAACGCTCAGTTAGCGTCTCGGTTTCGGTTCCTATGTGACAAACTCTAAATGCTTATTACTGTTGCATTGTGAGTTTGAGGGGGATGTTAGCATAATAGTATAGTTTAGTTTATTGTGAGCTTTGGCCTATTAGTCAGTAAGCCTGTAGCCCGATTATATAATATTTATTTCTCTTTCATTTAAAGATAATGTTTTCTATTGAATAACCCTAGCTGCTTTTTCCGTGTTAATGTTTATCTTTTTAACATATGTTTGGCAATTGAGTGTTAAATGTGGTCCTTATGGATATGACGCTTTATTGTCCACCATAACGAGTGTCTTATGGAAAATTAACTCCATAATATTTTATGAATCCATAGGACTTAAGTATAATGTACTCAGCCTCACTAGTGCCATTGTTTGCTTTTTCTTTATGATAACACATACCTGCCTCATAGGATTGACAATCAGTTGTAGACGACTTCATATTTGGCACATCTTTGTTGAAAATTAGACTCTTTATCGAACACGTAAACATGATATTTGAATGAATTGTTCGACTTTTTTTTATTATTAAACAATGAGAACACACCTATACAAGAATAATCGTAACCCTATATTTATACTATACTTGTTCTAGTCCTAACCGACTCAAACTCTATTTTAAATAAGAAATAATAACTAGATCAACCTATCTAATAAAACCAACAATTATTTCTAATTTAAATATGCAAGACACAATAAATAATTCACCATAATTATCTATATAACGTCTTTATCTTTATCTCTTTATCAAAATTAACGTTTAAATAAGAACTAGGATCATGTCCCAGTGCGTTGCGGCGGGTAGCATGTGAAAAACAATGGTCTCAATTCCTTCCTATGCGCGGTTTAAAATCAGTATTGTACATGTGAAATTTTGTAGTGGCGACAAAACGCAATGCATCGTTTGCATAGTACTTACACAATCGAAGAGCAAATACATAATCAGATAGTTGTCGTCTAACTTCTAGGTTTATAGAACACAGAGCATCGTTTGTATAGTAGTTGCTTTACAAAATAGAAGGGAATAAACATTAAGATTCAAGTCCCAATTTGGACGTTAAGTGGAGATGTTACTTGTTACTTCCACAACCACTTCTTTAACAAATTATATAATAAGAAATAAGCGTTGGTAATCAGCTAAATAACTACTTCTGTCTAACCTCATCTCACCCACACAAAAAAAAAAGTAGGCTGCTATAGTATACTCTTTACTTTTGCTATGTGTTAACACTAGTAATCACCTTTCATAACATGATACACACCTGCATTTGCATGCATACATATGTAGCAACTATGCTAAAATACACTTTTGTCAGCTCAAGGAATGTTTCAATTCAAAACCGACCCGGAACCGTAAACATTGATCTCAGACGGCCCACGAACCCTCACTGTCCCGCTGATAACCCGGTGAACGTTGCCGGATGTTAGGATTGTTGCACATCATGTTCGTATACAAACACCCAACTGAACAAAAAAATAAACGAAACAAACATATAGGAGACAATAGATGAAACACCTAGTGCACACGCCACCAATGCGAGTAGTGGGTTTTCTCGGTGGCTCCTGCAACACCCACACTCTGGCCGGAAACTTCGTCGTCACCGGAGCCATGGCAGCGGGGGTTCTTCACCAACTCTCTTTAATTGTTGTTGATCTACTCGAAAAAGCCTCCATCGTCATTTGTCGGTCTTCAACCATCATTACCATCACCGGATTGAGTGAAATCTGAAAGATAGGGACATGCAATGTCCGATCCGCTGATCTGAGCTTCTGCTCTGCCATTGCTGCCGTTTACCACCATCATTGGTGGCACCCTTTCTAGAAAAAAGAGGACCTGAGAATAAAACGTTTTGAGAGAGAGTGGGATTGATCTCTTTATTGGTAAGTTATGAGGTGGCAGAGACTTGCACATGTACTGATTAGAATAAAGAGCAACACAATTAAATAACTAATATGTGTCACCATACTATGGAAACAAAATAGCTACGGTACTTTCAACACATAAATTCAAGTTTGGAATTTAAATTTATTTAATAATTAATAATATGCAATTAGTTGTAAGGAACTAACATTCTAATACCATAAGATCGTATTAAATAAACTTTCAAGGCATTTAAAGATCATTATGAGAACCGACAAATGTGATCATTCAGGGTTAACATGATATCTAACATATTAACATGTAAGAAGCATAACTAATGATTTATTGGTCTAGTGGTTAAAGGGGAGGTGGGAAGCTTTGCTTCTCTTGTAGGTTTTGGGTTCAAATCCAGGCAATTGGGGGATTTTAATACTAACTTGATGATAATAACTACTAACCCGGTTAACGACATCCTAACCGTAAGCCGTTAAAAAAAACATGTAGGAAGCATAATATCAAGTCTACTTGGCGTTAAATATATTGAAGAACTTATCATGTCTTTGTAAAGTTGTTGATCTACATACGTAGTATATGTACTATAGATGAGTCATATTTAAAAAAGTAGACATGTGTATTACTAAGTTTGCAAGAAGTAAAACCCAACTTTCTGAAAAGATAACTAATATATTTAGATCGGTTTATTAAAGTTCATTACGAAGTTATATATTTATATATATATATATATATATATATATATATATATATATATATATATATATATATTGGAAGCCATAAGAAAAACCAAGTCATCCATGAAACTTGCACTTAAAATGCATCATATTTTCAAAACCATTGCAGAGTATTTATTAGTATACCCAAATATTATGTCATTGTGCAAGCAAAATATGTTTACCACCTATTTCAAGTATCTTAGAATCGGCTCGCTCATCACAAATGTATTTATAACCTTGATTACGCTTCATCGATGACTTGTATATCTTTTTTCTATAAACTCATCATTTTTTTTCATACTAATTAAGCTATTTGATTTTACGTATCTCTTGAACTTAATTTGTTTAATAACATATAGCATTGGTAACATACTTTTTAACTGAATTAACTAGGTTCAAACAAAAACATATATAGAATTCAATAAAGGAAACTTGACAAGGACGAGTTTATAAAAACTAATTTTTTTATATGCATATAAAACGTGACTACAAACTAATATATTCAATAAAAGTAAAATAAAATATAGTTAATAAAAACTAAATTTTTTATGTGCATATAAAACGTGACTACAAACTAATATATTCAATAAAAGTAAAATAAAATATAAAACCTAATCAGGAATAAATCTGAGCTTTTTTTAGCACCTCAATGAATTATAATATAAAAAAAATCGACCAGCAAGAAACTAACTAGACCAAGAAAAGAACATTGGAAGACTAAAATCGGATTTGCAACCACACAAACACGTTAACGTTTGTCTTATGATTCCTATTAACATACCACAAATACGAGTGATTAATTATCGACTCACTTCCACCTCATTATCACAAATTGAACATAAAGAAGGAATTTCAATACCTTTGTTTACCAAATTTACATCATTAATAGAGGGGATGGTTAATCATGCATCATGTGGTGAGCGAGTCAATTACGCTTCTGTATGTATCTGTGGCCCCCTACCTCGGTTAGCGGCAACGAGGACGACTCAATGAAAGTAAGAGCTTTGGGTCCTATGTCCGCAACACATCGTTAATGTTACCCACTAAAAGGCTACAATTCTCATTGTTGTATATGTGCAAAAAAATAAAAAAAATTACAAACCTTGTTGATCGATAATCTTCTAATGTTTATACATAAAAAACAACATTCAGTCCTACAACACATTATAAATTTGTTACAAAACATATAAAGATGCGATAAACATGATGTTTTTCGGGTGTTCGTCCTTTTGGCAAAATGTTTTCTTATTGATCTTGTTGTAGGTACATCTCGAAGCTTTTCGTTTAGTCGGCATTAGATGAATCTCGGGTTGATGTTCTTTTTTTCCTTCGGTTCTTTTTTGCCCCTGATTCTTGTGACGGTGACTCTGCTGTCGCGTTTTTCGCCCTTCTACCGTGGCTTTCATTATCGCTATTCAAGGTTTTGTTCTTTCTGGGCTTGGTGTCTGACTCCGAAGAATTTACTGAGAGGTTAGAAGCTTGTTTTTTCGATTGCTTTGACTTGCCATGACGATCTGGAGTTCTCATTGATTCTATTTACATATAAAAATGATTAATATGTTTAAAATTTACCACCTATATATATAATATTTAACAAGAGGATTGAGAAATAGATGTGTTTTTTACTTTTTACCAATGGTTTTATCCTTTTATAACCATAATTGGTCTAGTGAGTGCATTTCAACATCTTTCATTTAAACAAGTTGGTCCATTTGAACTACTTCGAGTCGCATGCCATTATAAATTAAACATCTTAGGGATGTGATAAGGCTTAGATATCATTAGGTTCTGGGTTTGATTCTCATAAGGGGTTTTCCCAGATTTATTGGGTTTTCTCCTGAATTGGTGTATAGGCATTATTGCCTAGTGGAAATGGATATGATCGGGTGGTTCCGCTGGTGTGGTTCCGCTGGTGGCACGATAATACTCCAGTGGTCCGTCAATAATCCAAATTTGTCGTTCAAAAAAAAATCCAGGTTGGGTTTTCTCTTGAATTGGTGTATAAGCATTATTGCCTAGTTAAGATGGATATGAGTGGATAGTTCTGCTGGTTGCACAATGATACTCTAGTGGTTTGTAAGTGATCTAAATTTGTCGTTAAAAATGGGTAGTTGGACCAGATTTTAATTTTACTTGATATTTTTTTTACCTTTTTCTTTCTTAAATCTCATACTGATTCACTTATTACTCCAGTATTTACGCTTTATCTTTATCTTTTATAAAGTTTCATATTTTATTAATAGGGGAATTGGATTGTATCACCCTCAACTAATCAATTTTGGCCGTTGACACTCTCAACTTTCATTTTGGCTCCCTCCACCCCAACTGGACATTTAGGTTGTTCCGTCACCCTTTGTTAAATAAGCACTAACTTGGTTAGTTTCTTTTGCTGACGTCGCTTGTTTTTGATGACTTTGCTTGTTTTTTTTATGAAGTGGCAAGGTGACTTGGATCTGGAGAAAAATAAAATAGTATATAAATCTACTCTATTTCTCTATGTATAGAAACACCTCTCCATCTCTCTACCTTCTATGTTTCTCTCTCAAACCACCAAGACGGCGGCACCTCCTCAGCCACTACCAAACCACCACGACTGCTGCACCTCCGCCGTCACCACCATACCACCAACCACCGCTGCGCTGCACCTCCACCTTCACCACCACACCATCCACCACCGCTGCACCTCTACATCACCACCACACCACCCACCACCGCTACACCTCCACCATCACCGCTACACCACCCACCTATAAAGGGGTAGGGGCGACATCACTCACCGCCCACTCATCACTCACACCATCCAATCACGTCGTCGAGCTTTATTCCATCACTAGTGATGAATTTTAGTGGAAATGCCCATCACTCACCACACCCAACAATTTCCCTACAACCCAACAAATCCCCTCACATTCTGACTTAAAACACGCGTGTTCACCACAACGCGTTTAAACAACCACGCGTTATGAATTATGGTGGTGGTGGTGTATAACGTGATGAAATGCGTGGGGGTGGGTGTATAAGGGGGATGCCCCGTGTGCCCTAAACCCTAAATCATTTGAAGCGGAATCAACGCAGGTGAAGGCCACCACCGCGCGGTCATTAATATGAGTTCTGAAGTCCCATATCTGCTTTTGAATCAATAGCAGGTTCTGAAGGTCCAGATATGATTTTGAACCTTATTCTGATTGATAGCATTTTTTGTTCATCCGAGATGGGTACTTGTTCGATTGTTGTTGACAGTAGCATAGGTTCAAGCTTGATTTCACATCTGCACACCGGTTGATTCTCTTTTGTTGATTTTGAGTTGTGGTTGTTGTTGATTTTGGTTGTCTTTATGGTTGTCGACGAGATTTGTGCTTCAATCTATGGTGGCGGAGGTAACAGTGGCCGGTGGAAGTGAGGGTGGTGGTGACGGAGGTGGTTGTGGTGGAAGGAGGCAGGAGGCGGTGGTGGTGGCGACAGGAGGTTATGGTGGTAGAAGGTATGCACGGTGTAAGGATCAGTTATATACATAAACCTAAGATCACGGTGTAATCCCATGAAAAACGAATATATCTTGAAGCCCCATGGAAAGTACGAAGCGGAAAATACCAAAAAGACACATATAATTTACATACATATTATGTATGTATGTATGTATGTATGTATGTATATAATTATTAATTATAAAAAAATATTGATTTCTTAAAAAAAAATTGGCCACCTCAGCATGACACCTCATAAAAAACAAGCCACTTCATCAAAAACAAGCCACGTCAGCAAAAGAAACTAACCAAGTTAGGAGTTGGTTAACGGCGGGGTGACACAGCAGCCCAAGTGTTAAGTTGGGAGTGATGGGAGCCAAAATAAAAGTTGAGAGTGACAGCAAAAAATGATTAGTTTGGGGTGATAAAATCCATTTCCCCTATTGTAAATCCTGATCAACAGATAAAGTAGTTCTATAATTAATTTTAAGTTATATATTTTTTAACTTTTAATAATTTATGACGTTATCCGACTTTTGAATCCAGTCAGTGAATCGATTTTCTAAAACAATTTATCATGTAAATGTACCTGATGTTCCACCATTATCTGATGAACCTTGAAAGTCGTTCATCTGTAAGAAACCACAAAAACATCGTACCAAAAAGGAAACAAACATAACATGAACAATCACAACTCATACGACAAACATCATGGATTACCCAACTAGGAGCATTGGAAGAAGGGCTGTCACAACCAATATGCGCGACATGTTTAACGTCTGTTGGTGCACCAATTTGTATCTCGGGTTCCTTATCATTATCTGCCTCTGTATTTCCAATATATTCGTGAACCATAATGCCCATAACACGAAAAAAAACAAATAGAACACAAATCATATCGCAATATAAAACATAGAGAAATATACCAAAAATTTCAGAGATGTAACGCAAGCCTTTTAATAGACCTTTCATGCTGATGTAACTATACAACTGGGGATCATAAAAGGATTATCATCTTCAACTACAATAATTAGAATCCCTGGATCGTGGCTCGTTAAATAAATTGTAATAATTTTGTACGTAATTAATTCGAAGATGAAATTACGAGCTCGTGGGAAACAATGTGCCAAGATGATCGTTATGATCAACAAGACAACAAGAAAATGGAAATAAAATTCTGAAGAAAACTATAAAGAACAAAAGTTTAGTAAAATTGGAAACCATGAAATGTTTTGTTGTTTGGATGTCAACCATGAATGGTCCCAGATTTTAAGGGAACCATCAAACATTAAGGGCATTAAAGCCATATTTTGTTGCCCCATAATATACATTAATGTCCTCTCAGTTTCAGTTATTTCTTGAAGTACTTGTTAGAAACTCGAATCTAGTATAGGTTAAATGCTTCTGAGCTAGAGTTCGAGCCTAAACGAACCTATTACTTTATATAAATACATATAATGCAATAAAATGTGATATGATACAATGTAATGGAATACACTACCATACCATACAACACAATATAAGGCTAAAGGGTGTGGGGATTTGGACATGATTCGTCACATAGGAACAGGAATAGAAGGCTATGTCATCCCCTTGTCTAATCCACCATGGTTCACATGGATTAAACCATGGCAATCATGGTCCTAGTTTCCATATTTAAAATTTCATTTCCTTTTTCTTTAGACAAAAATAAATGAAAATATATAATGGGATAGTGGTTTGGGTCATGACCACACCCTTAGGGTCCGTTTGGTACGGGATAATGGAATGAGCGGGGGAATGGAATGGACGAGGTAATGGAATTGATGGGGTAATGGAACTGATCATTACCATTCCATATCTTGTTTGGTTACCATGTGAGAATGGAATGAACCATTACTTTTTGTTGTTTGGTATGCGTGAAAAGACGAATGAATACAATCGGATGGAGACGGTCAATGATAGGCGGTGATAGTGGGTGGTGATAGATGGCAGTTGTAGCGACATCGGTGGTGGTGGGCGGAGACGGCGGTGAGTTGTGACAGCGGTGGTGGTGGCGGGTGACGACGGAGATGGGTGGCGGTGGGTGGTGGTGGTGACGGTGGCGGTGGTGGTGGGTGGAGGCAGGTGACGGTGGCGGAGGGTGGTGGCGGCGGTGGCGGGTGGCGGCGGCGAACGCAGCGGGTGGCGGCGGCGGCGGATGACGGTGGTGGTGGGTGGTGGCAATGGTAGTGGGTTGTTGTGTTGTTAATGAAGGGTGAAGAAGGAATGGAGTGGAAAAAAAACAGGGGGGATGGATGGAATGCTTTTGAGAGAATGGAATGCATTTTGGAATGAGCGATTCCATTCCATTGACCAACCAAACACTCTTTTTTTCATTCTCTCACAATGGTCCATTCTATTCCCCCTCTCATTCCTTCATACCAAACGCTATCTTAGGGTAGTGGTTTTAGATGGTAGATTAGAGATGGGGGACATGGCTCTGATGTGAAGGGTCATGGTGGCCATAATGGTCATGACCAAACCCTATAGCCTAATAGAATATATAATACATAGTAAATATTATCATATATACTTGTAATAAAACACTAAATGCTATATATTATGTTATATAGATATATAACTCTAATAGAATTTTTTGAGCAAGATACCATTGCTTTTTCTTTTCGATTAACATTATTGATTTTATAAAAAATAGATATATATTTTTGACTCCGTTGAAATGAAAAAACTATGTATAATTTTTAATGTAGAAACAAATTATAGTTTAAAAGTTAATCCTAACTACTTGATTCAACCTATTATATGATTAAAGACCCATGTCTAATTTTCAAGTTTTTAACCCAATTAACCAATTTTAAAGGTCCAATTAACTGATTAAACATGAATAAATGTTATTTTTTTATTATTATTCTTCAAACTTTAAAATTGAAATTAGACAGGTAGACATGATTACAGTTGAAATTAGGCGTTTTTATGTGATTTTAGACTTCATTAAGTTGAAATTATACATTTAGACATGACTAATTTTTTGGGTTTTGTTATTGATTTTACTGATATAGGATTATTATTTTTAGTTGTTTTAATTGTTTAGAGAGTTAAATGTTTGGTTGGTCCCTGTGGTTGGCAAATCTTGCAGACTTGGTCCCAGTGGTTCACTAATTACACACTTGGTCCCAGTAGTTTCAAATTTTGCACTCGGGTGGTCCTTACCACTAACCTTTGTTAGATTTCTCAGTTAAGTATATGCAAAATTACTATTATACCCCTCGTCTTCTTCATCCTTTCTCTGCTACCACCTGCAACTACTCTGCTACCACCACCCTCACCCTCGCCGCCTTTCACCGCCATACCACTCAGCCATACCCTCGCCGCCTTTCACCGCCATCTTCCCCATTGCCACAACCATCCACCAGATTCTCAGACCTTCGGCAATATTAGTACCGCCATTAGCAACCAACGAGTTGACAGCCAACGAACTGAATCGAACAGGGTTTTGATTCACCAAGGTCCCACTTTTAACCAAGGTAATCAGACCCCACGGATGCAACGTACTTCCTTCTTGTTCATCCTCAACAAATCGATTCAATTCATCTTCAATTTCACTGTTGTTTAACAAATCAGGGCGCGAAACCGAACGAACCGATCCGTACAACCGATCGGCGTCTAACGGAACGGTGTTGTGAATCAAAGCATGACGGAAATCATCCTCGAGTTTCGACATAGCTAACTGAAGCACGTTTTCGGCTCGATCGATGACGTCACCGAAACTGTAGGATTCAACGGCTAGGTTTTCGGTGAGTTGTATGAGGAGATCAACGGCGGCGAGATAATCGGAAGATTGTTCTTGTTCCGGTGATGCGTCAGAATCGTGGTGGAGAATGATCTTCTCGGCTTTTTGAAACTGATCGTTGAATTTGGCATCGTTTTGGATTAAATCGGTGATGTTAGAGAGACGATTGTCGAAGCGTGAGAAGATGTTGATCATGTCTTCGGCTGCTTGTGTGTTGATGTTTAGGCTTTTTACGATTTGGTGAGCTGTGGCGAGGACTCTGTCTTTGGATTTAGGTTGGACTGTGGTGGTGGCCATCGGTGGTGGTTGTACGGCGAGGGTATGGCTGAGTGGTATGGCGGTGAAAGGCAGCGAGGGTGAGGGTGATGGTAGCAGAGTAGTTGCAGGTGGTAGCAGAGAAAGGATGAAGAAGACGAGGGGAATAATAGTAATTTTGCATATACTTAACTGAGAAATCTAACAAAGGTTAGTGGTAAGGACCACCCGAGTGCAAAATTTGAAACTACTGGGACCAAGTGTGTAATTAGTGAACCACTGGGACCAAGTCTGCAAGATTTGCAAAACACATGGACCAACCAAGCATTTAACTCTTGTTTAGAGTTTCATGAAAGATTTCCAAAGAAAAAGTCAACAGCAGTTGATTTTTCATCTCAAATAGTAAACCCTATGGAGCAATTATAAAATGTATATTTGTTTTCAAATGGTTTTTATGTTTAGTATGTGTTTTTTTAAGAATATTGTACTTTTATTATGATATTGGCTTTTGTAATATGATTCGACCCGATTTAATCGAGAAATTTTAACTCCGGATTATTATAAATCCAAGTATTAGAAAAAGAATGACACCACATGAAAACTTTTCTGCCTGCGCCACTAACTATAACTATAAACATAATTGTATATAAAAATAATAATTAAATAAACACACAAAAAAATAACTAAACAAATTCTAAAAAATAAAAATAAACGAAGCGAATTTTGACCGTGCTGGAGCGTATAATTCTATTCATGAATCAATATTAATTTTGAACACTGGATTTGAAATGGGTTAAAAACGTAAACTTGAGTTTCTTAAACTTAATAAGTCGATCTTAGACTCGACTCTACTCATCTATACTTTATTTTTCTTCTTTCGAAACTGCGAAACTTAATTAAAAGAACAAAACTACCAACAAGAAGCCACGAGCAAAACTATTACATATGAATTGGTGTATAGGCATCATGCCTAGTGAAGATGAATATGATCGGATGGTGGCACGATAATACTCTAGTGGTCTGTCAGTGATCCAAATTTGCCGTTAAAAAGATGTAGATTTTGGTTTTGGTTTATCTAGACATTCTTGAGTAGCTATTAGATTTGATTAATATTTAAATTCCTAGATGAGGAGAATGTCTCTTAAAGTTAAGACTCCATTAGTTCGAGAAATAACTGTTTTGAGAACTTCTAAAGACCGCCGAGAGAGCTTATTTTTTTTTAACGGCCAACAAATTAATCCTGAGCACTCTCAGGGCACCTACTGGACAAACGGAGTACTACGAGAGTAACTCGAGTCGTCCACCACCAATTCCGGGGAAAACCCGGCAACCCACTCGCCCGTAGGCACAATGGTAAAATTACCGGTAATACCCGTTTGGCTCAATGATCAAACCCAAGTTTCTCTGAGCTTCCTATCACTGCCCAACAGTGCCTCACTCCTTTTTTGCATCAAGTGGGACTTGAACTTGAGTCTTCTAAGAAGAACTCAAATCCTCTTACCACTTGAGCTAGAGGTCATTGGCAACGTGAGAGCTTACTATAATGTTGGGTGGCATGTAAACTCTCATGTGTCACATAGACTCTGACTTTTAACTATGTTATCTATTTATTAGGTTGTGTGGCGTGGATGCGACAAGGAGATGGGAGAGCTGATGTGACCTACTTCCCCAACGGAGTATATCTAGAAGAATGCAAAATTCAGATACCTATCAGATATGTTCACTTTAGGCAAACAAATAAAATAAAAGTATACGATCCTATATGATGCAAAAATTTAATACCATCAATAATTTTGTATGAATCAATGTGTTTCCTAAGTATAGGACGGACTTATTGATATTAATTCAGAACAAAGCAACGATTTTGATGATAAACACTTCGCCTTTGTTATATGGAATGTAACGGAACTGGAAGTTGCGTAGAAATTGAAAGTTGATTTAGAATTTAGATGTGTTCTTTTCATATAATGTAATGAAATCTGGATGGAATTAAAATGTAGGTTTCTTTATGTTGTTGTTCAATTCACACCCATTCTTTTATTGAAATGAACAATACAAGGATTGGAATTTATATTCCAATGCCATCCAGATTTCATTATATTTTGTAAAACGAGTCTGCCTAGAGGTTTCTTTAAAGGACCCATCAATCATATAGGATGATTAAAAGACACGTGTATGTGTACGTGCGTATATAATATATCTTTGTGTCAGGTTGGTGGAGTATTAAAATTTTGTATCTCTATCATTAGCATTCCTTCCATCAAATTTCATAAGTGTGGTTGTAAGTAGTTTGATTGGAGGGAGAAATTGTTACTGTTCATGTGTATACTTGAGGGGATAATGTTCACTCTCTATAATTTTTTAATATATTTTGAAAGTGGTTATGAGTGAATAAGAGAAAAAAATAATAATAAAAATATAAAAAATATATCACTTGATTGAATAAAAATATAAAAAAATATATCACTTAATTGAAATAAGAGAAAGAAAATATAGTATTTTTAGTATAATTATACGGTAGAAATAGTAAAAGGATATAAATGCTCTTAAACAAGTAGATTTTGAATCCGTGTATCCCTTCAAACCTTGCAACGGATATCGTTGAACACGTAATTTTGGGAAATATAAAATCAATGTTTTAAAATCCGGTTTTTATACCGTAGCGGATTTGGTTCAGAAACGGTTTAATCGGATGTATCGGACGGTTCAACCGGGTATATTGAGAGGTTTAACCGGTTCAACCGGTACAACCGGCCTGTTTTAACCGGTTTTTAAACCATTGGATAAAATTGTTATGATATTGGTCAATATTCCCAAAGTGTGCTACACATTAAAGGTCGTTCTCATGTCCATGAATTATGTACAAATTATACACGCCAAGTGTTGAACAGGAATCAAAAACCTTATTTCATGCCATGATTTGTGTTGGTTTATGCATAAGTTATTTATGTTATAAGTCAAACATCTATATATACACTTAAGTAAACCCGGTTACTTTACTTGTAGTAATATACAAAATGAGTATTTTATTTTAGTGACTTTTTTTATTACTTATTCATGTCTAAACATATGATATGAAAGTTATTAGACATAATATTAATTGTTTTTTAGTGTCTTTTCTTTACTCCTTATTCATGTCTAAATATATTATATGAAAGTTATTAGACAAAATATATTAATTCGGGTTTATTATACCTATTTTATCATAAATATAATTAATTAAAAAAAGAATATGGCTAAATTTCTTTTCAATCATGTTATTGTTTTCTACCTTACGGGATTTTAACTATTCTTTATATGATATTAAAGTCTTCAAGAAATTGTGTTATCTTTGTCCCTTTTAATGTATCTCAGACACTTAAGTAGTTTTTGGCGCTGATGCATATATACAAAATTACCAATTACACAAGTTTTAAATTATAAAAATGAAAATCATCTAAAACCAAACTATACACATAACATTAAAACATCTAAGTGTACCTATCGTATACGCAATATAGTAATGGTCAGAACCAAATATCGATTCTAAAGATACAATGCTCCTAATAGTCTATCATTTGTCAATATCTAACCGTTGTAAGAGTGATTCATAAAGAAACTAATGATTGCAAGTAAACACGAATTGTGAATTTAAGGAAATCAGATTATAAAATTAATCATTTAGACTTTGACTCATCTTGACTAAATTACTATTGTTTTTACTTTTTAATTGTTATGAAGACTATTTTACCGATTAGTTAAAATAGCGTGTGAAGTGCTAAAATGAATTAGAGCCTGCTAGGGTTAATCCCACAAAACTATAAAATCGATGTTAGAGACACGCACCAAAACCTAATCTTGTGAAGCAAGTTTTAGTAATTATCCTTTATGACTTAAGTTTTCTAGGTTGGGTTCTGGATTGAACAACGGACATTGGGACTTACAAACTAATCAAGATCAACCACTTAGAAAACTCTAACTAGTTTATAGATCATTTTATTCAGACCCTTCCCATAGGTAGCTCACACGTTTTATCAATTAATGATTAAGGTTTCAAGCCCTAGAATAATGGGCGCTAATATAATCTAAAGATAGAAGAAATCGAATCCAACTAACATACATCATTGAAAGATCAATTCAACCACACAACTCAATAATAAAATCAATACTAACATGCAATCATACAAATCATAAGATCAAAATAACCAACTTTACTAAAATCACGCAATCATACGTAAAAACAATTGTATATCAAACCAGAACAAGAATCATAAATAAAATATTTTACAATATATAACTTTAAAACATAGATAAAAAAGATACGTTGTGTATTTGACTTGATTACACACAACAAAACACGTATAAAATCTTTTATAATATATACCCATTGACACAATGACACATTGATGAAAAAAATATGTTGTGAGTTCTGCCCGATTTCATACAATGAAAAGTAGATAAGAAAAATATGTTATGAGTTTGGCTCGGTATCAATACGTCTTGAGTTCCGATCTGTTTCACCCAACAAAACGTATATAAAAATACGACGTGACCTACATAATTTTTTTAGAATATATAATTTCCGTAACCATCTCAAATATTATTTAGTTAAATAGTTAAAAAAGATAGTTAGATAATAAAATAAGAATAAAAATTATGTTTTTAATGATAACAATTAATTACACGATAAGTGGGTATTAAGATGTGAAATGATGAAATTATCTTTAGTTCTCAGATAGTTTTTCACTGGAGTTAATACTCCATAATGTTACAAAATCAAAAGTTAATACCTTAGTTTTTAACTTGAGTTATTGCTCTAGGATGGTACAAAATCAAATGGTAATACCCAAGATTGTTACTTCAAACACTTAGTACTCAACTTTGTTACTTTCACAAACAACAAGGAATAACCGTGTAGTTAACTTGTAAGAAAAATGAATTTGTTACAAGGAAACAATTCATAATTTAATAAACAGAATGTAATGAATTTTTTTTATGAACGGCAAATCACTAGATAAACATTCTGCATCAAGAGATGCCCTTAATCGAGCAAATGCATCCGTTCCTCCATAGCGCTCAGAGTTGGATGTATGTAACATCCGTCGAAAAACGGGTTTTCAAAACCCGCTTCGTTTATTAATCGAATAGTCAGTTTTAAATTTTCGTTGCTTATTTAATGCTCATTTTAATTTTAAACAATACATAATTAATAAACTTTTTAGAATATGGAAACTAAAATTGTTAAAAAGTAAAAATAAAGTAAATAAAAAAGAAAATAGGCTGTCGGGTTACGAACCCGGGTCAGCCGGAAGACACAACCAACACACAACTTAACCAATCCGCCACTTGGTTCTTTTGTGTAATCAAGGAAACAAATAAAACTTAACTTCTACCCGTGAACTCATCGGTTTGCGCCAAAACTGAAACCGATAATCGGCTTTCAACTATCCAGACTTTTGAGTAATCGCTAATTACTGATTATAACCGATAAATCAATTGCTGCCCACGTTCTTAATCAATTCCGTCTTCAATGAACTCGCTTCATATGATTTTGAGTTTTGAAAACCGAAATCATATTCCTCCTTTTTTACACTGATAATATCATCGTCTCGTAACTTGGAAACACACGCAGAACCTTTAATTTCATTTGCGCTCTAATTTCTGCTCGTCGGAAACGTTATCTGCTATCGCCGGACTTTCGCCGGAAAACCGTGACTTACACAAAATCGGTAAATTCTCGACTCTTTCGTTTTCAATCTATTGTTAGACTTATACTAACTCAAATCCTTCAACCAGAATCGGTCCCAGACGACGTTACCGGATATTCAGCACTCGCCGAAAAATCTCTGGACATTTCCGAAAACACGCTGTGAATCGGTACAAACATCTAAACCCTCTGATAATCATTGTTTCGTAACTTAATTTCGCAACTAATTGATCAAAACTGATAATTGATCCGATCAGACGGAATTCACAAAACAGAGCCGACGACCTTTGCCGGAGTTCTGAGAAAAACATCTTTCCGGTACATTCATTTCCAAAACCTTCTTTATCCATTACATTTTAATCATTTATATGTTCGTTAATCGAATTAAACAAGAACTGTCGAACATCAGTTGTCTGTGTCTTTGAACGAAGAAGATGAAGTCGAACCTTATGTATAAGTTTAATTAAAACAAGATATTAAACCGGGTTAGACACACAGTCCAGCGGTGGACTGTGTGAAAACACATAGCGCACGTCACGAGTTCGAATCTTACAAACGCACCGGCTTTCCGAATTAAAACCATTTTTTTTGTTACTGAATCAGAGTAGGACCCATGATGTTTTTAAGATTAATATAAACTGCAAATTTAACAGATAAGTCACACAGCCCAACTGGTTGGGCTGTGCGCTTAAAAACCGAAGGACCCGAGTTCGATCCGGCTCCCTGCACCGGTTCAACCATTTAAATTCTTTTAATATAAAACCAAATAAATTAAACATTTAATTAGTATATATATATATATAATTAAAACATAGAATATTTCGGGTTAGACACGTAGCTCAGTTGGTAGAGCTGCGTGCACGCGTACGGGAGGTCACGAGTTCGAACCTCACTCAGCGCAAACAAACACAAAGTCCGAACCGGTCAACAGTCAAAGTCAACGGTCAACGGTCAACGGTCAACCCAAAAAGTCAACATTTTTTTTATATTTTTATTTATTTATTTAATTTAAAAATCAATTAAAAATACTTAAAAATAATATTTTTAAAGTTAGGAAATGACCTTAAACTCACAAAAATAAATCTAAAAACCCTATTAAAATTGTTAATAAAATCCACTTATTTACCGTACCTTTTCGTTATTATTTAGGTTAGTCATTCCTCGTCGATCAACCCTCTAAACTCGGGCGCATTCAACATCATCAAACGAACGCACCCAATGTGAGTGAATCTCTACATATTCCCCGTTTTAATCACATTTTGGGGTGTATCATGTGTCTTATTTTTATTACATTTAAACACTTGTGCATCCATCATATCCATGATTAAATGTGTATCCAATATGTATCAATTGTTTGTGTGGTTAATGTTTAGATTAAATTTATCATTTCAGTACATACATCATCATAGGCTCGTCTGTTCCCCATTACCTATGAGCGAAACCGTTCCCCATTACCTATGAGCAGAACGTGGCGTTGCCAACATACGATCGGCTCCGTTTGATTGAGCCTTGATCGCACATACATCATCATAGGCCGTCCGTTCCCCATTACCTATGAGCGGAACGTGACGTTGCCAACATATACATTATCATTCATGTCATATACTCATGTAAGGTGGTTTATTATTGTATGTTTATTTACGTTTGCTCACATATGATTATTGCACAATTTTTTCATATTAAATACAACAAGAAATCAATAATAAATGTTTTCTAACAAGGTTCACTCGCCAACTTTTGTTGACCCAAAAACCCCCATTTTTACACATGATACAGGTGATCCAGTTGCAGCAAGAAACATATAGGACGGCCTATAAGAATAAATCAGTTTAGGCTTTGGATTGTTTATTTAGTTACTTTTTCCTTGTAATTGTATAGACTTGTTAGAAATATTGAAGTTGTAATTTGAATTTAATAAATATGAAACATTTTAGTAAACATCATGAGCTTTGGTGATAACCCAATTATGCCCCGACTCTTATTCCGCTGCGGGTCGGGGTGTGACAGATTGGTATCAGAGCCATGACTATAGGGATATAGGATAGTTATTAGACCCTTAGAGCCTATACTATAGTTGATTAGAATTTTAAAATTGTTTATGTGTTACATACAAAATTCATGATGTTTATATGCTTTATGTTTATTGTTACATTCAATGTTATGCAAGCATGTTCATAAGTACATATTACTATACAATGCTAATCATGAATCATATCCTCAGAACATATCATATCCATGAGAGCACACACCACACAATTTCCATGATTTTTGCAACGATTTTTGTATTTTTTTTTAATCACATCAAAGTGAGTTCTCATGACGGGCATGTAGTAACTGGAAGGGTACAAGTACCGGTAGTCGGAACGTCCTCTCTAGGCTTGGCATTCGTATAAATCCAAAATAAAGGACCAGTTTGCCTACCTGGGGACTAACGATGAGTACGAAGGACCTATTAGGCCAAAGCATGCTATACCAAACGTCGTGTGAGCTGACCCCACTTTGAGTTGTCATTGTGTCTACACCTGGACACCTTCCTACCATACATCTCGCAAACATATTTCATGGTTTTCACTCGGGTGATGCGAGTGTTAAACCGCCAACACCAATGTGAATCATACCAAGCTAATAGTCATGGGGGCCCACATGACTATACAGGTGATGGTATGGGGGACATTGGAGGCCCAAACATGAGCAAACCCAAGACATCCTATGGATGTAGTTGCATTATTTATGATTATGTTATTTTGTTACTTTTAACGACACATGACACCTAAAAAGACTCCTTAAACTCACAATCTTCTTATGTATGTTCCTGTAGATGTCGGCTAGGCAGCAACGTGGGGGTAGAAAGTCAGGAAGGTCAAACGAACGCTTGGCCACCCAAATCGCAAAACAAATGGCCGCGGTGCTTCCTGACATCGTAATTCAAGTCCAACAAGCTCTCGCCGCAAATCCCATCAACCCTCCCAATCAAGACGACCAGAACGTCGACAACCCTCCCTCCAAAAAGTGCTCTTACAAACACTTCAAGTCTTGCGATCCCCCGAAATTTGAAGGGACCGAAGGTGTCACTGCTCTCCTCCACTGGTTTGAGGAAATGGAAAACACCTTCCTCAATTGCGATTGTCCCGAGGATCGCAAAGTACGTTACGCAACCGGGAGACTATTTGGAGTAGCTCTTACCTGGTGGAATACAGAAAAAGGTAAGAGAGGAATCGAAGATGCAATGGCCTTAACATGGGAGGAGTTAAGGGAAATCATGATGAGACGCTTCTGTCCAAGAAGCGAGATCAAAAAGTTAGAGGATGAATTTCACTTGTTTAGCAAAAGGAGGGAGATTATACTTCCTACAACAAAAGGTTTCTAGAGTTGAACCAAATGATCCCCAACTTGTTCACCCCAGTATACCGCTTAGTCGAACACTATATTCGAGGCCTCCCTTCGAAAATTCAAGACTCAGTTCTAAGCACTTCGCCTGCAACACTTGAAGCTGCTATGGAACTAGCTACCGAGCTTACCGAGAATCGCATCCGAAACGGCAAATTTAAGGATGAGAAAAAGAAAGCCCCCATTGAGGGCCAAACTTCAAACCATTCCACCTCCTCCTCAAAGTTTGCTAGTAAGAGGAAACGAAACGGCAGAAACTTTGCGGTCACACAAACAAACTTCCCTATCCCTGCTGCACCCATCACTCAAGTTGCCCCCTCAGCTGCACCATATAAAAAGCCATACTCCGGCCCATACCCAAAATGCTACCGTTGCCAATACCAACACTTTCCTGATCATCCCTCCCAACATTGCACCAGCTGTGGCCGCGCAGGTCACACCATCCAAACCTGTCGCGCACTTCAGCGAACGAACCGCAATCAACCCTCAACCCAAACCCACCATCAGATAGTGGGTCAAGCCCAACAACCTTTACTCCTACCACCTGCCCAACATGTACCCAATCCTACTACCAACCCAACTATCGCATGGTGCAACCTATGCGGGCTTGTTACAACTGTGGAGACCCGAACCACTTCAGGAACACCTGTCCACGCTTGGTGAACATCATCCATGCCCAAGCTCAAGCTAATCCAGTAAACCAGGCTAACCAAGCTCCTCCACCTGCAAGAGGAAGAGCTTTCAACATCAACGCTAATCAAGCTAGGGCTGACAACAATGTGGTTAACGGTACGTTTCTCATTAATGGTAGTTATGCATCCATGCTATTTGATACTGGCGTGGATAAGAGTTTTGTGTCCTTAGAATGAACCCATCCTCAACCAAACTCGTGATAAACTCATGGAATCCATAACGGTAGAAGTTGCTGACGGAAAACCGGTCTCATTAAACTCTATTATACGCAATTGTACTCTCACCCTAAACGATCACGATTTTCCAGTTGACCTCATACCTATGAAGTTGGGAAGTTTCGACATTATAATTGGTATGGACTGGCTCAGCCAACATCATGCTGAAGTTGTATGCCGCGAAAAGTTTATTCGCATTCCTCTTACAAACGGTCAGACTCTACGAATCTTTGGAGAAACCCCTTCGAAAGGACTCAAATTAATGTCCTGTCTTCAAGCCCGAAAATATCTCCGCAAGAATTATGTCGCATTCCTAACTCATGTCGTCAAAAAGGGAATCAAGGAGAAGAAATTCGAAGACATCCCAGTAGTAAAAGATTTTCCGCAAGTTTTTCCTGACGACATTTCAGGACTTCCTCCCGTGAGAGAAATCGAATTCCGCATTGATCTTATACCTGGAGCTACACCTGTTGCAAAATCTCCTTATAGGTTAGCCCCATCCGAAATGCAAGAGCTAGCCAGTCAACTACAAGAGCTGACTGACAAAGGATTCATACGTCCTAGCTCATCGCCTTGGGGTGCACCTGTCCTTTTTGTGAAGAAGAAAGATGGAACGTTTCGCATGTGTATCGACTATAGAGAACTCAACAAGTTAACGGTTAAGAACCGCTACCCATTACCTCGCATCGATGATCTTCTAGACCAACTTCAATGCGCCACCTGTTAATCGACCTTCGTTCTGGTTATCATCAACTCAGGGTACATGAAGAAGACGTCCCAAAGACCGCCTTCCGAACTCGTTATGGTCATTACAAATTCATGGTCATGCCATTTGGATTAACCAACGCCCCAGCTGTATTCATGGATCTAATGAATAGGGTATGCAAACCCTACCTCGACCGCTTTGTCATAGTCTTCATCGACGACATCCTCATCTACTCAAAGTCTAAGTCTGATCATGAACGACACCTTCGACTCATCCTTACACTCTTAAGGACAGAAAAGCTGTACGCTAAGTTCTCGAAATGTGAATTCTGGTTAAGGGAAGTACAATTCCTTGGACACGTCGTCAATGACAAGGGAATTCATGTTGATCCCTCAAAAATCAAGGCAGTACAAGAATGGCAAGCGCCACGTACACCTACCGAAGTAAGATCATTTCTTGGTTTGGCTGGTTATTATCGCCGTTTCATTGCAAATTTCTCCCGTATTGCTGTACCACTCACGGCTTTGACTCATAAAGGAAAGCCCTTCATATGGGGACCCAAACAAGAAGAAGCTTTCCAAACTCTAAAGCAAAAACTCTGTGACGCACCTATCCTCACACTTCCTGAGGGTTGTGATGACTTCGTGGTTTATTGCGACGCGTCAGGGCAGGGACTAGGCTGTGTACTGATGCAAAGAGGAAAAGTGATAGCTTATGCTTCTAGACAACTCAAATTTCATGAGAAGAATTACACCACCCACGACCTGGAACTTGGAGCTGTTGTGTTCGCTCTTAAGATATGGAGACATTACCTCTACGGTACTAAGTGTGAAATATACACTGATCACAAGAGCCTCCAACATATCTTTAACCAAAAGGAGTTGAATATGAGGCAACGAAGATGGGTCGAACTTCTTAATGACTACGACTGTGATTCGGTATCATCCTGGCAAGGCAAACGTGGTGGCTGATGCGCTCAGTCGAAAGGGTTATGCGAACTCCATTTGTCTTCTATGTTCGCATATCATAACCGACATCAAAGATCAAATCCGAGAAGCCCAACATGTTTCTGTAACAGAAAACGACGTACGCAATGAGCTGTCTTGTGGAGCTGAACTTAAAATCGAAACTAAATCCGACGGTATTCTGTACTATCTAGATCGCATATGGATTCCCGATCACAATAACCTTCGTGATTTCCTTATGAATGAGGCGCACAAAACACGATACTCTGTACACCCAGGAGCCGACAAGATGTATCAAGACCTTTGATACACCTACTGGTGGCCTGGCATGAAGAAGGATATCGCTGTTTTTGTTTCCAAGTGCCTTACATGTTCCAAAGTAAAAGCTGAACATCAAAGACCCTCAGGACTTCTAGTCCAACCCGAAATACCTGTATGGAAGTGGGAAAACATAACTATGGATTTTATTACCGGGTTACCTCGCACCTCCAGTGGGTATGACACTATATGGGTAATCATTGATCGTCTTACAAAATCAGCTCATTTCATCCCGATTCGCGAGGACTTCAAGAACGAGAAGTTAGCTCGTATCTACATCAGCGAGATCGTAAGCCGTCATGGTGTACCTTTAAGCATTATTTCAGACCGTGATGGTCGTTTCACTTCACGAACATGGCAAGCCGTACAAGCCGCTTTGGGTACACGATTAGACCTCAGTACCGCTTATCATCCTCAAACTGATGGACAATCTGAACGCACCATCCAAACTCTTGAAGATATGCTTCGAGCATGTGTCATAGACTTCAAGGGGAATTGGGACGCTCATCTACCATTAGTTGAATTTTCGTACAACAATAGTTACCACTCAAGTATCGGCATGGCTCCTTTCGAAGCGTTATATGGCCGTAAGTGCCGATCTCCAGTATGTTGGCACGAAATTGGGGAAGCTCAAATCACCAGTCCAGAATTGATTCAAGAAACGACAGACAAGATCCATCAAATTCGAAACAATCTTCTAGCGGCACAAAGTCGTCAAAAGAGTTATGCAGACAAACGACGAAAGCCTTTGGAGTTTAACATTGGTGATCATGTACTTTTAAAAGTATCACCGTGGAAGGGAGTAGTTCGTTTTGGCCAGAAGGGCAAGCTAGCACCACGCTACGTAGGACCTTTCAAGATACTCGAAAGGGTAGGACCTGTAGCATACAAGCTTGACCTACCAGAAGAACTCAACAGAATTCACCCCACGTTCCATGTATCAAACTTAAAGAAGTGCCTCGCCGATGAAAACCTCCATATTCCCCTAGAAGATATTCAGATAGATGAATCTATGCACTTCATTGAAAGACCAGTAGAGATCATGGACTTTGGAGAAAAACGTTTAAGACGGAGTCGTATTCCAATTGTTAGGGTACGCTGGGAGTCGAAACGAGGACCTAAGTTTACTTGGGAACGTGAAGACACAATGCGCGAAAAATACACGCATCTTTTTCCTGTTACCACTACTACTTAAATTTCGGGACGAAATTTCTAAAAGTAGGGGATACTGTAACATCCGTCGAAAAACGGGTTTTCAAAACCCGCTTCGTTTATTAATCGAATAGTCAGTTTCAAATTTTCGTTGCTTATTTAATGCTCATTTTAATTTTAAACAATACATAATTAATAAACATTTTAGAATATGGAAACTAAAATTGTTAAAAAGTAAAAATAAAGTAAATAAAAAAGAAAATAGGCTGCCAGGTTTCGAACCCGGGTCAGCCGGAAGACACAACCGACACACAACTTAACCACTCCGCCACTTGGTTCTTTTGTGTAATCAAGGAAACAAATAAAACTTAACTTCTACCCGTGAACTCATCTGTTTGCGCCAAAACTGAAACCGATAATCGGCTTTCAACTATCCAGACTTTTGAGTGATCGCTAATTACTAATTATAACCGATAAATCAATTGCTGCCCACGTTCTTAATCAATTCCGTCTTCAATGAACTCGCTTCATATGATTTTGAGTTTTGAAAACCGAAATCATATTCCTCATGTTTTACACAGATAATATCATCGTCTCGTAACTTGGAAACACTCGCAGAACCTTTAATTTCATTTGCGCTCTAATTTCTGCTCGTCGGAAACGTTATCTGCTATCGCCGGACTTTCACCGGAAAACCGTGACTTACACAAAATCGGTAAATTCTCGACTCTTTCGTTTTCAATCTATTGTTAGACTTATACGAACTCAAATCCTTCAACCAGAATCGGTCCCAGACGACGTTATCGGATATTCAGCACTCGCCGGAAAATCTCTGGACATTTCCGAAAACACGTTGTGAATCGGTACAAACATCTAAACCCTCTGATAATCATTGTTTCGTAACTTAATTTCGCAACTAATTGATCAAACTGATAATTGATCCGATCAGACGGAATTCACAAAATAGAGCCGACGACCTTTGCCGGAGTTCTGAGAAAAACATCTTTCCGGTACATTCATTTCCAAAACCTTCTTTATCCATTACATTTTAATCATTTATATGTTCGTTAATCGAATTAAACAAGAACTGTCGAACATCGGTTGTCTGTGTCTTTGAACGAAGAAGATGAAGTCGAACCTTATGTATAAGTTTAATTAAAACAAGATATTAAACCGGGTTAGACACACAGTCTAGCGGTGGACTGTGTGCAAACACATAGCGCACGTCACGAGTTCGAATCTTACAAACGCACCGGCTTTCCGAATTAAAACCAATTTTTTTGTTACTGAATCAGAGTAGGACCCAGGATGTTTTTAAGATTAATATAAACTGTAAGTTTAACAGATAAGTCACACAGCCCAACTGGTTGGGCTGTGCGCTTACAAACCGAAGGACCCGAGTTCGATCCGGCTCCCTGCAACCGGTTCAACCATTTAAATTCTTTAATATAAAACCAAATAAATTAAACATTTAATTAGTATATATATATAATTAAAACATAGAATATTTCGGGTTAGACACGTAGCTCAGTTGGTAGAGTTGCGTGCACGCGTACGGGAGGTCACAAGTTCGAACCTTACTCAGCGCAAACAAACACAAAGTCCGAACCGGTCAACAGTCAAAGTCAACGGTCAACCCAAAAAGTCAACATTTTTTTTATATTTTTATTTATTTATTTAATTTAAAAATCAATTAAAAATACTTAAAAATAATATTTTTAAAGTTAGAAAATGACCTTAAACTCACAAAAATAAATCTAAAAACTCTATTAAAATTGTTAATAAAATCCACTTATTTACCGTACCTTTTCGTTATTATTTAGGTTAGTTATTCCTCGTCGATCAACCCTCTAAACTCAGGCGCATTCAACATCATCAAACGAACGCACCCAATGTGAGTGAATCTCTACAAATTTCCCGTTTTAATCACATTTTGGGGTGTATCATGTGTCTTATTTTTATTACATTTAAACACTTGTGCATCCATCATATCCATGATTAAATGTGTATCCAATATGTATCAATTGTTTGTGTGGTTAATGTTTAGATTAAATTTATCATTTCAGTACATACATCATCATAGGCTCGTCTGTTCCCCATTACCTATGAGCGGAACCGTTCCCCATTACCTATGAGCAGAACGTGGCGTTGCCAACATACGATCGGCTCCGTTTGATTGAGCCTTGATCGCACATACATCATCATAGGCCGTCCGTTCCCCATTACCTATGAGCGGAACGTGACGTTGCCAACATATACATTATCATTCATGTCATATACTCATGTAAGGTGGTTTATTATTGTATGTTTATTTACGTTTGCTCACATATGATTATTGCACAATTTTTCCATATTAAATACAACAAGAAATCAATAATAAATGTTTTCTAACAAGGTTCACTCGCCAACTTTTGTTGACCCAAAAACCCCCATTTTTACACATGATACAGGTGATCCAGTTGCAGCAAGAAACATATAGGACGGCCTAGAAGAATAAATCAGTTTAGGCTTTGGATTGTTTATTTAGTTACTTTTTCCTTGTAATTGTATGGACTTGTTAGAAATATTGAAGTTGTAATTTGAATTTAATAAATATGAAACATTTTAGTAAACATCATGAGCTTTGGTGATAACCCAATTATGCCCCGACTCTTATTCCGCTGCGGGTCGGGGTGTGACAGATTGGTATCAGAGCCATGACTATAGGGATATAGGATAGGTTATTAGACCCTTAGAGCCTTTACTATAGTTGATTAGAATTTTAAAATTGTTTATGTGTTACATACAAAATTCATGATGTTTATATGCTTTATGTTTATTGTTACATTCAATGTTATGCAAGCATGTTCATAAGTACATATTACTATACAATGCTAATCATGAATCATATCCTCATAACATATCATATCCATGAGAGCACACACCACACAATTTCCATGATTTTTGCAACGATTTTTGTATTTTTTTTTAATCACATCAAAGTGAGTTCTCATGACGGGCATGTAGTAACTGGAAGGGTACAAGTACCGGTAGTCGGAACGTCCTGTCTAGGCTTGGCATTCATATAAATCCAAAATAAAGGACCAGTTTGCCTACCTGGGGACTAACGATGAGTACGAAGGACCTATTAGGCCAAAGCATGCTATACCAAACGTCGTGTGAGCTGACCCCACTTTGAGTTGTCATTGTGTCTACACCTGGACACCTTCCTACCATACATCTCGCAAACATATTTCATGGTTTTCACTCGGGTGATGCGAGTGTTAAACCGCCAGCACCAATGTGAATCATACCAAGCTAATAGTCATGGGGACCCACATGACTATACAGGTGATGGTATGGGGGACATTGGAGGCCCAAACATGAGCAAACCCAAGACATCCTATGGATGTAGTTGCATTATTTATGATTATGTTATTTTGTTACTTTTAACGACACATGACACCTAAAAAGACTCCTTAAACTCACAATCTTCTTATGTATGTTCCTGTAGATGTCGGCTAGGCAGCAACGTGGGGGTAGAAAGTCAGGAAGGTCAAACGAACGCTTGGCCACCCAAATCGCAAAACAAATGGCCGCGGTGCTTCCTGACATCGTAATTCAAGTCCAACAAGCTCTCGCCGCAAATCCCATCAACCCTCCCAATCAAGACGACCAGAACGTCGACAACCCTCCCTCCAAAAAGTGCTCTTACAAACACTTCAAGTCTTGCGATCCCCCGAAATTTGAAGGGACCGAAGGTGTCACTGCTCTCCTCCACTGGTTTGAGGAAATGGAAAACACCTTCCTCAATTGCGATTGTCCCGAGGATCGCAAAGTACGTTACGCAACCGGGAGACTATTTGGAGTAGCTCTTACCTGGTGGAATACAGAAAAAGGTAAGAGAGGAATCGAAGATGCAATGGCCTTAACATGGGAGGAGTTAAGGGAAATCATGACGAGACGCTTCTGTCCAAGAAGCGAGATCAAAAAGTTAGAGGATGAATTTCACTTATTAAAGCAAAAGGAGGGAGATCATACTTCCTACAACAAAAGGTTTCTAGAGTTGAACCAAATGATCCCCAACTTGTTCACCCCAGTATACCGCTTAGTCGAACACTATATTCGAGGCCTCTCCTCGAAAATTCAAGACTCAGTTCTAAGCACTTCGCCTGCAACACTTAAAGCTGCTATGGAATTAGCTACCGAGCTTACCGAGAATCGCATCCGAAACGGCAAATTTAAGGATTAGAAAAAGAAAGCCCCCATTGAGGGCCAAACTTCAAACCATTCCACCTCCTCCTCAAAGTTTTCTAGTAAGAGGAAACGAAACGGCAGAAACTTTGCGGTCACACAAACAAACTTCCCTATCCCTGCTGCACCCATCACTCAAGTTGCCCCCTCAGCTGCACCATATAAAAAGTCATACTCCGGCCCATACCCAAAATGCAACCGTTGCCAATACCATCACTTTCCTGATCATCCCTGCCAACATTGCACCAGCTGTGGCCGCGCAGGTCACACCATCCAAACCTGTCGCGCACTTCAGCGAACGAACCGCAATCAACCCTCAACCCAAACCCACCATCAGATAGTGGGTCAAGCCCAACAACCTTTACTCCTACCACCTGCCCAACATGTAGCCCAATCCTACTACCAACCCAACTATCCCATGGTGCAACCTATGCGGGCTTGTTACAACTGTGGAGACCCGAACAACTTCAGGAACACCGGTTTCAATCAGTGGAGATAACATAGAGGAGGAACAAAATTGAGATTAAGGGCTGTTTGGTAATTTTTGAATAGAATCAGTAAGATATTTGAATCACTAAGTGTTGAACTAGTAAGAGGTCTAAACCATTAAGAGCCTGTATAATGTTTAATCGTTAAGAGGCAGATGTTTGACCAATTCAGGTTAGAGGTCTTAACCATTCAGACTTGGTATAATGCTTAACCATTCAGATGCAAATGTCTGAACCATTCATACATCTGCTCGCGAAACAAACAGTCTGAACCATTAAGTGCTTAATGAGTAAGAGGTCTGAACCATTAAGAGTTTCATTAATAAGTAAACAAACAACCCCTTACTAGTTTTCAAAAGAGTTAACTACCATTTTCGTTCCTTTGGTTTGTTCACTTTTTTCATTTCATTCCAATTTTCAAAAATGCATCAGTTTTCTCCCTAACATACTGGAAACTTGTCATTTCGGTCCAAAAATTAAAACCCAGTTAAGTTAGACAGGTTTATGAAAGGTATTTTTGTCCTCGTATTTCTTTTATTTTCACCTTATTATGTCTGACTAATGAAAGGACAAAAATACTCTTCGGTAAAACTGTATGGCTTAATTGGGTTTTAATTTTTGGACTGAAATGACACGTTTTCAGTATGTCATGGGAGGAAACTTGTGCATTTTTGAAAATTGGACTGAAATGGCAAAAATGAACAAACCACAGGGACGAAAATGTCACTTAACTCTTTTCAAAATTATATCTTTTGTTGACACGAATCAAAGAACAATTTCGAAAATCATATATTTTTTTTGTTGGTATGAATAAAAGAACAAACTTAGTTCTACAATACTAATACTAATCCTAGGCCATATTAATCTGTTGTATTGTTTTAGACTCTTTAAATCCTAGGCCATATTAATCTATTGTATTGTTTAGAACTCTCACAATGCTCAATTCATCTATTGCATGTGAAAATGAATATTTTACATAGTAATTAATGTTATCAAATCTAGATATACTGTAACTGAAGAATATTTGATACCATATAGTGCTTTGATAGATTACTTTGATTTTCCTCTCTCGAATATGTACTCTTTGTGAGATATTTGTTAATATTAATAAACACGCCTTTTTAATGACTAGTAATATAAACATTGGCCCGCTTTAGGATCGAGACTTTATCATTCAATCATCTCTTTGATTTGACCAAAATGTTGTAAAATATATGACGCGATTGTTGAGGGCATTGCTAGGGTGAACCACTAACCTTATAACTATAGGGTTAGCGTAAGCGCACACTTTATCAGAAATTCAGTAGTCGTAATGAATCATTTCTAACCTGACTAACTTATACTCAACTTTTACATAACTTTAAATCTATACAACGGGTTTGATCAAACATGGAAGTAAAATAAAGTTTAATTCGACGTAAGGCAAAAAATTTGGCAACAAAGGACCCATCAAACAAGTAATGGGTTTCCATCTAATCGAGAGTACAAGATAATTGCGTTTAAGCGAAAATGAAAAGAGTAGGATCAGTAAGAGATGTAAAGTAACTAATTATTCCTTAAGAAATGTAAAGTAACTAATTATTCCTTGCTTAGTTTATGTTTAATCCATTTTTCATATAAATTGTTTACTTTTAAAACCCAAACATGTTAGGGTATGTATGTCAACAATGGGATGCAAAAATACTAATTTCTAAATTTCTAACTGTAATATAAACATAACACAATGACCTTGTAATTTACTTCCATAATTTTTGTTCATTCAACACAAACTATTTGTGTTAGTTAAAGGACTGATTTGTTAAAGTATGTAACTTAGGGCTTAGGCCAAGAAATGTGGTGTCGGGAAGTGAAGGGGGAGGGCCGGCGGAGTGAGGTGGCGTCAGCCTCAACAGGGAACACCCCCCCCCCCTCTTTCCCGAGTTTACTTCGGTGTCATGGGGAACTTCCCCGATGATGATTTTCTTGAATTTCAAAAATAACATTAAAAATTTTAAAAAGTTATTTTTTTTTTAATTTTAAAACCTATATATACCCATACATTTAAACAAAAAACTCACAGCCCTCCCACCTTTATACAATCCTCTTCTTCAAATCACAAAATATTATCTTCACTTTTTTATGTAATCTTGTTAAAATTTTGTTAGTAGCCATGTGTTCATCGTCATCCGAGGAAATCACAGTAAACTTTTGCGTTTATGCGATGATGGAGACGACAAAAATTACTTTGAAGATGGAAGAAAACAAAGGAACTTGCGAACCAAGAACAAGGAACGCTATGCTTAATAGAGATTGCAAAGGTATACTATTAGTTCACATCATTTTTTTTTTAAAATAAATGGTGTTATTAATCATGTTAATTATTTTTAAGATTTTTTATTGTAATCTATTAAATTCATTTTCAAGCTTTATTAAAGGTGCACATAATCGTTTGTGGCTGACCATTTTGATGAAAATTGTGTGTACACCAACGGACAATTTAGGCGTCGGTTTAGAATAATTCACCGATTGTTCCTACGTATTGCCAATGATTTGGCTAATTATGACGAGTTTTTCACATTACGACATGATGCTAGATCGAAAAGGAGTTTTAATACGTTACAAAAGTGCACATATGCAATTCGTCAAATGGCATATGACACTGCTAGTAATTCATGGGATGAAAATGTAAGGATGTCTGCTAGAACATCACGTGAGTGTTTGTATGATTTTTCTAAAGGTATCCTGAAGTTATATAGCAAAGTGTATTTGCGTAGATAAACAAAAAAGGACATCAAAAAGTTTATTCAATCCATGCATAAAGACATGGATTTCCTGGCATGCTAGGAAATATCAATTGTACACATTGGCCATGGCGTAACTGCCCTAATGCATGGCGAGGTCAATATACGCTTGTGATCATTGACACACCTCAATAATTCTAGAAGCCGTTTGCTCACAAGATATACGGGTTTGGCATGCCTTTTATGGAGTTGTAGGTCCAAACAACGATTTAAACATTCTAGCAAAATATGAGATTTTCGACGACATCATTAGAGCTACTGGCCCCGATTCTCCCTGATTCTTCGTTCATGCTCAATGGGGTGTCATACAAGTATGTGTATTATCTAGGCGACGTTATATACCCAAACTATGCGGCTATTGTTAAAACCATATCAGCTCTCCATGATTAAAAAAGGAAAAAAATATGTGAAGTGCCAAGGAGCGGCAAGAAAAGATGTCGAACGATTATTTGGTGTGTTAAAGTTACAGTGGCATATAATACAAACCCCGACACATGCATGGACGCCAAAAAGATTGAGATGCTTTATGCATGCTTGTACAATATTGCATAACATGATTATCGAATACGAAGTCGAGCGATATGCAAATACAATCCGAATGACGTTGATGAAAATGCTGAGCCGGTTGACGAAGGACAACAAGAATCAAATATGTGGCCGTTACTCAATGAATATGTGCATGAGAACCTTTATGCAAATTTAATCGGCCATATTTAGAATAACTTGCGTGTTGATACAAATGATGATTCTGATCCCGTTGATGATGAGTAGTGGCGTTCGTAAGTTTAGGCATAATTTATTTCTATGTGTTTCGTATGTATTTTTAGATTAAATTTGTGTGTGTTTTAACTTTCTTAAATTTTATGAAATGAATAAAAATATTATTAATAAATAATATAGACAAAATAAAAGAATGGAAACGGGAACCACACCTTAGGTCAGGGAAAGGTGATAAGATGAAAAGGGAGAGTGATGTGACACTGAAGTGGATGGTGAGTGAAAGAGAAAGCACACCTCATAGCCTTGAGTACTATATAATTTAGGGATGAGCTCAATACCATACTAAGAACGACCCGAAAGTACCGATTCCAAAAAATGTAAAAGGCGAGTATCGATATCGGTATCGAAAGTGACCGGTACGATATAATACAATACCGGTATTTGAAGGTAAACCGACCAAAAATATCAACACGTACCGAACCGATACTGAACCGAAAATACCAATCCTCAAAAAATAAAAATTAAATACCGAAAATAACTCAATACGATACCGGTTGAACATCGATACCGATACCGCGATACCGTATCAATGTATATCCATACTATAGTATACATGTGTACTTTATCTCTCAATCACCGGACCATAGTTGAAGTTTGGACAAGAGCAAAAGCATGTGGGCCCTTTTCTTTGACTGAATATGTAAATGTGTTGACTTTTGCGTACGCTTTACAATTAACTGCTTCCCGACGGAAGCTTACCCTGTGCATCAATTCGCTAGGATCGTGACAAGTGTCACAATGCCTGATCAACGATGGAGATCAAGTTTAGTCTGTGAACGCATTTATTTAGAAAGTGGGCCCAGCCGATGGACCCGAACCGTATTGATGTGACTTTGGCGCTACAAATTAACAAACTTCTGTGATTTAAAACGAAAATGATGAAACCTTTTCTTTTTAACTATTTTTGTTTTATTTTTAAAGAATAGCAACCTTGATATTCACACACCCTTGCCTTATTTTCACACCCTCCTATACGGTGCTATTTCGCCAAAGAGCAGCATATAGGTCCAACTGACAGAGTATCAGTCTTTGTCTCGTTGACCTGGTTCCTATATGCTGCACTTTGGCCAAAGAGCAGTACAGGGGTATGTGGAATCATATACGCTGCTCTTTGGCCACAGAACAGCGTTTAGGGTTTTCACCTGACAAAGATAAAAGTGACCGTTGACAAAGAGTTGACAAGGTACAGTGTCACGTGGACCTATTGTTTGTAATCTTTTCGAATGTTTGTTTTACAACATATTGTACGATATTTTAATGACATATGTTTGTGTAATTTAATAAAAATCAAAGTTTTATACATTGTTAAATTAATAAATAATATTGAACCAAAGTAAAAATAAAATCGGTTAAAATTTACATTACAATAACATAATGAATCACATCTACAACTTTTCTAACAAAATGTACAACTTTTAAATATATATTTTAAAATTTTAATTCTACAACTTTCAAAAAAAAAAAAAAACCACGAAAACGCAACATTTGTTACCTCTGTTTGGGTAAATGAGTTTTAGTTGTGTGTGATTAAGTGTCAAAATACATCAAAAAACAACCTAAACAAAAAATCACAAGCCCATGCGCTGCTCTTTGGCCTAAAAGAAGCATATAGGTCTCGCCCACAGACTGTAACATCCGTCAAAAAACGGGTTTTCAAACCCGCTTCGTTTATTAATCGAATATCAAGTTATAAAATTTCGTTGCGTATTTACGATTAATTTTAATTTTAAACAATACATAATTAATAAACAATTTAGAATTTAAAAACTATAATTATTAAAAAGTAAAAATAAAGTAAATAAAAAAGAAAATAGGCTGCCGGGTTTCGAACCCGGGTCAGCCGGAAGAAACAACAAACACACATCTCACCACTCCGCCACTTGACTTGTTTGTTGATATAATGAAACAATTAATACTTATATTGAAACTCTAAATCAAACCCAGTGAATCAGCGCGCCCAATTCGCACTCGCCGGAAATACCGACGATTTCGCCAATTATCGACGGTTTCCTTTGACTAAACGCATGTATTAACATCGACGTCGGTTATAACCGATGTCTAATCCCGCGACCTCAGTTATAACCGCCGGAGAAAGTCTTGACCACGAATCAAGACCATATTCAGACCCAATTCATCTTGATTCTTCCCTATAAATTCACACCCAAGTCTCTGGTAATCTTTTCGCTCAAAATCGCACAATTTCTCGAAGCAATTACCCTCGCCGGAGATATTCTGCAATTGCCGGACATTCGCCGGAAAACCGAGACATACATCAAATCGGTAAATTTCTCGACTCTTTCGTTTTCAATCCGTTGTTAGACTTATACTAACTTCAATCCATCAACCAGAATCAATCCCAGACGACGTTGCCGGATATCCTGCACTCGCCGGAAAATTTCTGTAAATTTCCGAAATCACGCTGTGAATCGGCACAATCATCTAAACCCTCTGATAATCCTTGTTTAGTAACTCAATTTCACAACTCATCGATCAAAACTGTTAATTGATTCATCCAGACGGAATTCACAAATCAGAGCCGACGACCATTGCCGGAGTTCTGAGAAAATCAGTCTGTTCGGTACATTCGATTCCTTAACTCTTTTTATCCATTACAATTCAATCAATAAAATGTTCGACGAACGATTTTAACAAGAACAGTCGAATATCGTTGTTCTGTGTCTTTGAATGAAGAAGACGAAGTCGACGTTGTGTATAAGTATAATATAAATTGAATATTAAACCGGGTTAGACACACAGTCCAACGGTGGACTGTGTGCAAACACATAGCGCACGTCACGAGTTCGAACCATACAAACGCACCGACTTTCCGAATTAAAACCATTCTTTTTAAAACTGAATCAGAACAGATTCCAGTTGTTTATAAGATTAATATAAACCGTAAGTTAAACAGATAAGACACACAGCCCAACTGGTTGGGCTGTGCGCTTACAAACCGAAGGACCCGAGTTCGATCCGGCTCCCTGCAAATCGGTTCGACCATTTTAAAACCTTTTAATATAAACCAAATAAATTAACATTTAATTTGTATATATATATATATATATATATAAATTAAAACACAGATTATTTCGGGTTAGACACGTAGCTCAGTTGGTAGAGCTGCGTGCACGCGTACGAAAGGTCCCGGGTTCGAACCTCACTCAGCGCACCAATTACCACTGTCCGACCGGTCAACGGTCAACGGTCAACAAAAAGTCAACATTTTTTTATATTTTTATTTATTTATTTAATTTAAAAATCAATTAAAAATACTTAAAAATAATATTTTTAAAGTTAGAAAATGACCTTAAACTCACAAAAATAAATCTAAAAATCCTATTAAAATTGTTAATAAAATCCACTTATTTACCGAACCATTTCGTTAATATTTTAGGTTAGTTTTCCCTCGTCGATCAAATCCCAAAACTCGTGCGCATCCAACATCATCAAAAGAACGCACCCAATGTGAGTGAATCTCTACCAATTCCCCGTTTTAATCACATTTTGGTGTGTATCATGTCTCGCTTATTATTTATTACATTTAAACACTTGTGCATCCATCATATCCATGATCAAATGTGTATCCAATATGTATCAATTGTTTGTGTGGTTAATGTTTAGATTAAATTTATCATTTTCAGTACATACATCATCATAGGCTCGTCTGTTCCTCATTACCTATGAGCGGAACTGCTCCCCATTACCTATGAGCGGAACGTGACGTTGCCAACATACGACCGGCTCCGTTTGATTGAGCCTTGATCTCACATACATCATCATAGGCTCGTATGCTTTCCCCATTACCTATGAGCGGAACGTGACGTTGCCAACATATACATTATCATTCATGTCATATACTCATGCAAGGTGGTTTGTGATTGTTTGTTTATTTACGTTTGCTCACATATGATTATTGCACAATTTTTCCATATAAATACAACAAGAAATCAATAACAAAGGTTTTTAAACAGGTTCACTCGCCAACTTTTGTTGACCCAAAATTCCCCATTTTTACACATGATACGGTGATCCAGTTGAAGCAAGAAACATATAGGACGGCCTAGAAGAATAAATCAGTTTAGATTTTGGATTGTTTATTTAATTTTCCTTTCCTTGTATTGTATGAATTTGGCTTGAATTTAAGTTGTAATTTGAATTTAATAAATATGAAACATTTTAGTAAACATCATGAGCTTTGGTGATAACCCAATTATGCCCCGACTCATATTCCGCTGCGGGTCGGGGTGTGACAGATTGGTATCAGAGCCATGACTATAGGGATATAGGATAGGTTATTAGACCCATAGAGCCTATACTATAGTTGATTAGAATTTTTAAATCGTTTGTGTGTTACATGTAAAATTCATGATGTTTATATGCTTTATGTTTATTGTTACATTCAATGTTATGCAAGCATGTTCATAAGTACATATTATTATACGATGCTCATCATGAATCATATCCTCATAACATACCATATCCATGAGAGCACACACCTCACAATTCCTATGATTTTTGCAACGATTTTTGTATTTTCAAATCACATCAAAGTGAGTTCTCATGACGGGCATGTAGTAACCGGAAGGGTACGAGTACCGGTAGTCGGAACGTCCTGGCTAGGCTTGGCATTCGTATAAATCCAAAATAAAGGACCAGTTTGCCTACCTGGGGACTAACGATGAGAGTACAAAGGACCTATTAGGCCAAAGCATGCTATACCGAACGTCGTGTGAGCTAACCCCAGTTTGAGTTGTCATTGTGTCTATACCTGGACACCCTCCGACCATACATCTCGCAAACATATTTCATGGTTTTCATTCGGGTGATGCGAGTGTTAAACCGCCAACACCAATGTGAATCCTACTAAGCCAATAGTCGTGGGGGCCCACATGACTACACAGGCGATGGTATGGGGGACATTGGAGGCCCAAACATGAGCAAACCCAAGACATCCTATGGATGTAGTTGCATTATTGATGATTATGTTATTTTATTATTTTTAACGGCACATGACACCTAAAAAAAAAACTCCTTAAACTCACAATCTTCATATGTATGTTCCTGTAAATGTCGGCTAGGTAGCTACATGGAGGTAGAAAGTCAGGAAGGTCAAACGAACGCTTGGCCACCCAAATTGCAAAACAAATGGCCGTGGTGCTTCCTGACATCGTAATTCAAGTCCAGCAAGCCCTCACTGCAAATCCCATCAACCCTCCCAATCAAGAAGACCAGAACGTCGACAACCCTCCCTCCAAGAAGTGCTCCTACAAACACTTCAAGTCTTGCGATCCCCCAAAGTATGAAGGGACCGAAGGTGTCACTGCTCTCCTCCACTGGTTTGAGGAAATGGATAACACCTTCCTCAATTGCGATTGTCCCGAGGATTGCAAGGTACGTTACGCAACCGGGAGACTGTTTGGGGTAGCCCTGACCTGGTGGAACACAGAGAAGGGTAAGAGATGAGTCGAATACGCCATGGCCTTAACATGGGAAGAGTTAAGGGAAATAATGACAAGACGCTTCTGTCCAAGAAGCGAAATCAAGAAGTTAGAAGACGAATTCCACTCCCTAAAACAAAAGGAAGGAGATCATACTTCCTACAATAAAAGATTTCTCGAGCTGAACCAAATGATCCCCAACTTGTTCACCCCAGTGTACCGCTTGGTTGAACACTACATTCGAGGCCTCCCCTCGAAAATTCAAGACTCGGTTCTAAGCACTTCACCTGCAACACTGGAAGCTGCAATGGAACTAGCTACCGAACTTACCGAGAATCGCATCCGAAACGGTAAATTCAAGGAGGAGAAAAAGAAAGCCCCCATTGAGGCTCAAACTTCAAACCATTCTGGCTCCTCTTCGAAGTTTACTGGTAAAAGGAAGCGAAACACCAGAAACTTTGCTGTCACTCAAACAAACCCTCCTATCACTGCCGCACCAATCACCCAAGTTGCTCCCTCAGCTGCACCATACAAAAAGCCATACTCCGGCCCATACCCGAAATGCACCCGTTGCCAATACCATCACTTTCCCGAACATCCCTGCCAATATTGCACTAGCTGCGGCCATGCAGGTCACACCATCCAAACCTGTCGCACACTTCAGCGAATGAACCGCAACCAACCCTCAACCCAAACCCACCATCAGATAGTGGGACAAGCCCAACAACCCTTACTTCTACCACCTACACAACATACGGCCCAAACCTACTACCAACCCAATTACCCCATGATGCAACCCATGCGGGCTTGTTACAACTGTGGTGACCCAAACCACTATAGAAACACTTGTCCACGCTTGGTGAACATCATTCATGCCCAAGCTCAAGCAAATCCGGTGAACCAAGCGAACCAAGCTCCTCCACCTGCTAGAGGAAGAGCTTTCAACATCAACGCCAATCAAGCTAGAGCCGACAACAACGTGGTTAACGGTACGTTTCTCATCAATGGTAGTTATGCATCCATGTTATTTGATACTGGCGCGGATAAGAGTTTTGTGTCCTTAGAATTTGAACCCATCCTCAACCAAACTCGTGATAATCTCATGGAATCCATAACAGTGGAAGTTGCTGACGGGAAACCGGTCTCATTAAACTCTATTATACGAAATTGTACCCTCACTCTAAACGATCACGATTTTCCAGTTGACCTCATTCCTATGAAGTTGGGAAGTTTCGACATTATAATCGGTATGGACTGGCTCAGCCAACATCATGCTGAAGTGGTATGCCGCGAAAAGTTCATTCGCATTCCTCTCGCAGACGGTCAAACCCTACGAATCTTTGGAGAAACCCCTTCGAAAGGACTCAAATTGATGTCCTGCCTTCAAGCCCGAAAGTATCTCCGCAAGAACTATGTCACATTCTTAACTCACGTCGTCAAGAAGGGAAACAAGGAGAAGAAACTAGAAGATATACCTGTAGTGAAAGAATTCCCACAAGTCTTTCCCGACGACATCTCAGGACTTCCTCCCATGAGAGAAGTCGAATTCCGCATTGATCTTATACCTGGCGTACTCCAGTCGCAAAATCTCCTTACAGGTTAGCCCCATCAGAAATGCAAGAGTTGGCCAGTCAACTGCAAGAGCTGACTGACAAAGGATTCATACGTCCTAGCTCATCGCCATGGGGTGCACCTGTTCTGTTTGTGAAGAAGAAAGATGGAACGTTTCGCATGTGTATCGACTACAGAGAACTCAACAAGTTAACGGTCAAGAACCGCTACCCATTACCTCACATCGATGACCTTCTAGACCAACTTCAAGGCGCCACCTGTTTTTCAAAAATCGACCTTCGTTCTGGTTATCATCAACTCAGAGTACATGAAGAAGACGTCCCAAAGACCGCCTTCCGAACTCGTTATGTTCATTATGAATTCATGGTCATGCCATTTGGATTGACCAACGCCCCAGCTGTATTCATGGATCTAATGAATAGGGTATGCAAACCCTATCTCGACCGTTTTGTCATAGTCTTCATCGACGACATCCTCATCTATTCAAAGTCTAAATCTGATCATGAACGACACCTTCGAGTCATCCTTACACTCTTAAGAACCGAAAAGCTCTACGCTAAATTCTCCAAATGTGAATTCTGGTTAAGAGAAGTACAATTCCTTGGACATGTTGTCAATGACAAGGGAATACATGTCGACCCCTCAAAGATCAAAGCAGTACAGGAATGGCAAGCGCCACATACCCCTACCGAGGTAAGATCGTTTCTTGGTTTGGCGGGTTACTATCGCCGTTTCATTGCAAATTTCTCCCGTATTGCTGTACCACTCACGGCTTTGACACATAAAGGAAAACCCTTCATATGGGGACCTAAACAAGAAGAAGCCTTCCAAATCCTTAAGCAAAAGCTTTGTGACGCACCTATCCTCACACTCCCCGAAGGTTGCGATGACTTTGTAGTATATTGCGACGCATCAGGGCAAGGGCTAGGCTGTGTATTAATGCAAAGAGGAAAAGTGATAGCCTACGCTTCTAGACAACTCAAAGTTCATGAGAAGAACTACACTACCCACGACCTGGAACTTGGAGCCGTTGTATTCGCTCTCAAGATATGGAGACATTACCTCTACGGTACCAAGTGTGAAATATACACTGACCACAAGAGTCTCCAACATATCTTCAATCAAAAGGAGTTGAAGATGAGGCAACGAAGATGGGTCGAACTTCTTAATGACTATGACTGTGAAATTCGGTTTCATCCTGGCAAGGCAAACGTGGTGGCCGATGCACTCAGTCGAAAAGGTTATGCGAACTCCATTCGTCTTCTATGTTCGCAAATCATAACCGACATCAAAGATCGAATCCGAGAAGCTCAACATGTTTCTGTAACAGAAAACGACGTACGCAATGAGCTATCTTGTGGAGCAGAACTTAAAATCGAAACCAAATCCGACGGTATTCTGTACTATCTAGATCGCATATGGATTCCCGATCACAATAACCTTCGTGAATTCCTTATGAATGAGGCGCACAAAACACGGTACTCTGTACACCCAGGAGCCGACAAGATGTATCAAGACCTTCGATACACCTACTGGTGGCCTGGCATGAAAAAGGATATTGCTGTTTTTGTTTCCAAGTGCCTTACCTGTTCTAAAGTAAAAGCTGAACATCAAAGACCTTCAGGACTTCTAACCCAACCTGAAATACCTGTATGGAAGTGGGAAAACATAACCATGGACTTCATTACCGGGTTACCTCGCACCTCCAGTGGGTATGAACACTATATGGGTAATCATTGATCGTCTCACAAAATCAGCTCACTTCATTCCAATTCGCGAGGACATCAAGAACGAGAAGTTAGCTCGTATCTACATCAGATCGTAAGCCGTCATGGTGTACCTTTAAGCATCATTTCGACCGCGATGGTCGTTTCACTTCACGAACATGGCAAGCCGTACAAGCCGCTTTGGGTACACGATTAGACCTCAGTACCGCTTTTCATCCTCAAACTGATGGACAATCTGAACGCACCATCCAAACTCTTGAAGACATGCTTCGAGCATGTGTCATAGACTTCAAAGGGAATTGGGACGCTCATCTACCATTAGTTGTATTTTCGTACAACAACAACTATCATTCAAGTATCGGCATGGCACCTTTCGAGGCTTTATATGGTCGTAAGTGCCGATCACCAATATGTTGGCACGAAATTGGAGAAGCACAAATCACCGGTCCAGAATTAATTCAAGAAACAAAAGACAAGATCCATCAAATTCGAAACAATCTTCTAGCGGCACAAAGTCGTCAAAAGAGTTATGCAGACAAACGATGAAAGCCCTTGGAGTTTAGCATTGGTGACCAAGTACTTTTAAAAGTATCACCGTGGAAGGGAGTGGTTCGTTTTGGCCAGAAGGGCAAGCTAGCACCACGCTACGTAGGACCTTTCAAGATACTCGAAAGAGTAGGACCTGTAGCATACAAGCTTGACCCACCAGAAGAGATCAACAGAATTCATCACACATTCCACGTATCAAACTTGAAGAAGTGCCTCGCCGATGAAAACCTCCATATTCCTCTAGAAGACATTCAAGTCGATGAATATATGCATTTCATTGAAAGACCAGTAGAAATTATGGACTTCGGAGAGAAACGTTTAAGACGAAGCCGTATTCCAATCGTCAGGATACGCTGGGAGTCGAAACGAGGACCTGAGTTTACTTGGGAACGTGAAGACTCAATGCACGAGAAATACCCACATCTTTTTCCTGTTACCACTACTACTTAAATTTCGGGACGAAATTTCAAAAAGTAGGGGATACTGTAACATCCGTCGAAAAACGGGTTTACAAACCCGCTTCGTTTATTAATCGAATATCAAGTTATAAAATTTCGTTGCATATTTATGATTAATTTTAATTTTAAACAATACATAATTAATAAACAATTTAGAATTTAAAAACTGTAATTATTGAAAAGTAAAAATAAATTAAATAAAAAAGAAAATAGGATGCCGGGTTTCGAACCCGGGTCAGCCGGAAGAAACAACCAACACACATCTCACCACTCCGCCACTTGACTTGTTTGTTGATATAATGAAACAATTAATACTTATATTGAAACTCTAAATCAAACCCAGTGAATCAGCGCGCCCAATTCGCACTCGCCGGAAATACCGACGATTTCGCCAATTATCGACGGTTTCCTTTGACTAAACGCATGTATTAACATCGACGTCGGTTATAACCGATGTCTAATCCCGCGACCTCAGTCATAACCGCCGGAGAAAGTCTTGACCACGAATCAAGACCATATTCAGACCCAATTCATCTTGATTCTTCCCTATAAATTCACACCCAAGTCTCTGGTAATCTTTTCGCTCAAAATCGCACAATTTCTCGAAGCAATTACCCTCGCCGGAGATATTCTGCAATTGCCGGACATTCGCCGGAAAACAGAGACATACATCAAATCGGTAAATTTCTCGACTCTTTCGTTTTCAATCCATTGTTAGACTTATACTAACTTCAATCCATCAACCAGAATCAATCCCAGACGACGTTGCCAGATTTTCTGCACTCGTCGGAAAATTTCTAGAAATTTCCGAAATCACGCTGTGAATCGGAACAATCATCTAAACCCTCTGATAATCCTTGTTTAGTAACTCAATTTCACAACTCATCGATCAAAACTGTTAATTGATTCATCCAGACGGAATTCACAAATCAGAGCCGACGACCATTGCCGGAGTTCTGAGAAAATCAGTCAGTTCGGTACATTCGATTCCTTAACTCTTTTTATCCATTACAATTCAATCAATAAAATGTTCGACGAACGATTTTAACAAGAACAGTCGAATATCGTTGTTCTGTGTCTTTGAATGAAGAAGACGAAGTCGACGTTGTGTATAAGTATAATATAAATTGAATATTAAACCGGGTTAGACACACAGTCCAGCGGTGGACTGTGTGCAAACACATAGCGCACGTCACGAGTTCGAACCATACAAATGCACCGACTTTCCGAATTAAAACCATTCTTTTTAAAACTGAATCAGAACAGATTCCAGTTGTTTATAAGATTAATATAAACCGTAAGTTAAACAGATAAGACACACAGCCCAACTGGTTGGGCTGTGCGCTTACAAACCGAAGGACCCGAGTTTGATCCGGCTCCCTGCAAACCGGTTCGACCATTTTAAAACCTTTTAATATAAACCAAATAAATTAACATTTAATTTGTATATATATATAATTAAAACACAGATTATTTCGGGTTAGACACGTAGCTCAGTTGGTAGAGCTGCGTGCACGCGTACGAAAGGTCCCGGGTTCGAACCTCACTCAGCGCACCAATTACCACTGTCGACCGGTCAACGGACCGGTCAACGGTCAACGGTCAACAAAAAGTCAACATTTTTTTATATTTTTATTTATTTATTTAATTTAAAAATCAATTAAAAATACTTAAAAATAATATTTTTAAAGTTAGAAAATGACCTTAAACTCACAAAAATAAATCTAAAAATCCTATTAAAATTGTTAATAAAATCCACTTATTTACCGAACCATTTCGTTAATATTTTAGGTTAGTTTTCCCTCGTCGATCAAATCCCAAAACTCGTGCGCATCCAACATCATCAAAAGAACGCACCCAATGTGAGTGAATCTCTACCAATTCCCCATTTTAATCACATTTTGGGGTGTATCATGTGTCGCTTATTATTTATTACATTTAAACACTTGTGCATCCATCATATCCATGATCAAATGTGTATCCAATATGTATCAATTGTTTGTGTGGTTAATGTTTAGATTAAATTATCATTTTCAGTACATACATCATCATAGGCTCGTCTGTTCCCCATTACCTATGAGCGGAACTGTTCCCCATTACCTATGAGCGGAACGTGACATTGCCAACATACGACCGGCTCCGTTTGATTGAGCCTTGATCTCACATACATCATCATAGGCTCGTATGCTTCCCCATTACCTATGAGCGGAACGTGACGTTGCCAACATATACATTATCATTCATGTCATATACTCATGCAAGGTGGTTTGTGATTGTTTGTTTATTTACGTTTGCTCACATATGATTATTGCACAATTTTTCCATATAAATACAACAAGAAATCAATAACAAAGGTTTTAACAAGGTTCACTCGCCAACTTTTGTTGACCCAAAGTTCCCCATTTTTACACATGATACAGGTGATCCAGTTGAAGCAAGAAACATATAGGACGGCCTAGAAGAATAAATCAGTTTAGATTTTGGATTGTTTATTTAATTTTCCTGTCCTTGTATTGTATGAATTTGGCTTGAACATTTAAGTTGTAATTTGAATTTAATAAATATGAAACATTTTAGTAAACATCATGAGCTTTGGTGATAACCCAATTATGCCCCGACTCATATTCCGCTGCGGGTCGGTGTGTGACACAGACAAAGACTGACGTGTGTTACTCGTTTGTGGTTGGTCGTTGACTTGGTTCCTATACGCTACTCTTAGACCAAAGTGCAGCGCATGAGGTGTAAAAATAGACTTGAAGAGTGTGGGAATAGATCGGCCATTTTTAATCCTTTTCTTTTTAACTATTTTTGTTTTATTTTTAAAATAATATTATACAACACTTTTAAGGTAAAAAAATAAAGCATGTATCATGTAAATAATTTAAGCTAATTTCAAGTTTGATAATTTAAGTTGTCATGTACATATATAGAGTTTAGAGTTATTCAAAAAAAAATTCAAAAAGTTGTCAATATAGAGTTTATAGTTATTCTAAAAAAAATAGATTAACTTCCGTTTGCTTCTTGCGGTTTCGTCGTTTTAATGGTTTTGCCCTAATCTTTTAAAAATAGCCATTTTACTCTCTGATTTTTTGGTTTTGTTGTCAGTTTGCTCCACGGCCTTAACTCCATCCATATTGTATATTATCTGAAAGGGTATTTTGGTAATTACAAATATTTGGTAATTTATATTTAATGTAAAGTAATAATATATATTTGCACGTAACTAATACAGTCTTTACCCTCTTTCTCTCTATAAGATCTCCCTCTCTCATATACACCACCACCTATCACCTGACACTGCCGGCCACCCACCACCCGTCATCACCACCAGCAATACCCCCCTTCATTATCACCTAACACACCACCACCATCATCACCATCATCTCCCTCATCTGACTGGCCATCACCACCATCCAGCCGCCACAACTCAACCACCAACACTAGCCACCCTCTGTCGTCGTTGCCTCCTTTTCTCGTACAAACTCAACCGCAGCCTCACCAAACACCTGCCACCAACACACTGCCCGACCGACCACCATCACCACAACCACAACCACAACCACAACACTACCATCATCACATCGCCCGACCACCACCACCATCACAAGGCCGACATCTTCCCGATACCTAAACCCACCGCTGCCGTAACCACCCCCACATCCGGCTGCCACAACAAGCATAAATCTGAAACAAAAATCCAAAATCCCTTTTCCCCAAATCCCATCCCTTTGTTCCCAACACTAAACACCAACAGCCTCCACCAATATCAAACCACCGATTCTCTCTCTCTCCCTCTCTATCTCTTTAAATCGTAACCACCATTAGCATCATCTTCATCAGATCCGAACCCTAGATTAGAGAAAACTGTTAGTGTATAAACTACGTCGGCCAAATCTAAACCTCCAGCGACTAGATCTTAAACATCCGGCTGCCGTAAGCTTTACGTCACCGATAAGTGGTCGAATGTGTACGACTACTTTGACGCAACAATCCTCCATGGTTGATGCTGGTGCTGGTGGAGATTCCTTTACATTAAATCAGAATCAGAAACAGAAAGAGAAGTAGATTTTGCAGAATGAGGATGAAGTTATGAGAATTGAAAGAATGGCGGTGGTTTGACATATGAGAGAGAGAGAGAGAAACGGTGGAGTGCAGCAAAAGGGTGAGGGTGGGATATATTGTATGCATATATTATATAACTAAACGTATATTTAAAGGTAAAATTACCAAAATATCCTTACTTTTATGTGGCAAGTTACCAAAATACCCTTTCAGTTAACAAACAATTTGGATGGAGTTAGAAGCGGGGAACAAAATGAGAAAAACATAGTAAACTTTTGGAGGAAAATGACTAATTTTAAAGGATTGGGGTAAAACCATTAAAACGACAAAACCACATGGAGCAGAACGAAAGTTTACTCAAAAATAAATACCTAAGGTAGTGTAGAAAGAAATTTAAGCCATTAATTTTGAAGATGAAGAGTTGTAGTCGTGACACGTCACATGGAGGTAATTAAAGTGTGACTGGAAGGGTAAAACAGGAATTGCAACAATTGTTTGATTTCTTACAATGTTTATCGTTTTTTAAACGTATGTAACTTTTTTTATATATGATTATTTAAAGAAAAATACACCAAAAAATCGAACGTTTTTTATCTTACAAATGAGTATACAATGAATATACTAAAAAAATGAATCAGGTCTTTTATGATTTTTTTAAGCCGACCAGTTTATGCTGTTTTAGAACTTGGTATTTTATGACATTTTTTAAAACTTGACAGGTTTATAGTGTCTTAAAAACGATCGTGAATGCTGATAGGGGGGTATGTCCGTGGAGCCTAATAACGAGTAGGGCCCTGGGCCAACTCCAAAATCTTGAAAAAGGCCATGTTGATTAAGAAGCCCTTCTTAAGGGAGCCCAGATGATGTTTTGAGGGAGGACCTACAGATGTCAATGTTTGTAATTTGGAAAAATCCTTTGACCTCAATAACTTTGTTGGTAGTGAAGGCATAAACCTAAAAATAGAAGTAAACCAAGTTCAAAACAAGGACTATGTCATGGATGGCAACGCCAAAGCTCATGTTCATCGGCAAACCCTATAACCAGTCGGTTCATGGGTCAATCGAGTCAGATTGCGTGGGCAACCCATCTAGGGTATCTCAGAGTTTGGGGGAGACGAGGGATGTGTAGAAGGAGGTGTGCATTATAGTCGAGGTCAGTACCTCTTCGATAATCAGGCCAGGGAGGTTATTTTGGGTGAAGGTGAACAAGTCGGTTTACAATGAATTTTTGTGACACCCCAAAGTCCTCATATATGTATATATGTTAAAATAAATATTTATAAATGTAATTGTTGTTGGAATGGTAACTAGGATTATGAACCTAGTTAGAGTGTAAGTAAGATTTTAACCTAAAGAATATATTCTAACCATAAAAATATAAACATCCAAACATGAGGGGTCAAATTGGAATGAATGCAAAGAAAAAATATAAAAACAAAAAAAATTAAAACCCAAAAACACACATAGGTGTGTGTGGGTGTCGACCAGAGAAGAAGAAAAGAAGGGGGAACCCTTCTCAAACCCAAAATCAATAAATTGAAAGGCCAATTGGTTGCTAGAATTCGTGCATGAATCAAGATAACCAATTATCATCCATAATTCTCTAACATAAGGTAAGTTGAATTTCATGATTTTGTGATTGTTGTAGAAAGTGGGTTGCAACAATCCACGAGTTCATGTGAAATTTGTATGATCATGAGTTAGAATCACCTTATGGAACACGAATTATGCTTGAATTTGGTTATATTAATGATTAAAAATGAAAACCCCACTTGTAAGTAGTAGCATGATGTAATATAATGATAATGAAGTTGCCAAAAATAGGTGTAATGTTGATGTATGAACTTGTATATGAAAGAGTATTGCTAGATGATTGATGTAGGATGAACATTATGTGAATTTGATTGATTATGCTAATCCATGTTATGAAATAGGAAGAATGTGCATTGACTACTTGTACATTATGCTTTGATTTAGATATGCACACCAAATGTTTAATAAAATGCATAGCATAAAGGTTTTTATGTGATTACAATGTGATCTTGTGTGATTATGATGCTAAACGGTTAATGTCGAGAATGTGAGAAATTATTAATTTGTTATGTTAAGAAGATAATGAAATGAAAACATGAGATTAAAGTATGTTAATTGTGAAATTTTTAGAAGTGAAAGAAGAAGGCACGAGCCATTAAGGTAAGTTTTTATACTTACAAGTACTAGAAATGTGTAGCGTTTTTGTTATGTTTATGTTAAGCTAAAGTTGGCATTCCAGAATATTATAAATTGCTAAATAGGTAGAGATTTAATTATTGAGTTTGACGTGTTATGAACGGGTCAAACAACTAGAATGTGATGTTTAAGAATGGTCCTGATGTTGATCCGTTGCGAACAGGTCAAACAAACTAGAATGTGATGTTAAAGAATGTTCATGAGTTGATCCTTTATAAACGGGTCAAATAACTAGAATGTGATTTTCAAGAATGGGCATGATGTTTACCATTTCGAACGGGTCAAACAAACTTGTATGTGAATTTAAGAATGACATGTAATTGACCCATTACAAACAGGTCAACGAATCAGAATGTTATATTAAAGAATGGTTACGTATGTGATTTATTGCGAATGGGTCGATAAATGGAAAATGTACAATGAATGCGTATCATGGTTGTAGGAAGTTAGTATGATGTGTTTTCATGTAATTTAGTATTGGTTGTTGTTGTTGTGATATAGGTAAGGTCAACCTTTAAATGGCATGCTACGTTCGGAACGAACACACTCCAACCGCTCTCAACGTGCTTCCTTACTTAACTTATGCAAACAGGTCAAAACATGTGGTTGTTATGTAATGCTAGTTTGGTTGTTAAATTATCCGAGACTTGGGTTTCATAACTAGACTAAACAGTTAATATGTATGTAAAATCAAGTTGTTTTAATATTGTATAAAAGTGTCAAATTTAGTCGTAATTTTTGTTGTTTGAAACACTTGGATTGGACCGCTTTAAAGGATAGGCGTTTCTATTTTTTGTCAATCAACTTAGGGGGGGTCCGGGACCAACAGAAAATCGATTGGATTAGGGGCTTAATAACATCAAACGGGGTACACCTTTTAGCCATTCAAGAAATGAAGCTAGCGGGTGTAAACACTTTTTTGATGAATAAATACTGGGGAAGTTCTCGTTTTGATATGGCAGCAGTAGATACAATTGGTAGGTCAAATGGTTAAATAAGCATGGGGATCCAACTATTTTCGAATGTGTTGAAGTTATTAGGAACCAGAGGTTTTTAGTGGTGCGGGGGAGATTAAAACCAACGGGGGAGTTCATTAATATCGTAAATATTTATGCCTATTGTTAGGACTGGATTTTTATTGCTTAAGAATCAGTGATCCTTCAGTATATCGAGGATATATTATCCATGTACTGAGTACTGAATACTGGGAGGATCAAAGATCCTTAGTGACTATAACAGTTTCTAACAATTGACTTCAATGTTTTATTTGATTGTACGGCAGGTATCGATAGTGGACTTGGTCAAGCAAAATATTCGTGGAATATTCGGAGGATTAAGCACGTGTTGAAGGTTAAATGGACGTTATGCATGAACGTGGAGGATCCCGGATATTTTGGATAGTTAGTTATAAGTTAAAAACGTTAATATTTTAGGGGGTATTGAGCTCGTTAGATACATGAATTCACTCGCAAACACTGATATCACAAGATCACTTGGAAACCCTCGAGAAACACACACACATTACACTATAGATCGATTGTAAAAGCTCAATATCTTCCGAAGTTGTAATCTTACTTGTGAAATACACTTGGTGATCGGTAGTTTCCATCACCCGAGGTTTTTTATGCCGGAGATCATACATCGATCAAGGCCTTTTTCCTCGTATAAATCTCGGTATCCATTATTCATTACATTTCATGATTGTTCACATCATTGTTCAACACATAAGCACTCAACCTCACATACAAAGTTTGGTCACATTATCCTTAGTGTGATTTTTGACCAAAACAATTTGGCGTGCACCGTGGGGCAATCGGTGCTTCAATTCTAAAATTTCGTTCATTTCATTCATTTTCATCCATTCTTTTCAACTACATGGCTTCTCATGGAAAATCTGCTTCAAGTGAGATGCTGGCGGTTACCTCATCTCAGGCTTGTGCATCATTGCCTCCCATTCCCCCTGCACCGGCGAGGAGTACCGATAATGCTCAGAAGAAGCCAAAACCAGTTTTCTCTAAGGCTTCCACTGTTTCATCCTCTACACCTACTAACAATGATCTGTCTACTTTGATTTTGCAGATGAAAGGATACATGGAACAGCATGACAAAACTAACCAGGGGATCCTTCGTGGAATTAATGAAATCAAGAAACAGAAGAGATCAGCGGAGGATCACTCTCCACTGATGCCCAGATCATTGGATTTCGCCACTCCAGCAACAACCATTCAGCATTCCAAGGCTTCTGGTATTCAGCATCAAGGATCCTCAGGATTGCAGCATGGATCATTGGCATTGACGCAGTCGCAAACGTCTCATTACCTACCTTATGGATCCTCAAATCAACATCAAGGAGGCTATCTCAACTTAGGAGGATATTTGGAGACAGTTGCACCAGAGGAATCCTATTTCCAGCATCAAGGATCCTTTTCTAAGGATCAAGGATCCTATGCTTTGGATAAGGTTCAAGGATCCTCCTCTCAGGCTCAAGGATCCATGCAGTACCCTTCAAGACCTTCAGCACCCATGTATCCTGGACCCAATGTCTTTCAGGATCAAGGATCTTCAGGGAGTCAGATATTCAAGGATTCTGAAGTTCACAAAGGGGACTTCATCCCTATGCAGAGTATTGCTTCATCTGGTCCAACTATTGCACTTGAAGTGTCTACTTTTGGATACACTTCTGCGATACCGGTTCCAAACCAATCAGGAGTAACAATTTCAATACATCTTTTGGTACTAATTGTGGTTCCATGTAGGATACAGGTATCAATCAGGCTATGGCACGGGAACTTCAGAAGCTTAAGGATATGATATCCAGCGTCCCAGGAGTGGTTAAGCCCATTCCTGAGATCCCAGATGGAAGTCACATGGTGTCTCGCTTCGCACATCCTATATGCAATGCTGAGATACCAAAACGCTTTCAAACCCCCAACATGAAGCTGTACGATGGCACAACTGATCCGGAGGAGCATGTGGCACAATACCGGGAAAGAATGGAGATCAACCCCATTCCAGGAAGCCTGCCTTTGTAAGGGCTTCGGATCCACACTCACTGGATCAGCACTCAAATGGCTGCTAAGTCTTCCTCCTTACTCAATTACTTCGTTTTCTTACCTAGTTAATTTGTTCAATAACCAATTTTCATGTAGTAGAACTTTTGAACGATTAACTAGTGATCTATATAGGGTAACTCAGGGTCGTGATGAATTATTAAGACATTACATCACTAAGTTTAGTAGAGAATCCTTAGAAATCCCTAATTTGGATATTGCCACTGCTGTAGAAGAGTTCAAAATGGGCTTACTTAAGAATTCCTCATTCTATGATGACCTTGTTATGACCCCTTGTAGGAATTTAGATGAAATGAGGAACATGGCATTGAGATTTATTCGTTTAGAGGATGACAAAAGGATCCAGGAGAGACTCTCAGGATCCTCAAAACAGGAAAAACAAGGATCATTCTTTAAGAACAATCGATCCAAGCCATATTCTAAACATGACAATCACAATGTGAACGCAGTTGAACAAGACGAAGACGATGAGTATTATCCTCCAATATATGAATATTGTTTTTCTGCTGATAATAATGAACTATTCCTTGCTATGCAGAATTTAGGTGACAAGGCTAGATGGCCAAGGAAAACTGATAAACCTGGAGCTACTAAGGATAAATCCAAATGGTGCGCTTATCATGAGGATTTTGGCCACCTTACTGATGAGTGCATAGCATTGAGGAAGGAAATTGGCTATCTTCTTAGCAAAGGGTATTTGAAGGAACTGTTAGGAAGGAAACATTCAAGGACTCAGGATACTGAGAAAGTGCCTGAGAGAGCTCCTCCACCGCCAGCAGATGCTCAGATCATTAATTTATTTCCGGTGGTTCTGATATATGTGGAACTTCGTTTTCAGCGGCTAAAAGGCATGCTAAGGAGACGAAGATGGAAAATGGGGAGAGACCAGTCCGAACGTCTACCCTTACACAGCAAAAAGTGATATCCTTTGATGAGGAGGATTGCGTAGACATTCAGGATCCTCATCATGATGGTCTTGTTATTACTTTGTTTATCTCTAATCATTTTGTTCGCAGGATTCTTATTGATGGAGGGAGTTCGGTGAACATAATCCAGTTGGATGTCCTCAAAAAGATGAACATCCCTGAATCTGAGATCATACCAAGATCATCGGTGCTCGTGGGATTCAGTGGGGAACCAAGAATACATTGGGGGACATCAAACTGCCAATTTACATAGAGGGAGTGAATTCTGTCCAAAAATTTTGTGTAATAGATAGCTTATCTTGCTATAATGTTATCCTTGGCAGGCCATGGATACATGACATGAAGGCGGTCCCATCAACATACCACCAGTGTGTCAAGCTTCCAAGTCCGTGGGGAATAGTCAAGATAGAAAGTGATCAGCAGGAGGCGAAGAATTGCTACACTTCCTCGATGAAACCTGCTTCCAAGTCTAGGGAAGCATAGCAATTAAAGCATCCTCCAAAAGACGTCATGGAGGCAAGAGAACAGGACGTCAAGGATATACTTTTAGATCCTGAGGATCCTGAATCCAAGGTGTATTTAGGATCCAGGATCCAGAAGAGCATAGAGCAGGATCTAGTATCCTTACTTAAACGAAGAAAATCTACCTTCTCCTGGAAGCACGAAGATATGACAGGTATATCTATGGATGTTATTACTCATAAACTTGGCATTGACAGGTCTTTCAGGCCAATTCACCAAAAGAGAAGAAAGTTTGCTCCTGAAAGAAATGCAATCATCCAAGAGGAGGTAGATAAATTGCTAAGGGCAAGTATGATTAGAGAAGTCAAGTATCCAAGATGGTTAGCCAATGTGGTTGTTGTTCAAAAGAAAAATGGAAAGTGGAGGGTATGTGTCGATTTTACTGACTTAAACAAGGCATGTCCCAAGGATCCTTTCCCTTTACCCCACATTGACTCCATGGTGGATGCCACGACGGGTCATGAGTTGTTAACTTTTATGGATGCTTCGTCTGGATTTCAGCAACTTCAGATGGAACCATCTGATCAAGAGGATACTGCATTCATGACACCCACCGACATATATTGTTATATTGCTATGCCCTTTGGTTTAAGAAATGGAGGTGCTACATACCAAAGATTGGTGAATATGATGTTCAAGGAGCAACTTGGACTTACAATGGAAGTATACATAGATGATATGGTGGTCAAATCTAAAAGAGCCGAGGATCACCTAAAGGATCTTGAAGTAGCATTCAATATCCTTGACCGATACAATATGAAACTAAATCCTTCCAAATGCCATTTCGGAGTTAAAGCTGGAAAGTTCTTAGGATATATGGTGACCAAGAGAGGAATCGAAGCAAGTCCGGAGCAGATAAAGGCCATAATCAACATCAAATCTCCTGCCAACGCTAAGGATGTGCAAAGATTGGGCAGGAAGAATCGCCACCCTGAACAGATTCATTTCAAAATCCTCAGAAAAATGCATGGATTTCTATGATATTCTGAGGAAGAATAAGAAGTTCGAGTGGACGGAGAAGCATGAAGTTGCTCTACAATCTCTCAAGGATTACCTATCCTCAGCACCGGCTTTAATGAAACCTGAAAATGGGGAACCACTATCCTTATACCTAGCTGCTTCAGGTAAAGCAGTAAGTGCAGTCCTTGTTAAGGATCATGAAGGCCAACAACATCCGGTAGACTATGTAAGTAAAAGTTTACTTGATGCTAAGGCCAGGTATTCTCATTTAGAAAAACTTATTCTTGCTCTAATCATGGCTTCTACTAAATTAAGACATTATTTTGAAACTCATACTATTGTTGTTAAAACTAACTTTCCGATTAAGAATGTTCTCAGGAAACCAGAGATGTCGGGAGAATGGCAAATAGGCTGTTAAACTTAGTGCATATGACATCAAGTATGAGCCTAGAACTGCTATTAAATCCCAAGCTTTGGCTGACTTTGTGGCTGATTTCAGTAGTGATCTACAAAGAGAAGCTGAATTGGAGGTACAACAACTTGAGGAGACCAAGGATCCTTGGATACTCTTCACAGATGGATTCTCGAATGTCAAAGGAACTGGACTAGGCCTACTACAAAAATCGCCACAGGGGGACATTATACCCCAATCAATAGCATGTGAATTCCAAACCACTAATAACGAGGCAGAGTATGAGGCCTTGATAGTAGGTTTGCAATTAGCTAAGTACATGAGGATTAGGTATCTTTAAGTGTTTGTAGATTGTTTATTAATCACTAATCACTATAATGGTTCTTATGCTGTTAAAGGTGAGAAGCTAATCAAATATTTGGAAATAGTCGGCGGATTCTTTTGCTTTTTTCAGTCTAACACAGGTACCCAGGGAGGAAAATGCAGAAGCAGATGCCTTGGCTAATTTAGGATTCTCATTGAAGATGTCTGAGGATGTGAAGATACCCATTATCCATGTTCTAACTCCCGCAATCGAGAAGAGTTAGATAATGGAAATAGTGGATGATGCCGCAATTGTACCTAGGGATGATGCACAATCAACTCCAGCATCATGGATCCTGCCAATCCTGAATTATATCCAAAATGGGGAAGTCCCATTGGAGAAAATCCTAGAACCTTCAGGATAAAGGTATCCCAATTCACTATAATTAATGACATGTTATATATGAGATCTATTACAGGACCCTATCTACGATGTGTTGAGGATCCTGAGATCCAAGAAGTCTTGAAGGATTCTCATGAAGGAGATTGTGGAAATCATACTGGGGGCAGAGCACTATTTTCAAGGATCCTCAGAACAGGATATTATTGGCCTACAATGAAGAAGGATGCTGTGGAGTATGCAAGGAAATGTGATGCTTGCCAAAGACACAGTAATATCCTTCATCAGTCCGCAGAACCTCTGCATCCTATATCCTCATCTTGGCCATTTATAAGATGGGGAATGGATATAGTAGGCAAGCTTCCCAAGGCACCAAGAGGAAAAGTGTTCATGTTAGCTATGACTGATTATTTCTCCAAGTGGATAGAAGCTGAAGCCTTTGCTCAAGTCAGAGAAAAGGAAGTTTACTAACTTTTGTGACAGCTGGGGGATTAGGATGATAACATCAACACCAGTCCACCCACAAGCTAATGGCCAGGCAGAATCATCCAAAAAGATCATCATCAACAATTTGAAGAAAAAGCTCGGATCAAAGAAAAGGAAAGTGGGCTGAAGAACTACCATATGTCTTATGGGCAGATAGAACAACTCCCAAGAATGCTACGGGTCAAACTCCTTTTTCTTTAGTCTTTGGAACTGAGGCAGTGATTCCTACAGAAATGGTAGTCCCTACAGCCAGAACAAGCATCCGTGATCCTAAAGCCAATGCTGAGACTCTGGCTCAAGACCTAGATACCGTGGAAGAATTAAGAAACTTGGCAAGGATAAGGCTGGCTAGTTATCAAAAAAGGATGGCTGGCGCCTATAATAAGAATATCAGGATAAGAAGATTTCAAGTCGGTGACATGGTGCTGAGGAAAGCATTTCAGAATACCAGAATCCTACTGATGGCAAATTGGCACCAAAATGGGAAGGCCCTATCTAATTGAAGCTGAGGCAGGAAAGGGGCATATCGATTACTGACTATGGATGGTGACCTTCTTCCAAGAGCTTGGAATGCTATCCACCTAAAAAAAGTATTTTATGTAAAGGATCAGGGATCCTTAAGTATCCTAATGATCAATTCAGATTGAAGGATCCTCAGAGGATATGAGATTCTTGATTCGGTAACGTTTTACTAATGCTTTCATTCTTATTGTACTTCTTATTATTTATTTTTGATTGAATTTTCAACGTCCAACCTTATCAAGTTTTAAGTTTTGCAGAAGTTATTACAAAGGATAAAGAGGTTGGCCACCTCTCCAAGACTTTGGGCATGTCCCCAGCTAAGGTATCTATTACCTCCTACGGGTCTTTACCATTCACACGAATTGGGTTCCGACACCCTCGCCAGTTGCGCAGGTTATCCACGTATAGTTCGAGGCAATGGGACCAGTACCCGCTTTAGGGGCTGACAATTTCATTGTTGTTGGCTATATGGAGGATCCTAAGTATAATGGTAGACCTACCATACATCCGTTCCTAAGGTTTCTAACATTTTCACGTTAGCTAAGGTTTCGACATTTTCATGTCGCTTACGATTGGATAGATGCAAGTTTGGGCCATACTCCAGTTTACACCAGTTATTTGGGCTTGTCCCCAGTTGTTTGGGCTTGTCCCCAGTTACTAATGATTCTTTCATTTGATATTTGGCTTAGTCCTAAGCTATATATTGTCACAGGTCTATGAAATTGACCAGCTAAGGATCCTGAATCCTAAGATTGAATCAATTGTTATACTTTGACTGACACGACTGTAAGTGTTAAGGATATAGAATCCTAACTTGGATTCCCTGGTATGTCTTATTCTTATTATAATGATCCTGAAATTGTTATACTTTGACTGTAACGACTGTAACCACGGAATTAGAGATAAGTCGTTCAAGATTATATGGCGTTTTATGCCTAGCAGTTGTTACGATTGCAGACTTAAAATCTTTTTATAAAGTCAAATTTTAGGAATTTTACACAATATGATTTTTCCAACCACGAACATGTAAAGGTAGTAATTCAAAAGCAAAATTGTAACACCAAACATAGTCAAAATTCTAATATTATTAGGCCCGCCAATATTTATCAAAAGTATCCAGCCTGGATTTCACCAGCAAAACGTGGATCATCCATCCAGGCCGGATCGGGTTCATCTAACGGTTAATGTTTGTGCAGAAAATTAAAATGCAGGAAATTAAAAGCGAAGGGTGTCAAAGGCTTCATTCTCCACAAAAAGAAGGATCCATCCACCTTTATCACCCCCCATTGTTTCAAGGATCCATGATCCTTAACCTAGGGAAACTATTGTTCAAAATACAAAGCACGAATTGTTCAAGTAAAACAACCACCCTAAGGACCTAAAAATGTGGGCTCCGGCCACGTCTAGAAATATCCATTATCGCCCACATAGGCAGCCTACACTGTGGCCGCCTCACCACTTTCACTTTCACCAGCTTTACCTCCAGCACCTTCAACCGCCATGTCCACTGCTTCCATCTGCACTCCGCTAGGACCTGCTTCATCCGCCGCTGCCGATTGCTCCAGCTCGTCGCCGTTCAGGTTGCTCAATGCTACCTCCCAAGAGGCCAGGTCCCATGAAGATCTATCAAATCCAGGATTGTTAGCCTCTTTGGCCATCTTGATCATGGACTGCAGAACCGTCTTGGCAGCGCAGACCTTGGCCGCTTCAGTAGCATTCATAGCAGCCTCATGAACCCCCACTTCAGCATTCAGCAGCTGTTCCTCAAAGCTCTCCTTCTCCTTTTCCAGCACTTTGTTTTGCTTTTCAAGCCTCGAGAGATCCTTATCCTTGGCAGCAGCAATGGCCTGCATCTCGGCTACAGTCTCTTCGTGTTCAGCCAACTTCTTCTCATAAAAGATCCTCATGCGACTGAATTCCTAGTAATAAACAAGACAAAGAAATATCATGATCAAGGATCTTAACAAACAGGTAAAGTAAAACCTAAGGATCAAGGATCCTTACCTCGGTCAGAACATCATGGAGACGTTTCTCGATAGAGACAAGATCACTCTCAGGATCGGAAGGCTTCTTCCTTTTTGAAGCAAATTTGGCTCTGGTGGTAGCTGGGTGAGGCTCAACGGGAGGAAGCTTCTTCATTGTCTCATTTTTCACAGCCTTGGAGATGATGATGCTGTTGATGTCATCAAGAGCGAAGTCTGCAGACTTGGAAGTAGATTTTTGAACACCTACCAACAGACATAAAAAAGATAAGTTTCTAATTTAAATTAGAAATTTCTATTAAAGATTTACTATATCATACAATTACTTACTTGACATATTGTAGGAGGAAGATGCTTGTACTTCTTCGCTAGGATCCTGGATCCTCACTTTGAATGTTCTGTCTATTGGGTCAAGGCTCAAGAATGCTTTCACTCGATCAATAGTTCTTGGATCCTCCGCTAAAGTTGCAAAGTTCTTCACTGCAAGAAAACAGAAAGATCAAAAGACAGTTACAACAAGGATATAACACATATGAGACCTCTAAATCCTACCCTTGAGTATCCATTTATGAGGCAACGAATCCCCTTCTGGCAGAGAATCTCGTTTAACAAAGAAAAACTAATTTTTCCAAATAGAATCATTTTGGGTTGTTTTGAAGACAGGAGCTGGTTGGTGGGCTTTTACTTTAAACAAAAATCGGTTAGAGCCATGGGTAGTCAAAGAGTACATGAAAGCTAGGTCTGAAAGGTTTAGTTGGAGCCCTTTCTTTTCAATGATTTCTTCAATGATGAACAATGTTCTCCACAACATCGGCACGACCTGACTAAAGCTAATGCCGGTTAGCTTAAAAAAGCTTTGGGTTAGGGTCGGAAAAGGATATGAGAACCCAAGGTGAAACGGTAAGGCAGGAAAGCAAATCCAGGTGTCGGATACCGCATCGCTCCGAGCAGAAGGATCGAAAGGTCTGAAAATGGCCTCCGTGGAAAACAGGACTTTAGGTTCTCGATTTCTGGATCTGTAAACTTACAGATCTCAGAGGAGGGGTCCTTTAGTATGTGTTGTGATTGAAGGAGATCGCCGGATTTTTTGGAGGCGGGATTTGGAGAAGATCGTGTATTCATGGTTCCAGAACTTAAGAATAATCGAGAAGGGAAGAGAGAAGAATACCTGGTTCACAATGCTTGGTGTGGATTTATGATGGATTTGTGCAGATTTTAAAGGGTCTTCCCCATAAATAGTGATGATGGTTGTGAAGGCTATGCGAGTCCCATCAGTCACCCTAACGGCTATAGTTGAATTAAAGATAATATGACAGATGTGATCTACTATCATAACCGCCATATTGGGGGCAATTGTTAGGACTGGATTTTTATTGCTTAGGAATCAGTGATCCTTCAGTATATCGAGGATATATTATTCATGTACTGAGTACTGAATACTGGGAGGATCAAGGATCCTTAGTGACTATAACGGGTTTCTAACAATTGACTTCAACATTTTATTTGATTGTAGGGCAGGTATCGATAGTGGACTTGGTCAAGCAAAATATTCGTGGAATATTCGGAGGATTAAGCACGTGCTGAAGGTTAAATGGACGTTATGCATGAACGTGGAGGATCCCGGATATTTCGGATAGTTAGTTATAAGTTAAAAACGTTAATATTTTAGGGGGTATTGAGCTCGTTAGATACACGAATTCATTCGCAAACACTGATATCACAAGATCACTTGGAAACTCTCGAGAAACACACACACATTACACTATAGATCGATTGTAAAAGCTCAATATCTTCCGAAGTTGTAATCTTACTTTTGAAATACACTTGGTGATCGGTAGTTTCCATCACCCGAGGTTTTTTATGCCGGAGATCATACATCGATCAAGGGCTTTTTCCTCGTATAAATCTTGGTGTCCATTGTTCATTACATTTCATGATTGTTCACATCATTGTTCAACACATAAGCACTCAACCTCACATACAAAGTTTGGTCACATTATCCTTAGTGTGATTTTTGACCAAAACACCTATAATGATCCAATAACGAGAAGATCTTTTTAGGTGGAATTGATTTCACTTAAAAGATCAGTTCATGGGCTATGGGTTTTTGGAGGTGATTATAATGATGTTAGGGAGCCAAATGAACGGTTTAATTCAGAATTTGTGCTATGAAATGCTATTTTTTAACCAGTTTATTGATGCAGTGGAGCTGGTGGAATACCATATGGAGGGACAGAAATTCACTTATCATTTAGACAATGGTATCCATGAAGCAAACTTGACCGTTTTCTTGTGTGTAGGGGTTTCCATGATAAGTTGGCCCATGGCTTCAGTTGTCGCTTTGTCGAATGTGGTATCAGACCATTTCCCTATCTTTATGTCTACTACCTCAATGGGTTTTGGTCCGATACCATGTAGAATCTACAACTTTTGGTTAGATATGTCGGGCATAATTGAATACCTTGAGCTATTGCTGGCAAGTTTCGGATTCGAAGGTCTTGCTGACTTGGGCCTTGCGGTTGAATTAAAATGGTTAAAGCTTAAGGTGAAGGAATGGGTGAACAACTATAAGGTCATTATAGAGGGGGTATAAAGATAAGATGGCGAAACTGGTATCTTTGGAGCTTGAAGTCGAGGAGAGGAATCTGACTCCTCAAGAGCTCAATAATAGAGGCGAGTGTAAAAAGGTTATTATGGAGATGGATTGAGCTAAAGTTATGGACTTGAAACAAAGATCATGGGTTAAATGGGCTTTGGAGGGTGACGAGAACACAACATTTTTCCATAACATTTTAATCGCCAAGCTCTAACCGAAATAACGGGTTAATGGTTAATGATATTTGGGAGACTTCGCCATCGTTGGTAAGGACATAATGTGTTCCTTTTTGCACATAAATTTCAAGAGCCGCTCGACATTAAGCCCAGTCTGTATGCCTAAATTTGAGCCAGCTTTCGGATGATGAGTCAAAGATGTTGGCTTCACTGTTTAAATTAAGGAGGCGGTATGGGATTGTGCCGGGAATAAAGCCCCCGGTCTGGATGGTATAAATTTTCGCTTTCTTAGACGTTGTTGGGGTTCGTTACAAGCTGATTTTGTAAAGGTTTTAAGGAATTCTTGTAGAATGCAACGATCTCTCAAGGCTGCACTTCTTCGTTTATTGCTCTAATTCCTAGGTGTACCGACCCAAGTGGTTCGGGGGACTATAGACCAATCAGTCTTGCCAGGTTCATGAATAAGGTAAGTATTGGCGAATCGGATGAATTTAGTTATCAATAAACTAATTTCCGAGGAACAAATCGCCATTTTGGCAAACAAGAGTATCTTGGATGATCCACTTGTTATTAATGAACTTATTCCATGGTTGAGGCGAAACAAAAAAAGGGATTTATCTTCAAAGTAGACATCTAAAAGGATCGGATTCGCTTAATTGGGGGTTCATTGACTCAATAATGGATCAAATGAAGTTCCTGTTGATTCAGAGAAAGTGGGTTATGGCAATATACACTAATGCGCGGGCGTCGGCCTTTGTTCAAGGGTCGCCCACGCAGGAGTTCATGTCCTGAATGGATTTGAGGTAAGGGGACCCCTTGTTTCCATTTCTCTTCATTATCGCAATGGAAGCACTAACTAGGGTTACGAAGAAGGTGTGTTCACTTGGCCTGTATGAAGGGGCCCGATTCATTAACCATGGTTCAGTTTTATCACACTTCCTATATGCAGATGACGTTATATTTGTTGAGGGTTAGTTGAGCTTGAGTGTGAATAACTTAAGGAGAAGTCTCCGGTGTATTTATCTTGCCTCGAGACTTCGGATAACCTTGCAAAAAGTAGTTTTTTGGGGGTCAGTGTGAGCGATATTCAAATACAAAACATGGCGAATGTGTTGGGATGTAGGGTGGGTTCATTCCTATTCAAACGGGGCTTCAAGTTCGCGCTAATACGAGTCTTTTTAAGCATTGCAAACCAGTAGTCGATGCGTTCAAGAAGAGATTGGCTATATAGAAGACGAATACATTGTCATTTGGTGGACGATTAACGTTGGTTAGATCAGTCCTAAATGACATCCTACATACTACTTTTCATCATATAGGGCTCCATCACAAGTGATTGATCTTCTAGAAAGGCTCCGTAGGGAGTTTTTATGGGGCGCTACACCTAAACAGGGAAATATAACTTGGGACGCTTGGCATAGTGTCATGAACCCCAAGGAGAAGGGTGGGGCGGGGATTAGGTCATTAAAGGAAGCGAATCTCGCCATGCTAGCGAAGTGGTGGTGGAGGTTTAAGGTAGACCTAGAAAGTTTGTGGCGAAAGGTAATTTGGAGTATACATAACAATGCTAGAACATGAATTTGGCCCGGTAAATTGACGGTAGATGGGCCTTGGAAGCAGATCATAAAGATTTCAAAGGACTTGGAAAGTTATGGGGTGAATATGGATAGGTGCTTCCATGCTATTCCGGACGTAGAAGATTCTATTGTTTTCTAAAAATAAAGGTGGCAGGGAGATGACACTTTACACAGCAAGTTCCCAACATTATTTTCTCTGGAAAGATACAAGAACGTCAAGGTGGTGGAACGGGTCTAGACGATAAACACGACAGTTGTGTTGAATTTTAGCTGGATGCGTCATCCGTCCTCGCTTGACAAACTGGCTAAACTGCAAGACGTTTCCCATGTATTATTTTCGGGTGTAGTGGGTCATGGTGCAGACTGGTGGAGATGGGACCGCGATGATTCGGGTACGTTTTCTTTTAAGTTTCTCAAAAAGACTTTACAAAACACAAGAATTTCAGATTTGGGGAATGATTTTGTATAAAACAATTGGATACCGTCCAACGTTAATTCTTTATCGTGAGGGATTTTGATGGGTAGAGTATCGACACTTGTTGCCTTAGCCCGAAGAAATGTCTCTACAGGTTATATTATTGATGCAGATTACGCGACTATGCCTGATGTGCTAAAATTAGTTTACTAATTTTTAACTATATTAACCTAATATAGACACTAAGTTATACTCTAGACTCTTTAAAACTACTAACCGACAAGTGAACTGATTGACTCTAATAAGGCTAAGTAAGTTGGAAATCGAACCCACGAGACTCTTTTTATTACGTAAATTAGACTCATTAGTCCTATTGACTGAACGACAATTGTTTTTATATTTTGAGTGGGGGGCATTCTAATATCTTAAAATTGCAATTAATTAAATACCACCTAAGACAAACTAATTAAGATTGGAATTGGACTTTGGATTTTACTTACATGATGATGAAACGACTACCTAGGTTGGAATCCTACACGGCATGGATTGGTTTTCTATTGGTATGACAATGTTATGGAACCAGGATCTTTAAATACTAAACTTACCGGATGACCGAACAGGACCCTCGACCCCTCTCGAGAAGACACCTACGGAGACCTAGTAAGCTTTTTATATTACCTATTATTATGGAATTCCACACGACTCTCATATTGTGTTAATAAAGTACCTTAAAGTGACAATTTCCCTCACGGTATAAAAGTCTAAGGTAACTAGGGTAATTTGGTTTAACTCGATTAGTAAAGGTTGAAAGGGAAACTAATGTAGTCTTTTCACAAAGATCCTAACTTTAGCGATCTAATAACCTAGACAAATCGATAATCTCCTCCTCACGGATTTTAAGATTAGTTGAACACCTAGACCTACTTGATTCACGAATATAACTCATACGGTGTATTGTCCAATTAACCATGAAAATCAAAAGCACAAGTGATTATGATCTAACACGAACCTAATATATGAAAGATATTCAACAAGGCACATGTGAAGATAATAAACATGAAATCAAGCAAGTGGAAGTACTCGTATACGCCAAATCAAACTTACCAAGTCTTTACTTTATTAACAATCCATAAATAAAGTCATTAACCAAATAAATCCAAATTTTATCATGTATTCATCCTACCTAGGTAGTTCAAATAATTTAGCCAAGTATCATAGTAAGTAGAAGAACAAAGATCATATAATAAATGCAAAACATGGTTTGAGTATATGAAAATAAGAGAACGAAGAAACCCGATTGATTATTCACGAGTCAACTTGAGCTCGAACCTTCAAATATTCAACCAGAGCTTGAGAACCTTCAAATCCTGCTCTTGAACCCTTGAATTTCCCCTATATCCGATCTTAATTAGTCTAGGGTTTAGTTTCATGAGTATATGTGTTTTTATATGACATTTGCATGAAAATCCTGACCAAAAACCAAAACTTTATGCGGAAGAGGGCTCCTCGTGTCGCGCGAGGAGCATATCCTTACTCTGTCACGCAGCGCGACGTGTTAAATTTAGTCAACAAGTCAGCCATCTTCGTCGCGTCACGCGACGGACCTTCATTACATAGGTCGCGCGACGTGGCAGACCAATTTCTCTTGATTTATCTGTTTTTTCGTTCCTCGTCCAACCGTAATCGTCCCGGGCTTGGTTTTATTCAAACTTAGTGCATTTTTTGCCCTTCTCAACAATTTTCAACACTCGAGACTTGGAAAACGCAAACAAATTAGTAATATACAAATTCTACCTGAAAACGACGCAAACTGACTCGAAAACTAATTGTACACGAAAACAAATGTATTTTGCAATACATCAATGCCGACTATGCAGTTGAAGATGTGGACCATTTATTTGTTAATTGTCATGTGGCCCATTTAGTGTGGGATTCTATTTCCCAGTGGTGCAAGGTGTCAAGCATATCTGCTTTTAGTGTCAAGGATATTTTTGGGTGGCACAAACAAATGAGGGATTGCAAAAAAATGGAGAAAGCTGGTAGATGTTGTGATGCAGGTGGCTTTATGGGTTATGTGGAAAAGGATGAATGAATTGGTGTTTAACAGAAGGTAAACAAATGCGGCTCTGATGATAGGCGAAATCAAACAACTTGGGTTCTTATGGATAAGTAGTTGTTTTTGGATGAAAGGTATAACTTGGGTGGAATGGTGCAATTTTAATGTTTCGAATAAGTGTAGTTAATGTGATGAAATCTCGTGTATGGTGTAACTTTGGTGTAGGGCTGTTCAAATTGCTCGACGTTCGATCGAAAAATGTTCGGAATTTTCTCGTTCGATTCTGCTCGATAGAGAAAGGTGCTCGGTTCGGATCGCTTCGGTTTGAAACTAACTGAGCATGAGCAAAGGTCCTCTTAGTTCGGTTCGACTCGGTTAGCTCAAACTATTTTTTAATATACATATATCAATTCTAAAATTTGAGTACAAGGCTTTGGAAGCAAAATACAACAATTTTAAGTACAATTACAACCATCTATTCTAGAAACAAAATACAACAAAATCTAAATTAAAGTGATTATCTAGTTCTCCTACTAGATTCCATGCATCATCCTCGTCATCATATTCCTGCAACATATATAAAGTATAGTTCAACACACAAGGCATTGGCGAGTATACAAGTTTGAATACTAAATATAATAAAAGTCCATCATTCAACATGGCATAAACGGTTACTGAAACTCACATATCATACTAGCAATGCTACTACACATGTCAACCCAAAGTTTACCGCTAGCGTAATCTAATCATAACAATGAAAATGCCGTTTTGTTTACTTAACATGACCTCACAAATACGGGTGGTTCGTTACTCCTATAGCGCTATATATGTTAAGGGAGGGTTATACACAGTTAATGACGTAGTATAAAGCATATGATCCTAGCATAAATAAGTTTGCAAGTATACGAATTAAGCATGTATGTTTGAATGATGTATTGTGATTTATTGTGATTTAGTGGGTTGATATAGCATATAAGTTTCACCCCAAAAGTGTTAAAGGTAAAAGAGGGGAGTTGAGTATGCTCACAATTTTGCAAGCTTCCTAGTATTCCGTGCGTAGATTGTTAAAGTGATGCAAACAGAAGTTACCCTACAGGGGGTAAACAGGAGGGCGTGAGTATTCTGATTTGGATCATAGATCCTGATTCTGAAGTAGAAAGTACGAAAAAGAAGACGGGAAAATGCCACTTCGTGCGACGTGACTTGCACCTCCGTACGAAGTGACTGTCCACTTCGTGCGAAGTGACAGTTCTGTAATGTTTTAGCTCGTTTTGTACCCGTTTCAACTTTGGTTTCTGTGAACGGGGTTCCGTAACAACCCGCTTTTTTGCAGCTCGTTACTCACGTTACGCCTAGCACCAGAGATTCAGATCATAATGTGAACTATATCGCTTACTACGCTACATCGCCTACTTTCACACTACATCGCTTATTTCAACACACTACATCGCACCTCACAACGCTTACGCTCGCAACGCACTCGCTAAATACTATAAACTTTGCGTGATGTTTCCAAGAGTATTTGCTCGCTTAAACAACAACGCGACTCTCACAAGACTTGGGAACTGAGATGCCTACTATCTAGCTCAATTATCTTATTTAATTAAATTTAAATGCTTAACAAAACTACCTAATATGAATTGAATCGCCAAACAAGCACCTAACGAGGAAAAGATGAACAAAACATAGCCCAAGGGCCAAGTTCGCCCGAACTTGACCAGGCCTGATAGACTCAAGTTTACTCGAACTTGTGACAAGTTCGCCCGAACTTGTGACAAGTTCTGTAACAACTCCAAATTTTGTTGTTATTTATTCTATCCCTCTTTCCGTTTATTTTTTTTATCTCAATCATCTGTACTCCGAGATTTGGATTATGAAAAGTTTATGTTAATGAATTATGTTTTGTCACATCTATATCGCATTTAATCGCTTATTAATCGCTAATTCAACTCAATCACAAGTAGTTATACTACTTTACGAGCCGAGTGTGTTATTGTTTAATAAACACTTGCGCCATCGCTAAGCTTATCTCATCGTATCGCAAAACGTGGTTAATTATGTGGAATTATGTTTATGTGTGTTATATTTATTTATGTTATGGTTTAATATCGCTAAAACGCTCGCACGCTCACGTAACTCGCTCTCTCTCAAATCAATGGTAATATAACGCTTAACGCTTCGCTGAAATGCTTAATATAACTATCTAACGCGAACCGAATCGACAAACAAACTCATAACGCGAAATAATCTAACAAAACTTGGCCACTAGGTCAAGTTCGGCCGAACTTGTGCATCACAAGTTCGCCCGAACTTGTCTGGTGCACCTAACTCCTCAAAACTTAACAAGTCCGCCCCGACTTGTATTAAAACTTAGCGAAACTAACAAGTTCGCCCGAACTTGTAGCAAGTTCACCCGAACTTGATGTTTCAGCCCACTCTCTCACTTCACCTATAAATAACCAGCTCCTCTTCTCATTTGAACTTGCTGCAAGTTCTCCCGGAGCTCCCCAAAACCAAAACCTTTTGTGTTTTAAGTAAGATTCCACCCGTTTTTCAAGCTACAACAACGTTTTACAACGATTTTGCACAAGGCTTTGCCTTCGTTTTCATCAAAACTCTTCCGTTTACGAAAATCTTCATCTTTTTATGCAAAACTTCTGTTTTCACTCAAATCTATGCTTAGATATGATTAAAACCTTTAAAACATCGATTTTTACACCATATTCGGACTAAATGACGTTTTTTCGTTCACTTGGAAGTGGAACGAGGTGTTGTTAAGCTAGATCTCAGATCCGAAAGCACAAGGACGAAAACATCACCTTGCACAAACTGGACTAAACCGTTCGAACCTTCAAGTTTGCCCGGATTAGTCCGAGTTTCTGTAAAATGGCTAAAACTCGCTCCAAAAGACCTCTTCAGCCTTGGTTTTGCTTAGTAGCCAAAGGTTGGAGGGATTACAGATTGGTATCAGAGCCATAACTATAGGAAAATTAGGTAGAAGTTCCATGTTTGCCTTAGACTATAGTTAGGATACCAAATCAAACCGTTACACATCGATTAACGTAGAAAACCAATACGAACAGACAAGTTCGCCCGAACTTGAGGGCAAGTTCACTCGAATTGATCAAGTTCTCCCAAACTTGATCAAGTTCGCCCGAACTTGACCAAGTTCGCCCGAACTTGTCAGTCCCTCCTCAACAACAAAGAAGTTCGCTGGGATTGAGCAAGTTTGCTCGAACTTTACATCAGGTTGATGCCAAGTTCTCCCGAACTTGACCAGAACCCTTCGACACGAACTTTTAAACATTACTTTTCCTAAAGCAACCACAACACACATGAAGAACACTCGTATCACACAAAACGAGTGATCAAGTCGAGAATAGGTGTGAAAACCAAGAACTCTCGGTAAGATCATTCACTCCCCGCATCCTCTCGCACGAGATACCTTCGTTGAGTTACGAGTGATATCCAAACCTCGACGAGAATCTCCATTTCTATCTAGTGGAACTCCCGACTTGATCGGTGAGCATATCCACAACTAGGAATGATGTTGTTAAGTTAGGGGTGAAACCCGCATCTTAATAACTAGTTCCGCTCCTTGATTTTTAATCCCACCAGAGTCTCGATTATTTCGATGACTCGGAACACGACGTAACTGGATGGATAAATGCCGTTAACCGTTGTACGGCGAGAGCATTTGTCTATTAGGCCAAATCATGTGTCCGAACTTAGAGAATTTTCGAATCACTTTGGGTAGTCGCTGTTTCAAAACCCAGGACGCTCCCAATTGATTTAAGCCTATAATCGTCGATTTTACGCATCATCGAGTTTATTTATTACTTATGAGTTTAAATTTATGGATTTTACGCTTAATCGATTTCTCGATCTATCGCTTTTACGCTCCATCGATATATGCACAACTCGCACAGCTCTCGAAATCTAAAACACTAATTAATTCACCAATCAAAACTAATCGCTCAACCGCATACGCTTATGAGGTCATACGCGTCTCATACGCAACTTTACTCGCTATTTACGCTATCATATCGCATCTCGTACGCGCTATGCATGAATTAATTTGAAGATTTAGGTGCAAATACGTGCTTACATGCCTATATGCTTATGTGATTACGTGCTTATGTGGATACGTGCCTATGTGTTTGATGCCTTAATTGTATAATAATAATAATAATAATAATAATAATAATATAATAATAATAATAATAATAATAATAATAATAATAATAATAATAATAATAATAATAATAATAATAATATAATAATAATAAAACTTTTGAACATAAACCTATCATAATCAAATCTCACCCAATCGAATCCTTCAATGTAGATGTCTTCTATGGGATCGCACACCAGAAGGAACCATCAGTGCAGCCAAGCTGACAAGCGCATTGCATCACTAGTGGCCAAGGAAATGGCCAAAGTGATCCCTCAAATCGTCTGCGAGATCCAAGCTGCCAGCAGCAACACTTCTGTGGACTCGAAAGTCGACCCGCCCAAGACTTCCTTCAGCTTTGAGCAGTTCAAAGCTTGTGGACCCCTTACTTTTACCGGAACTAAAGGACCAAGTGCCATGTTCCACTGGTTTGATGCTATCAAGGTCACATTTCTCCAGAGTGGGTGTCCCGAACCCCTTCGAACTATTAACGCTACCGGCATTTTCCAGTCCAGGGCTCTCGGCTGGTGGACCGCGGAGCGTAACAAGAGGGGAAACGATGAAGCCTACGGACTCACCTGGGAGGAACTTAAAGCAATCATGATCAAGGAAACTTGTCCCTTCTATGAAATCCAAAAGTTGGAGAACGAGTTTTGAGGAATTAAGCAAGACGGACCTGATAATGCTGGTCTAACGGCTCGATTCAAACACTTAAGCATTATCTGTCCCGGTCAAGTGGACACGACCGAGAAAGCAATCAAGAAATACCTCAACGCTCTGCTGACTGCGTCGCTGACTTTGTTCAAGCAGCATGCCCTGCTACTATTGAGGAGACCTACCAGCTAGCCGCAGAGATCAATGACAAACGGGTTCAGTCTCGTTATTTCAAGAACATCAAGGTCGCAAACCAGGCCATCACCGAATCAGCAGCTCCTACCGATCAGCCTCGAGAGTCAAAGTCTAGCCGCCGGGGTCATAAAAGGGAAAACCCAAGTAAGAACTTTGCCCTTACCGCACCGCAAAACCCTCAGCCGCTTCAGTCTACAGCACCAAACGCACCGCCGGCATAGCCTGTGTATACTCGTCCTCATCCTCTGTGCTCGAAGTGCACTTATCATCATGCAGTTGGAGGCAACTGTCGCTTCTGCACCAACTGCAACATTTACGGCCACTTTATTGTCAGTTTCCGTTCAGGCCCGCGTCAATCAGCTCCTCAGGCCCCAGCAGCACCAACTTTACCAGCTCCCCCTCGCACTCCTCAGGCTAATCAGCAGCAAGCGCCAGCCCCAAAGGCCTGTGCTTGCTACACATGTGGGGACCCAAACCACTTCAGTAACGTCTGCCCCAACAGAGCTGTCAAACTAGAGCTGCATCAACAGCAGCCTCAGCCTCAGCCTCAGCAGCAACCACCACCACAGCCTCAACAGCAACAACAGGCTGCGTGTGGACGGGCCTTTAACCTCAATCATCGCCAGGCTCAGAACGACAACAATATTGTCAACGGTATGTTCCTTGTCAATGGTATTTATGCTTCATGTTTATTTGATACTGGTGCCGATAATTGTTTTGTATCGTTAGAATTCGAAAAGGTTTTAAAATGTAAACGCGCTAAAATCCCAAAGACTTTCCATGTTGAAGTCGCCACCGGAAGAACCGTTACCGTTAACTCCGTCCTGCGTGGTGGTACTCTCGATCTCAACAACCACGTCTTCTCGATCAATCTCATACCTATGCAATTAGGTAGCTTCGATATCATAGTAGGCATGGATTTTCTTCGTGAAAATCATGTTGAAGTTGTATGCTTTGATAAAATGATTCGCTTCCCTCTCCCTAATGGTGATCAGCTACATGCCTATGGCGAGACTCTCTCAAAGAAGTTGATGCTGATGTCATGTACTCAAGCGAGCAAGCATCTGCAAAAGCAATGCGTTGATTTCCTAGCCCATATCGTTAACCCGGAGAAAGAAAAGAATACCTGGAAAGATGTACCCGTTGTTTGTTAATTTCCTAAAGTTTTTTCCCGACGATTTACCCGGTTTACCCCCTACCCGTGATGTTGAATTCCGTATCGATTTGATTCCCGGTGCTACTCCCGTTGCTAAAGCTCCTTATCGCCTCGCACCATCCGAAATGCGCGAGCTATCAAGCCAACTTCAATAGCTTCTTGATAAAGGTTTCATACGCCCGAGCACTTCGCCTTGGGGCGCACCCGTTCTTTTTGTGAAAAAGAAAGATGGGACGTTCCGAATGAGCATCGATTATCGTGAACTAATAAGCTTACGATAAAGAACCGCTACCTTCTTCCCCGAATCGACGACTTATTTGATCAGCTTCAAGGTGCTACTTGTTTCTCTAAGATCGATTTACGTTCCGGCTATCATCAATTACGAGTGTTGGAAGAAGATATTTCGAAAACCGCCTTTCGTACTCGTTATGGCCATTTCAAATTCGTGGTCATGTCTTTTGGTCTTACCAATGCACCTGCGATCTTCATGGATTTGATGAACCGTGTGTGTAAAGCTTTCTTAGATCGTTTCGTCATTGTGTTTATCAATGACATCCTTATTTACTTGAAATCGAGAGACGAACACGCGTGCCATCTCCGTTTAGTCCTCGAACTTCTCCAAGGTAATCGCCTTTATGCTAAGTTCTCTAAATGTGAATTCTGGCTCGAAGAAGTCCAATTTCTCGGCCACATCGTTAATAGACAAGGAATTCACGTCGACCATGCAAAGATTGAAGCTGTCAAGAGTTGGATTACACCGAAGAATGCATCCGAAATCCGTCCTTTCTTGGATTGGCGTGTTACCGTTACGCTTACCGCTTTACTCCATAAAGACAAACCTTTCTTTGGGATTCCAAGCAAGAGGAAGCCTTTCAAACTCTCAAGTGTATGCTATGCAACGCTCCCGTACTCGCTCTTCCCGACGGAAACGACGATTCCATTGTTTACTGCGATGCCTCTAATCTTGGTCTTCGTTGTGTTCTCATGCAACGAGACAAGGTTATCGCGTATGCGTCTCGACAACTCAAGATCCACGAGAAGAACTACACAACCCACGATCTCGAACTCGGTGCAGTTGTTTTTGCATTGAAGATATGGCGACACTACCTTTGCGGTACTAAGTGTACGGTCTTCACCGACCATAGGAGCTTACAACATATCTTCAATCAAAAGGAACTGAATATGTGCCAACGCGAAGGGTTGAACTTCTCAACGACTAGGATTGCGAGATACGTACCATCCTGGCAAAGCAAACATCGTAGCCGATGCTCTAAGCCGACGAAGCTATGTGTATAGTGTTCGTGACTCTCAAGCTTTGAATGATCTCGAAATCATGATTCGCTCCGCTCAATTCACTTGTTTTAACGAGAATACCATGGAGGAAGAAATGAAATGTGGTGCCGAAACTCAGCTCATTGTTAAACTAATGGTATCTATTATTATCTCGATCGTATTTGGATTCCCAGCCGTGATAACCTTCGTGAATTGCTATGACCGAAGCTCATAAATCTCGATACTCCATTCATCACGAGCCGGCAAAATGTACCAGGACCTTCGTCCTAAGTATTGGTGGCCGAGCATGAAAAAGGATATCGCCGTGTACGTTTCAAAGTGCTTAACCTGCTCGAAGGTTAAAGCCGAGCATCAAAGGCCCTCTGGCTTACTCGAACAACCCAAAATCCCGATGTGGAATTGGGAGAGTATAGCTACGGACTTCATTACGAAACTTCCCCGTACTTCCTCTGGTCACGATAGCATTTGGGTTGTCGTTGATCGTCTTACCAAATCTACGCACTTTATTGCCATACGAGAAGACTTTAAGGTAGAACGATTAGCACGAATCTATACCGATGAAGTCATATGTCGACACGGGACACCTAGTGACATCATCTCTGACCGCGACGGTCGCTTTACCTCACGTCTCTGGGAGACTTTTCAATCCGCCCTCGGTACTACTCTCAATCTCAGTACCGCTTTTCACCCTCAAACCGATGGTCAGACTAAGCGCACGATCCGCACCCTCGAAGACATGCTTCGTGCGTGCATCATAGATTTCTGTAGTAATTGGGATACACTTTACCTTTAATTGAATTCTCGTACAATAATAGTTATCACACCAGCTTACAAATGGCTCCTTTTGAGGCACTATATGGAAGAAAATGTCGATCGCCTATTGCATGGAACGAGATCGGAGAATCACAAATCACCGGTCCCGAGCTGATTCAAGAAACGACGGACAAGATCCTCCAGATCAGAGACAATCTCTTGAAAGCTCGGAGTCGTCAAAAGAGTTATGCCGATAAACGCTGCAAGCCCCTGCAGTTCGAAGTGGGAGATCATGTTCTCTTAAAGGTTGCACCTTGGAAAGGAGTGATCCGCTTCGGGAAGAAATGAAAGCTAGCGCCACGATACGTAGGTCCCTTTAAGATTCTAGAAGGATCGGTAAAGTGGCCTATCGACTTGAACTACCGGCAGAACTTAACAACGTCCATCCGACTTTCCATGTGTCGAACCTCAAGAAATGCCTAGCTGAAGAAAATCTCCACGTCCCCCCTCGAGGACTTTCAAATAAAAGAGACTCTCCATTTCGTGGAACATCCAGTCGAAATCATGGACCGAGAAACCAAGAAGCTACGGCGCTCTCGCATCCCTATCGTGAAAGTCCGATGGGAAGGCAAACGCGGTGCCGAGTTCACTTGGGAATTGGAAAGTGACGTGAAGGCTAAATATCCGTATCTCTTTGTTACGGCCACTACATAAAATTCGGGACAAAATTTCCTAAAGTAGGGGAGACTGTAACTACTCCAAATTTCGTTGTTATTTATTCTATCCCTCTTTCCATGTATTTTGTTTATCTCAATCATCTGTACTCCGAGATTTGGATTATGAAAAGTTTATGTTAATGGAAATTATGTTTTGCCCATCTATATCGCATTTAATCCTTATTAATCGCAAATTTCAACTCAATCCAAGTAGTTTACTACTTTAAAGCGAGTGTGTTTTGTTTAATAAACACTTGGCCATCGCAAGCTTATCTCATCGATCGCAAAACGGGTTTAAATTTTATGTGGAATTATTTTTTAGTGTGTTATATTTTTTATTTTTAATGGTTTAATATCGCTAAAACGCTCGCAGCTCTGTAACTCGTTTCTCTCTCAAATCAATGGTAATATAACGTTTTAAACCGCTAAAATGTTAAATATAACATCTAACCAAACCCATCGACAAACAATCATAACGCGAAATAATCTAAAAAAAACTTGGCCACTAGGTAATTTGGGGCCCGAATTTTGGGGCCTTTCAAAAGTTCGCCCAAAACTTGTTGGAAACCTAATCCTCAAAACTTAAAAAAGTCCCCCCCGGAAATTGTATTAAAATTAGCGAAACTAAAATTTCGCCCGAACTTGTAGCAAGTTCCCCCAAAAGGAACTTGATGTTTCACCCCAAATCTCCCCTTTTCACCTATAAAAAAAACCCAGCCCCTTTCTCATTTAAAACCTTGCTGCAAGTTCCCCGGAGCTCCCCAAAAAAAAAAACCTTTTGTGTTTTAAGTAAGTTTTCCCCCCCGTTTTTCAAGCTACAACAACGTTTTTCAACGATTTTGCAAAAGGCTTTGCCTTCGTTTTATCAAAAAAATTTTTATCTTTTTATGCAAAAATTTTTTACTCAAAACTATGCTTTGAATAAATTTAAAAACCCTTTTAAAAAATCGATTTTTTTCCCCCATTTTCGGATAAATGACGTTTTTTTCGGTTTACTTTGGGAAATGGAAGAGGGTTGTTAAGTAGATCTCAGATCCGGGAAACACAAGGACGAAAACTTTACCCTTTCACAAACTGGACTAAACCCTTCGAACCTTCAAGTTTGCCCGGATTAGTCCGGTTTCTTAAAATGGCTTTAAAAATCGCTCCAAAAAACCTCTTCCCGCCTTGGTTTTTTCTTAGGGGCCAAAGGTTGGAGGGATTAAAAGATTTTACAAAAGCAAAACTATGGGGAAAAAATTTGTTAGAAGTTCCAAAGGGTTTCCCAGAAATTTGAAAGGTCCAAATCAAACCTTTTCACATCGATTAAAGTTTGGGAAACCAATTTGAAAAAGACAAGTTCGCCCGAAAATTTTAGGGCAAGTTTCATTTGAATTGTCAAATTTTTCAAAAATTGAAACAAGTTTTGCCCGGAAAAATTGGAAAAAGTTCGCCCGAACTTGTTAAATTTCCCCCTCAACCCAAAAAGAAGTTCGCTGGGTTTAGCAAGTTTCTCAACTTTACTCAGGTTTGATTTCCTTTCTCCCCCGGGAATTCCAGAACCCCTTTGCAAAGAAATTTTTTAAACCCTTATTTTTTCCCAAAAGCAAACCCCAACCACATGAAAAACTCTATCACACAAAACGGGGATAAGTTTGGGAAAAGGGGTGAAAACCCAAAAACCCTTAAGATCATTTCAATCCCCCCACCCCGCCGGGGGGATACCTTTGTTTTTAGTTTCGGGGTTTATATTCCCAAAACCTCGAAAGAGAATTTGCCCTTTCTAAACTAGTGGATTTTCCCACTTAAGGGGAGCATATCCCCAACTAGGGAAAAAATGTTGTTAATTTTGGGGGGAAACCCGCATTTAATAATTTTGTTCCCCTTTATTTTTAAATTTCCCCCAGGAGTCTGATTTTTTTTGAAAAAGGAAAAACACGGGAACGGGTTGGAAAATGCCCTTAAAGTTGTTAAAGGGGAGGGGATTTGTCTATTAGCCAAAAATTGTCGAACTTAGGGAAAAATTTAATATTTTTGGGGTTCCGTTTAAAAAGGCGCTTAAAATTGATTTAAGCCTTAAATCGTGATTTTCGCTTTCATCGAGTTTATTTTATTTATGAGTTTTTAAATTTAAGGATTTTGGTTAATGATTTTTCGATCTTCGTTTTAAAGCTCCCTGATTTTGAACCAAAATCGCACAGCTCTCGAAAACTAAAAAACTAATTAAATTTCCCCAAACAAAACTATGGGTCAACCGATTTCGCTTTGAGGGCAACGGTCTCATCCCAACTTTACCTCGCCAAATTTTTCCCCCAACATAATTTGTATCTTCGGCGAAGATGAAATTTTTTTGGAAAGGGTTTTTCAAATACGTGAAATGCCCATATTCCTTTAAGGGGGATTTGTTTAATTTTGGATTCGGTGCCTATTGGAATTTTCATAATTGGGTTTAATTAAAAATTTTTTTAAAAATAATAATAATAAATTTTTAATTAAAATATAATTTAAAAATAAAAAAATTAATAACTTAAAATTTTTTAAAAAAATAATTTAAAAATTTAATATTTTAAAAATTTAAAAAACTTTTGGAAAAATTAAAAAAAACAAATCAAACTCACCCAAAGAATCCTTTAAGAAATTCTTTATGGGGTAAACCGAAAGGAAAACCCTAGTCACCAAAACTTCAACGATTTCAATCACTAGTGGCCCAAAAATTGGCCCAAAATACCCCCAAAAAAGTTTGGAGATTCCAATTTCCAAACAGCCCAATTTTGTGACTCGAAAGGTTTTGACCCGAAAATTTTCCCTTTAGTTTGAAGTTCAAAGTTTTGGACCCCTTACTTTTTCGGAAACTTTAATTTACCAATTTCCCTTTCCACTGGTTTTGAGGTTTTTCAAGGTACAATTTTCCAGAAAATGGGTGTCCCGAATTTTGGAAAATTAAAATTTAACCTTTGGTTTATAGTTTGGGTTTGGGATGGGAAAACCGTAAAAAAAATAAGGTATGGGAGGATTAAAACAATCGAAAGAATTTTTCCCCTTTAAAAACCCCCGTTTGGGGGTTTTAAGGATTCAAAAAGACAAAGCTGGTCTAACCCCTTAAAAACCCTTTGATTAAATTTTCCCAAACAGAAAAGAAGTAAGAAAAAGATCAATCATGCCAGGTCGAACGACAACAATATTGTCAACGGTATTTTTCCTTGTCAATGGTATTTATGCTTCATGTTTATTTGATACTGGTGCCGATAATTGTTTTGTATCGTTAGAATTCGAAAAGGTTTTAAAATGTAAATGCGCTAAAATCCAAAGACTTTCCATGTTGAAGTCGCCACGGAAGAACCGTTACGTTAACTCCGTCCTGCGTGTGGTTACTCTCGATCTCAACAACCACGTCTTCTCGATCAATCTCATTACCTATGCAATTAGGTAGCTTCGATATCATAGTAGGCATGGATTTTCTTCGTGAAAATCATGTTGAAGTTGTATGCTTTGATAAAATGATTCGCTTCCCTCTCCCTAATGGGTGATCAGCTACATGCCTATGGCGAGACTCTCTCAAAGAAGTTGATGTGATGTCATGTACTCAAGCGAGCAAGCATCTGCAAAAGCAATGCGTTGATTTCCTAGCCCATATCGTTAACCCGGAGAAAGAAAAGAATACCTGGAAAGATGTACCCGTTGTTTGTTATTTCCTAAAGTTTTTCCCGACGATTTACCCGGTTTACCCCTTACCCGTGATGTTGAATTCGTATCGATTTGATTCCCGGTGCTACTTCCGTTGCTAAAGCTCCTTATCGCCTCGCACCATCCCGAAATGCGCGAGCTATCAAGCCAACTTCAATAGTTCTTGATAAAGGTTTCATACGCCCGAGCACTTCGCCTTGGGCGCACCCGTTCTTTTTGTGAAAAAGAAAGATGGGACGTTCCGAATGAGCATCGATTATCGTGAACTTAATAAGCTTACGATAAAGAACCGCTACTTCTTCCCGAATCGACGACTTATTTGATCAGCTTCAAGGTGCTACTTGTTTCTCTAGATCGATTTACGTTCGGCTATCATCAGTTACGAGTGTTGAAGAAGATATTCGAAAAACCGCCTTTCGTACTCGTTATGGCCATTCAAATTCGTGGTCATGTCTTTTGGTCTTACCAATGCACCTGCGATCTTCATGGATTTGATGAACGTGTGTGTAAAGCTTTCTTAGATCGTTTCGTCATTGTGTTTATCAATGACATCCTTATTTACTGAAATCGAGAGTACGAACACGCGTGCCATCTCGTTTAGTCCTCGAACTTCTCCAAGGTAATCGCCTTTATGCTAAGTTCTCTAAATGTGAATTCTGGCTCGAAGAAGTCCAATTTCTCGGCCACATCGTTAATAGACAGGAATTCCGTCGACCATGCAAAGATTGAAGCTGTCAAGAGTTGGATTACACGAAGAATGCATCGAAATCCGTCCTTTCTTGGATTGGCGTGTTACCGTTCCGCTTACGCTTTACTCCATAAAGACAAACCTTTCTTGGGATTCCAAGCAAGAGGAAGCCTTTCAAAACTCTCAAGTGTATGCTATGCAACGCTCCGTACTCGCTCTTCCGACGGAAACGACGATTCCATTGTTTACTGCGATGCTCTAATCTTGGTCTTCGTTGTGTTCTCATGCAACGAGACAAGGTTATCGCGTATGCGTCTCGACAACTCAAGATCCACGAGAAGAACTACACAACCCACGATCTCGAACTCGGTGCAGTTGTTTTTGCATTGAAGATATGGCGACACTACCTTTGCTGGTACTAAGTGTACGGTCTTCACCGACCATAGGAGCTTACAACATATCTTCAATCAAAAGGAACTGATATGTGCCACGCTGAAGGGTTGAACTTCTCAACGACTAGGATTGCGAGATACGTACCATCTGGCAAAGCAAACATCGTAGCCGATGCTCTAAGCCGACGAAGCTATGTGTATAGTGTTCGTGACTCTCAAGCTTTGAATGATCTCAAAATCATGATTCGCTTACCGCTCAATTCACTTGTTTTAACAGAATACCATGGAGGGAAGAAATGAAAATGTGTGCCGAAACTCAGCTCATTGTTAAACTAATGGTATCTATTATTATCTCGATCGTATTTGGATTCCCAGCCGTGATAACCTTCGTGAATTGCTATGACCGAAGCTCATAAATCTCGATACTCCATTCATCACGAGCCGGCAGAATGTACCAGGACCTTCGTCCTAAGTATTGGTGGCCGAGCATGAAAAAGGATATCGCCGTGTACGTTTCAAAGTGCTTAACCTGCTCGAAGGTTAAAGCCGAGCATCAAAGGCCCTCTGGCTTACTCGAACAACCCAAAATCCCGATGTGGAATTGGGAGAGTATAGCTACGGACTTCATTACGAAACTTCCCCGTACTTCCTCTGGTCACGATAGCATTTGGGTTGTCGTTGATCGTCTTACCAAATCTACGCACTTTATTGCCATACGAGAAGACTTTAAGGTAGAACGATTAGCACGAATCTATACCGATGAAGTCATATGTCGACACGGGACCCTAGTGACATCATCTCTGACCGCGACGGTCGCTTTACCTCACGTCTCTGGGAGACTTTTCAATCCGCCCTCGGTACTACTCGCAATCTCAGTACCGCTTTTCACCCTCAAACCGATGGTCAGACTAAGCGCACGATCCGCACCCTCGAAGACATGCTTCGTGCGTGCATCATAGATTTCTGTAGTAATTGGGATACACTTTACCTTTAATTGAATTCTCGTACAATAATAGTTATCACACCAGCTTACAAATGGCTCCTTTTGAGGCACTATATGGAAGAAAATGTCGATCGCCTATTGCATGGAACGAGATCGGAGAATCACAAATCACCGGTCCCGAGCTGATTCAAGAAACGACGGACAAGATCCTCCAGATCAGAGACAATCTCTTGAAAGCTCGGAGTCGTCAAAAGAGTTATGCCGATAAACGCTGCAAGCCCCTGCAGTTCGAAGTGGGAGATCATGTTCTCTTAAAGGTTGCACCTTGGAAAGGAGTGATCCGCTTCGGGAAGAAATGAAAGCTAGCGCCACGATACGTAGGTCCCTTTAAGATTCTAGAAGGATCGGTAAAGTGGCCTATCGACTCGAACTACCAGCAGAACTTAACAACGTCCATCCGACTTTCCACGTGTCGAACCTCAAGAAATGCCTAGCTGAAGAAAATCTCCACGTCCCCCCTCGAGGACTTTCAAATAAAAGAGACTCTCCATTTCGTGGAACATCCAGTCGAAATCATGGACCGAGAAACCAAGAAGCTACAGCGCTCTCGCATCCCTATCGTGAAAGTCCGATGGGAAGGCAAACGCGGTGCCGAGTTCACTTGGGAATTGGAAAGTGACGTGAAGGCTAAATATCCGTATCTCTTTGTTACGGCCACTACATAAAATTCGGGACAAAATTTCCTAAAGTAGGGGAGACTGTAACCACTCCAAATTTCGTTGTTATTTATTCTATCCCTCTTTCCATGTATTTTGTTTATCTCAATCATCTGTACTCCGAGATTTGGATTATGAAAAGTTTATGTTAATGGAATTATGTTTTGCCACATCTATATCGCATTTAATCACTTATTAATCGCTAATTCAACTCAATCACAAGTAGTTATACTACTTTATAAGTCGAGTGTGTTATTGTTTAATAAACACTTGTGCCATCGCAACGCTTATCTCATCGCATCGCAAAACGCGGTTAATTATGTGGAATTATGTTTTACGTGTGTCATATTTATTTATGTAATGGTTTAATATCGCTAAAACGCTCGCACGCTCATGTAACTCGCTCTCTCTCAAATCAATGGTAATATAACGCTTAGCTAAAACGCTGAATATAACTATCTAACACGTACCGAATCGACAAACGAACTCATAACGCAAAATAATCGAACAAAACTTGGCCACTAGGTCAAGTTCGGCCGAACTTGTGCATCACAAGTTCGCCCGAACTTGTCTGGTACACCTAACTCCTCAAAACTTAACAAATCCGCCCGGACTTGTATTAAAAGTCAGCGAAACTAATAAGTTCGCCCGAACTTGTAGCAAGTTCGCCCGAACTTGTAGCAGTTCGCCGAACTTGATACAAGTTCGCCCGAACTTGATGTTTCAGCCCACTCTCTCAACTCACCTATAAATACCCAGCTCCTCTTCTCATTTGACCTTGTTGCAAGTTCGCCCGGAGCTCCTCAAAACAGAAACCTTTTGTGTTCTAAGTAAGATTCCACTCGTTTTTCAAGCTACAACAACGTTTTACAACGATTTTGCACAAGGCTTTGCCTTCTGTTTACAAAAATCTTCATCTTTTTATGCAAAACTTTCACTCAGATCTATGCTTAGAAGTGAGTAAAACCTTTAAAATATCGATTTACACACCATATTCGGATTAAATGACGTATGTTTCGTTCACTTTGAAGTGGAACGAGGCGTTGTCAATCTAGATCTCAGATCCGGAAGCACAAGGACGAAAACGTCACCTTGCACAAACTGGACTAAACCGTTCGAACCTTCAAGTTCGCCCGGATTAGTCCGAGTTTCTATAAAATGGCTTAAACTCGCTCTAAAAATCCTCTTCAGCCTTGGTTTTGCTCAGTAGCCTAAGGTTGGAGGGATGGACACATGATTTCCTCAGCAAACGACGCGAAAACGCACGGTTTGGATGCCAAAACAGTCAAGTTCGCTCGAAAAGCATCAAATTCGCCCGAACTTGTCACCAGATTGGTGACCAAGTTCGCCCGAACTTGATCAATTCTTCATCAGATTTACAAAGTTCGCCCGAACTTGTACTGATTTCCAAAGAAATCAGACAAGTTCGCCCGAACTTGTATCCCACCTCAGTAAATGGGACAAGTTCGCCCGAACTTGTCTAGTTTCTCAGGAAACTTAACAAGTTCGCCCGAATTGTACTCACAGTAAGTCTAAGCATACAAGTTCGCCCGAACTTGTACCTTGAAGTACAAGTTCGCCCGAACTTGTCTGCTATTCTCTCAAACCGTTAACCGTTTCAGCAATTCGGAAGACTGATGCACTTCTGTTCTCTTACAGGCTGATCCGGCACTCTCCGCAACTCCTCTCATATCCCGTCTCTTCTCCTAAAACGCACCGATAGTGAGTATACTTGAACCCTTTTACGCTTAAACGCACTTTTGGGTGTCACATATGTTCGTATATCAAAACACATCACACAACTCAAATGCTTATTCGACATCCCGCTTATACATGACTTTACGTGAAATCTGTTGAACTTTATGTGTTACTTGATTGCTAGTACGCCACCCTTAACATGATAGTATACTAGAGGTTCACCCACCACCCGGAGGCCCAGGGTTATTAAGGCTCGCATTTTTATTTTGCATTTATTTTCCCTTTTAGGATGTGAACGTTTGTTCGCATGCCTCGATCAATCGCGGTTTGTAGGTTTGCTCGAATCTAAGTAGATACATAGTTCACAACTGTTACGTATGTCATGCGGTGTATGCTAAATGCTTTTATATCTATATTGTACGCAAAACTCGTATGCTCACCTTTACTTAATTTTATTGACGTTTATTTTAACATATGTGGCAGGTTGAGGATATTGCTTTAGATGCTTAGATTTAGGTTTTGCTTAGAAAATCATGTAATAAAATCTAGGGGAGATCGAATCGGATGTTATGTTTAAGAGATTTGCTTAATATTGTAATGATTACTTTGGATTATATTGTTTAATAGTATGGGATGTTAAACGTTTAGATATTGTCGCTTAATAGTCGTTATGATGTCTCTTGAACAATCTGATTCGCCTAGTGCCGCGCCCCGATGTTTCTGCCATCGGTTGGGGTGTGACAGATTGGTATCAGAGCCATAACTATAGGGAAAATTAGGTGGAATTGCCATGTTTGCCCTTAGACTATAGTTAGGATACCAAATCAGACGTTACGTATCGATTAACGCCGAAAACAAATACGAACAGACAAGTCGCCCAAACTTGAGGGCAAGTTCGCGTTCATCGAATTGATCAAGTTCGCCCGAACTTGATCAAGTTCGCCCGAACTTGACCAAGTTCGCCCAAACTTGTCAGTCCCTCCTCAACAACAAACAAGTTCGTTGGGATTGAGCAAGTTCGTCCGAACTTGTACTGATTCTAAGGAATCAGGTTAACTTCGTCCGAACTTGTACTAAACTTCAGTAGAGGGTGACAAGTTCTCCCGAACTTGTACCGGATTCTGTGAAATAATGCCAACTTCGCCCGAAGTTGGTCAAATTGACTGGATTCCCAGACAAGTTCGCCCGAACTTGTCTACTACTCCTTCACACTTCGACCGTTTCAGCACTTTGGAAGACTGATGCACTTCTGTTCACGTTTATAGGCTGAAACAGCGCTCTCTTCAATCCAGAACGGCTTCATGTTTGTTTATCAAACACTAACTGTGAGTATACTTGAACCTTTTTTCGCTTTAAACACACTTTTGGGTGTAACATACGTTCAAAACAAAACACATCAAACGCACAAATTGATTCATCACACGCGAATATCTGTTATACATGTTAATACGTGATGATAGATACATATAAGCACTCTCACCTTTACTCGTTGATTTCCAACTTAACTAGTATGATATCATAGTTCGACTCACACCCGACGTGGTCTAGTTACGCACATCACAAACGCGCATCGCAGTCATCTCAGAACTTAGCTGGAGTATTTGTCCTTCGATTTATAGGTTATGTTGTATCTCGTTTATGTATAAGTGGTATTTCGTGACATTTTTCTCTACTATGCTATTATATCAAAACCTGTATGCTCGCCAATACATTTTTGTATTGACATTATTTTAACGTATGTTGTAGGTTTAATGCAAGGTTATATCGAATCAGGATTAGGACTCTCCAGATATACGCTAAAGCAAGTTGTCTACTTTGTTTTATTGTTTGAGAAACTTGGAATTATTTCAATTATTGTTTGAATATTTGTTTAGTTTTATGGGAAATTGAACCTTGTTTAATATTATCATATAGTAATTGTTATGGATTCTCTCGAGCAATCTGATTCGCTTAGTGCCGCGCCCCGATGATTCGCCACCGGTTGGGGTGTGACAGATTCTGACAACAAGACAGAACAGTCTAGGATCATAACACTTAACCAGAATGCGATTAATATCATGTCCAGACCAGTTTATGAGAAGTAAAGAAACGATGTTATTGTTCAGTTAGTCATAGATGTCACCCATGGGGGTGCGAACACCTCATTATATGATTCACCAAAGCACTAGATTTATCAACATAGTTTATAAATCCGGTTGGTCATGAATGTACAGAAGGTAAAGTACAAAAACATGTAAAAGAGGTGGTGGAACTTAATTCGGATAGCCCAAGCTTCGAACGTTCTCACACTAGCTGAAACTAAAGTTTGACAAAACTTGTTTAGCTCACACACTTGGTACAAAAGAAAAAGAGCCTAAAAATTGTAACATTTATGAAAAACGGGTTCAAAACCCGCTCGTTTATAATCAATTCGGTTAAAAGTTCGTTGCGTATTGATTGTGCCGACTATTTTTAAACATCTCATAATTAATAAATATTATAGAAGTTAAAAACCATAATTAATAAATAATAATAATAAGTAAAATAAACTTAAAAATAATAAATAGAGTCGCCGGGTCTCGAACCCGGGTCTCCCGCAAAGACACACACACACACATCACACCACTCCGCCACACACATCATTTGTGTTAAGTACTGAAACAAATAACACTTATAGTAAAAACCGAAAATCAAAACCGTTAATCAGCGCGCTCAGAACTCGCAATCACCGGAAAAACCGAAACTCCGCAAATGTTGCCATTTCCCTTGACTGAAACGCATAAACTGATTTCGACATCAGTTATAACCGTTGCCTGGCACTCAATTTCAGTCAAAACCGTTGGAAATCATTGACCGCGAATCTTGACCCCTAATTCGAACCCAATCGGCCTGTCCTCCTTATAAATACCCACTCAAACTCCTGGTAAACATTTCGCTCAGAACCGCACTCTCTTTCCGAAGCTTTATTACTTCCAAATCACGTCGTCGGAGATTTTCGCACTCGCCGGAATCACTGATCAGAAAACCGCAGTTGTTCTTCAGACAGTATATTTGTCTAAACCTCCTTACTATCTCGTGATTGATAATTTAATTGCTCAAATCAATAATCAAAACTGTTAAATCAGTTCATTCAGTCGGAAATCGCAAATCAGGGTCGACGAAACTTGCCGGAAATCTGAAGAAAACTCTCTGTCTTGGTATATCATATTACTTAATCATTATTTTTCTATTCTATTTCAATCGAGTATAAGTTTGTTGATCGATTAAGCAAAACAGTCGGGTTCACTGTTCTGCGTTTTCTTAGTGAAGAAGACGAAGACTAAGTTGTATATTAATGTAATTAAAATCGGGTATTTAACCGGGTTAGACACACAGTCCAGCGGTGGACTGTGTGCAAATATAAAACACACGTCCCGGGTTCGAATCACGCATGTTTCCGACTTTCTGAAATAAAACCAACATTTTTAAAACCTATTCAGATCAATTCACAGTATATATATAAGAGGAATACAATACAGTAGTTAAGCAGATTAGACACACAGCCCAACTGGTTGGGCTGTGTGCACTCGAACCGAAGGTCCCGAGTTCGATTCCGGGTTTCTGTAACCGGTTCGGCCATATTAAATCATTTTTAATAAAAACTAAATAAGGTTATAGATTAGCTAGTATATATATATAATTAAAACAGAGAATATTTCGGAATACACACGTAGCTCAGTTGGTAGAGCTGCGTGCACGTATACGAGAGGTCCCGAGTTCGAACCTCACTCACCGCCTGGAATACATACAGTCTGACCGGCCAGACCTGGTCAAACCTGACAAGTCAACCCATTTTATTTATTTATTTATTTTTTTTATTTATTTAATTGAAAAATTATTTAAAAATACTTAAAAATAAGGTTTTTTTAAAGTTAAAATTTACATCTAAAAATCTCATTAAAGAACACTAATTAAAAATAATAATCTCAAATAAAATTTATTTAATCGAATCATGTCGTTATTGTTTAGGTTAGTTTTCCCTCGTCGGTTGAATCATAATATTCGTGCGCATTCATCGTCATTAAGAAACGCATTCACTGTGAGTGAATCTCTACCAATTCCCCGTTCTAATCATATTTTGGGGTGTATCATGTGTCGTACTATTCTTTTATTTTATTTAAACACTTGTGCATACATCATATCCGTGATCAAATGTGTATCAATTGTTGTGTGAATTATATGTAGATTGAATTTTATCATTTCAGTGCACGCATTTCATTAGGCCCATCAGTTCCCCATGGGATACGGGTTGAGCATTAGGAGCCTCATTAGATCGGCTCCGTTTGATTGAGCCTTGATCTCAAATACATCATCATTCATGTTATATACTCATCCAAAGTGGTTTGTGATTGTTTATATATATATGTTTGCTCACATGTGATTAATGCACGACTTTTCTTTAATAAATAAAACAAGAAATTAGTCCACAATGTTTTATCAAGGTTCACTCGCCAACTTTTGTTGACCCAAAATCTCCCCCGTTTTTACACATGATACAGGTGATCCAGCCGAGACAGGAAACACTTAGGATGGCCTAGAAGAATAAACCAGCTTATGCTTTAGAATAAATTTATAGTTTCATTTTCCTTTGTAATTGTATGAAAGTTTGTTTTTGGATATTTAAGTTTGTAATTTGAATTTAATAAATATGAAACATCTTAGTAAATATCATGAGCTTTGGTGATAACCCAATTTTGCCCCGACTTTTTTTCCGCTGCGGGTCAGGGTGTGACAGATTGGTATCAGAGCTTGTGACTATAGGGATATAGGATAGGTTATTAGACCCTTAGAGCCTATACTATAGTTGATTAAATTTTAATTGTTTATGCGTTACATGCAAAATTCATGATGTTTATATGTTTCATGTTTATTTTCACAATGTTATGCAAGCACGCTCACAAATACATGTTATTATGCAATGCTCATCATAAATCATATCCTCATAACATATCATATCCATGAGAGCACACACCTCACGATTTCCATGATTTTTGCAATGATTTTTGTATTTTTCAAATCACATCGAAGTGAGTTCTCATGACGGGCATGTAGTAACTGGAAGGGTATGAGTACCGGTAGTCGGAACGTCCTGTCTAGGCTTGGCATTCGTATAAATCCAAAATAAAGGACCAGTTTGCCTACCTGGGGACTAACGACGAGAGTACGAAGGACCTATTAGGCCAAAGCATGCTATACCAAACGTCGTGCGAGCTAATCCCACTTTGAGTTGTCATTGTGTCTACACCTGGACACCCTCCTACCATACATCTCGCAATCATATTTTACGATTTTCATTCGGGTGGTGCGAGTGTTAACCCGCCGACACCAATGTGAATCCTACCAAGCCCAATATTCATGGGGGCCCACATGACTACACAGGCAATGGTATGGGGGACATTTGGAGGCCCAAACATGAGCAAACCCAAGACATCCTATGGATGTAGTTAAATTATTGTCAGTTATGTTGTTTTTCATTCTTTTTACGACACATGACACCTAGAAAATTCTTAAACTCACAATCTTCCTATATATGTTCCTGTAGATGTCGGCTAGGCAACTACGTTGAGTTAGAAAGTCAGGAAAGTCAAGTGAACGCTTGGCCACACAAATTGCTAAACAAATGGCCGCAGTACTTCCTGACATCGTGCTTCAAGTTCAACAAGCTCTCACCGCTAATCCCATCAACCCTCCCAACCAAGAAGACCAGAGCGTCGCCAACCCTCCTTCCAAAACCCCCAAGTGCACCTACAAACACTTCAAATCATGCGATCCCCCAAAGTATGAAGGGACCGAAGGTGTTACCGCCCTCCTTCACTGGTTTGAAGAAATGGAAAACACTTTCCTCAATTGCGATTGTCCCGAGGACCGTAAGGTACATTACGCTACTGGAAGACTGTTTGGGGTAGCCCTTACCTGGTGGAACACGGAAAAAGGGTAAGCGAGGAGTTGAAGATGCCATGGCCTTAACATAGGAAGAGTTAAGGGAACTCATGACAAGACGCTTCTGTCCAAGAAGCGAAATCAAAAAGCTGGAAGACGAATTCCATGCACTGAAACAGAAGGAAGGAGACCACACTTCATATAATAAGAGATTTCTCGAGCTGAACCAGATGATCCCAAATTTGTTCACCTCTTTGTACCGCTTAGTTGAACACTACATTCGAGGCCTCCCCTCGAAAATTCAAGATTCGGTTTTAAGCACATCGCCTGCAACACTTGAAGCCGCAATAGAGTTAGCTACAGAACTCACTGAAAATCGCATTCGAAACGGCAAGTTCAAAGATGAAAAGAAGAAAGCACCCATTAAGACCCCAACTCCAAACCACCCAGTCTCATCCTCAAAGTTTGCTGGTAAGAGGAAGCGTAATGGCAAGAATTTTGCTGTCACTCAAACCAACCCTCCTATCACTGTTACACCAATCACCCAAGTTGCTCCTCCAGCTGCACCATTCAAAAAGCCATATACTGGCCCACACCCAAAATGCAACCGCTGTCAATACCATCACCTTCCCGAAAATCCCTGCCAACATTGCACAAGCTGTGGCCGTGCAGGTCACACCATCCAAACCTGCCGTACCCTTCAACGAATGAACTGCAATCAACCTCAAACCCAAACCCAAAATCAGATAGTGGGTCAAGCCCAACAACCCTTACTTCTACCACCTGCACAACACGCAGCCCAATCTTACTACCAACCCAACTACCCCATGATGCAACCCATGCGAGCTTGTTTCAACTGTGGGGACCCAAACCATTTCAGGAACACATGCCCACGCCTAGTGAACATCATCCATGCCCAAGCTCACGCAAACCCGGTAAACCATGCTAACCAAGCTCCCCCACCTGCCAGAGGGAGAGTTTTCAATATCAATGCCAACCAAGCCAGGGCTGACAACAACGTGGTCAACGGTACGTTTCTCATCAATGGTAGTTATGCATCCATATTACTCGATACTGGTGCGGATAAGAGCTTTGTGTCCTTAGAATTTGAACCTATCCTCGACCAACCTCGTGTTAATCTCATCGAATCTTTAACGGTGGAAGTTACCGACGGAAAACCCGTTTCATTAAATTCTATTATACGCAATTGTACTCTCACCCTAAACGATCACGATTTTCCAATTGACCTTATTCCTATGAAGTTGGGAAGTTTCGATGTTATAATCGGTATGGACTGGCTCAGCCAGCATCACGCTGAAGTGGTGTGCCACGAAAAATTCATTCGCATTCCTCTTGCAGACGGTCAAACACTACGTATTTTTGGGAAACCCCTTCAAAAGGACTCAAATTAATGTCCTGCCTCCAAGCCCGAAGATATCTCCGCAAGAACTATGTCGCATTCCTAACTCACGTCGTCAAAAAGGGAAACAAGGAGAGGAAACTCGAAGATATCCAGTTGTGAAAGAATTCCCACAAGTCTTTCCCGACGACATTTCAGGACTTCCTCCTGTGAGAGAAGTCGAATTTCGCAACGATCTTGTACCTGGCGCTACACCAGTCGCAAAATCTCCTTATAGGTTAGCCCCATCCGAAATGCAAGAGCTGGCCAGTCACCTGCAAGAGCTGACTGACAAAGGATTCATACGTCCTAGCTCATCGCCTTGGGGTGCACCTGTTCTTTTTGTGAAGAAGAAAGATGGAACGTTTCGCATGTGCATTGATTATAGAGAACTCAACAAGTTAACGGTTAAAAATCGCTATCCACTGCCTCGCATTGATGACCTCCTAGACCAACTTCAAGGTGCCACCTGTTTTTCAAAAATCGACCTTCGTTCTGGTTATCATCAGCTCAGAGTGCACGAAGAAGATATCCCAAAAACCGCCTTCCGGACTCGTTATGGTCATTACGAGTTCATGGTCATGCCTTTCGGTTTAACCAACGCCCCCACTGTCTTCATGGATTTAATGAATAGGGTATGCAAACTCTACCTCGACCATTTCGTCATAGTCTTCATCGACGACATCCTTATTTACTCCAAGTCTAAATCCGATCATGAGCGACACCTTCGACTCATCCTTACACTCTTAAGGACTAAAAAGCTTTACGCTAAGTTCTCAAAATGCGAATTCTGGTTAGGAGAAGTACAATTCCTTGGACATGTCGTCAATGACAAGGGAATTCATGTCGATCCTTCAAAAATCAAGGCAGTGCAGGAATGGCAAGCGCCACGTACCCCTACCGAAGTTAGGTCATTTCTTGGTTTGGCTGGTTACTATCGACGCTTCATTGCCAATTTTTCCCGTATTGCTATACCACTCACGGCCTTGACTCATAAAGGAAAACCCTTCATATGGGGACCTAAGCAAGAGGAGGCCTTCCAAACTCTAAAGCAAAAACTTTGTGACGCACCTATCCTCACACTCCCTGAGGGTTGCGATGACTTTGTGGTATATTACAACGCATCAGGGCAAGGGCTAGGCTGTGTATTGATGCAAAGAGGAAAAGTGATAGCCTATGCCTCTAGGCAACTCAAGGTTCACGAGAAGAATTACACCACCCACGACCTGGAACTTGGAGCCGTTGTGTTCGCTCTCAAGATCTGGAGACATTACCTCTACGGTACTAAGTGTGAAATATACACTGACCACAAGAGTCTCCAACATATCTTCAACCAAAAGGAGTTGAATATGAGGCAACGAAGATGGGTCGAACTTCTCAACGACTACGACTGTGAAATTCGGTATCATCCTGGCAAGGCAAACGTGGTGGCCGATGCGCTCAGTCGAAAAGGTTATGCGAACTCCATTCATCTTCTATGTTCGCAAATCATAACCGACATCAAAGATCGAATCCGGGCAGCTCAACATGTTTCTGTAGCAGAAAATGATGTACGCGATGAGCTGTCATGTGAAGCTGAACTCAAAATCGAAACCAAATCCGACGGTATTCTATACTATTTAAACCGCATATGGATTCCTGGTCGCGATAACCTTCGTGATTTCCTCATGAATGAGGCGCACAAAACACGATACTCTGTACACCTAGGAGCCGACAAGATGTATCAAGATCTACGATATACCTACTGGTGGCCTGGCATGAAAAAGGATATCGCTATTTTCGTTTCCAAGTGCCTTACCTGTTCCAAAGTAAAAGCTGAACATCAAAGACCTTCAGGACTTCTAGTCCAACCCGAAATACCTGTATGGAAGTGGGAAAACATAACCATGGATTTCATTACCGGGTTACCTCGCACCTCCAGTGGGTATGACACCATATGGGTAATAATCGATCGTCTTACAAAGTCATCTCATTTCATTCCGTTTCGCGATGACTTCAAGAACGAGAAGTTAGCTCGTATCTACATCAGCGAGATCGTAAGCCGTCATGGTGTACCATTAAGCATCATTTCAGACCGTGATGGTCGTTTCACTTCACGAACATGGCGAGCCGTGCAAACCGCTTTGGGTACACGATTAGACATCAGTACCGCTTTTCATCCTCAAACTTATGGTCAATCTGAACGCACCATCCAAACCCTTGAAGACATGCTGCGAGCATGTGTCATAGACTTCAAAGGGAACTGGGACGCTCACTTACCATTAGTTGAATTTTCGTACAACAATAGCTATCATTCAAGTATCGGCATGGCTCCTTTCGAAGCTTTAGATGGACGTAAGTGCCGATCTCCAGTATGTTGGCACGAAATTGGGGAAGCGCAAATCACCGGACCAGAATTAATTCAAGAAACAACCGACAAGATCCTTCAAATTCGAAACAATCTTCTAGCGGCTCAAAGTCGTCAAAAGAGTTATTCTGACAAACGACGAAAGCCCTTGGAGTTTGATATTGGTGATCAAGTACTTTTAAAAGTATCACCGTGGAAGGGAGTGGTTCGTTTTGGCCAGAAGGGCAAGCTAGCACCACGCTACGTAGGACCTTTCAAGATACTCGAAAGAGTAGGTCCTGTAGCATACAAGCTTGACCTACCAGAAGAGCTCAACAGAATTCATCCCACATTCCACGTATCAAACTTGAAAAAGTGCCTTGCCGATGAAAACCTCCACATTCCTCTAGAAGACATTCAAGTCGATGAATCGATGCACTTCGTTGAAAGACCAGTAGAAATCATGATTTCGGAGAGAAGCGTTTAAGGTGAAGTCGTATTCCAAATGTCAGGGTATGTTGGGAGTCGAAACGAGGACCCGAGTTTACTTGGGAACGTGAAGACTCAATGCGCGAGAAATACCCGCATCTTTTTCCGGTTACCACTACTACTTAAATTTCGGGACGAAATTCCTAAAAGTAGGGGATACTGTAACATTTATGAAAAACGGGTTCAAAACCCGCTCGTTTAATAATCAAGCATTCGGTTAAAAGTTCGTTGCGTATTGATTGTGCCGACTATTTTTAAACATCTCATAATTAATAAATATTATAGAAGTTAAAAACCATAATTAATAAATAATAATAATAAGTAAAATAAACTTAAAAATAATAAATAGAGTCGCCGGGTCTCGAACCCGGGTCTCCCGCAAAGACACACACACACATCACACCACTCCGCCACACACATCATTTGTGTTATGTACTGAAACAAATAACACTTATAGTAAAAACCGAAAATCAAAACCGTTAATCAGCGCGCTCAGAACTCGCAATCGCCGGAAAAACCGAAACTCCGCAAATGTTGCCATTTCCCTTGACTGAAACGCATAAACTGATTTCGACATCAGTTATAACCGTTGCCTGGCACTCAATTTCAGTCAAAACCGTTGGAAATCATTGACCGCGAATCTTGACCCCTAATTCGAACCCAATCGGCCTGTCCTCCTTATAAATACCCACTCAAACTCCTGGTAAACATTTCGCTCAGAACCGCACTCTCTTTCCAAAGCTTTATTACTTCCAAATCACGTCGCCGGAGATTTTCGCACTCGCCGGAATATCGCCGGAATCACTTATCAGAAAACCGTAGTTGTTCTTCAGACGGTATATTTGTCTAAACCTCCTTACTATCTCGTGATTGATAATTTAATTGCTCAAATCAATAATTAAAACTGTTAAACCAGTTCATTCAGCCGGAAATCGCAAATCAGGGTCGACGAAACTTGCCAGAAATCTGAAGAAAACTCTCTGGCTTGGTATATTATATTACTTAATCTTTATTTTTCTATTCTATTTCAATCGAATATAAGTTTGTTGATCGATTAAGCAAAACAGTCGGGTTCACTGTTCTGTGTTTTCTTAATGATGAAGACGAAGACTAAGTTGTATATTAATGTAATTAAAATCGGTATTTAACCGGGTTAGACACACAGTCCAGCGGTGGACTGTGTGCAAATATAAAACACACGTCCTGGGTTCGAATCACGCATGTTTCTGACTTTCTGAAATAAAACCAACATTTTTAAAACCTATTCAGATCAATTCATAGTATATATAAGAGGAATATAATCCAGTAGTTAAGCAGATTAGACACACAGCCCAACTGGTTGGGCTGTGTGCACTACCGAAGGTCCCGAGTTCGATTCCGGGTTTCTGTAACCGGTTCGGCCATATTAAATCATTTTTAATTAAAACTAAATAAGGTTAAAGATTAGTTAGTATATATATATAATTAAAACAGAGAATATTTCGGGTTAGACACGTAGCTCAGTTGGTAGAGCTGCGTGCACGTATAAGAGAGGGCCCGAGTTCGAACCTCACTCACCGCATGGAATACAGTCTGACCGGTCAAACCTGACAAGTCAACCTATTTTTTTTTATTTATTTTTGTTTATTTAATTGAAAAATTATTTAAAAATATTTAAAAATAAGGTTTTTAAAGTTAAAAATTTACATTGAACTCACAAAAATAAATCTAAAAATCTGATTAAAGAACACTGATTAAAAATAATAATCTCAAATAAAATTTATTTATTTAATCGAATCATGTCGTTATTATTTAGGTTAGTTTTCCCTCGTCGGTTGAATCATAATATTCGTGCGCATTCATCGTCATCAAGAAACGCATCCACTGTGAGTGAATCTCTACCAATTCCCCGTTTTAATCATATTTTGGGGTGTATAATGTGTCGTACTATTCTTTTATTTTATTTAAACACTTGTGCATACATCATATCCGTGATCAAATATGTATCAATTGTTGTGTGAATTATATGTAGATTGAATTTTATCATTTCAGTGCACGCATTTCATTAGGCCCATCAGTTCCCCGTGTGATACGGGTTGAGCATCAGGAGCCTCATTAGATCGGCTCCGTTTGATTGAGCCTTGATCTCAAATACATCATCATTCATGTCATATACTCATCCAAAGTAGTTTGTGATTGTTTATATATATATGTTTGCTCACATGTGATTAATGCACGACTTTTCTTTAATAAATAAAACAAGAAATTAGTCCACAATGTTTTATCAAGGTTCACTCGCCAACTTTTGTTGACCCAAAATCTCCCCCGTTTTTACACATGATACAGGTGATCCAGCCGAGACAGGAAACACTTAGGATGGCCTAGAAGAATAAACCAGCTTATGCTTTGGAATAAATTTATAGTTTCATTTTCCTTTGTAATTGTATGAAAGTTTGTTTTTGGATATTTAAGTTTGTAATTTGAATTTAATAAATATGAAACATCTTAGTAAATATCATGAGCTTTGGTGATAACCCAATTTTGCCCCGACTTTTATTCCGCTGCGGGTCAGGGTGTGACAAAAATAGAAGAAGAATTATAAAATCACAAGGTGTTAGTGAGTTACACTCACTTAGAATAATTTGAGATGAATCTGCTTAGAATCCGTGAGTTTGAGAGTGGAAGGTGAGAGTGTACGGAATGTGTGAAGGTGAGGAATAGGGTTGTATTTATAGGAAATGTTGCTGCCAGCTCCGCTTCGTGTGAAGCGGGTCCATCTCGCACGAGTGGGTTAGCGTAAGGTTGTTTTCGTGTATTTTAGCCCGTTTTCGCGTATTTTAGCCAGTTTTCGAGCATTTTAAGTATAAGGTTGCGTCGTATAAGTATTGTAAGCATATTGAGTATGATTTTGCATGCAAATATGAATTTAAGCGATCGATTGCACATATAATAAGTATGATTTTTACATGTATGTAAGCGATTGATTGCAACAAGTATAACAAGTATGAATAAAGTATGAAGTTTCATTATGATCAACGTCCCGGATTACAAGGTTAGAAGTGAATACGAAATGAGAGATGGGTACAGGTTTCTATACATAGAATTGCGGTTACACTTTCTAAATAAGGAAAGTACACAAATACGAGACGTTACAAGGAGCATATTAACAATGTTTGGTCTAAGATCCAACTAGAGCCCTTTAATTATAAAATTGAAGGCTGGTACCAATAGTCAATTGCCCAATAATCCAGAGTAATTTAGTCAAAATGTCAAAATACCGAAATGTGAAGCGTCAATCGGTACTCCAGGGTCAACCCAACATATTCCTAATTAAAACCCCGCATCAACCATCATTATTCAATTTCTCCATCTCCAAGACGCCAACTCCCTAGGTTTTGCTTCAGTCGGTTCATTCGATTTCAAACTTCTCATAGATCAAAGGTCTGCTTCAATCGATCGACGATTCAACTTTCCGCTCAGATGCTCGGTAGAACCAATTGAGTGTTTTTTCAATTCCTTGTTATTTCGTAAATTTATCTTGTGTTCTAATTAGACGAAACCTTAGGGACGAAAACTTCACTTTACTCTAAAAACTAACAACCCCATCGTAACTTTTCTATTTGTTATGTGACGCTCGATACTCGCTCGACGTTCGTACGAAAAAATGAATCGAAGTAATCCTGGAGAAATCGCGAGTAGTAGGCTTCAGAGTTTCAAAGTTCAGATCGATGAAAATATTGTGGCGTATATGGCGTGTCTTTGATTACAACTTTGTATATGGTGTTTGTGGTGTTCGTTGAATTATTTTAAAGTTATTATTTAACTAGATTATATGCCTGCGCGTTGCGGCAATACGTTATCGTGGGTATCTGATTGGTATCAGTTCGCTTAATTAACACACTTGTTTTACATGGACCGAAAATGATAAGAACGGACACTAATACTGACACCGATGTTGTTCGAATCGTATCGATGGTTCATATCGCCACGTACTGGTATCGATATTTGTTTATCATTTAAGACAAAAATCTAAACAAAAATTATCGAAACCGGAAAGCATAAACACGAATCTAGGTACCAATATCGATGGTGTCGGTAGTGTATGGTAGTAATATGGTGTCAGTTTATCGGAAACAAAAACAATAAAAAAATCTGTTTGGTTGGGTTTGGTACGGTTCACTACGGGAGTGGCACATAACCCGTTATTAAACAGGAAACCATAAAAATGAATACATGTACAAGTACCAGGTTGATCAGTTCGGTTGGTAGCGATACGATGTCAGTTTATCGAAAGGAAAATCAATAAAATAAATATTGGGTTGTGTGTGTATATATATATATATATGATAAGTTTAGATAGAAAACCCTAAAAATTTGAGAAAACCCAACCTCCCGACATTTTTTTATTTTGAAAAAAATAACACATGTAATATACATGTTTTTAAGAGTTTTGGGCAAAAAAAGCGCCGAAGGAATATTTAAAAAAAATAAACAAATTTCAGCAACTTTTATGACTAACATGTGTTAGACAAAAAATGCTGAGACTTGTCTATTTTTTTTAAAATATTCCTTCGGCATTTTTTTGTTTTTTTAGCCCAAAACTCTTAAAAACATGTATATTACATGTGTTATTTTTTTCAAAAAAAAAATGTCGGGAGGTTGAGTTTTCTAGGGTTTTCTCAAATTTTTAGGGTTTTCTATATAACCCTACCATATATATATTATATATATATAAAATATATTATATATATATATTTTGTTTGTTTGGTCTCGGTTCAGTTTAGTTTGGTATGATAGTGACACAATATCCGTTTTCTATAAAATTTATATCGCAATGTTAAAAAAATATAAACATATAACGTATGTTATTAGAAAAAATATCAAATACATGATGAATAAAATATTATAAAAAATTAAGACAATTACTTAAAAAATACATTCATAGATACTTTATATTCATATGGTGAATAAAATATTATAAAAAATTTAAACAATTACTTAAAAAAATCCAATTATTATTTATACCCACTTTCAAATCAAATTAGAGATACTAAATTAAATAAATAAATAAAATAAATAAATAAATGGTTGAGATTAAAAAATGTCAATAAATATTGTGATGTTTGTCTTTAAAAAATGGCAAATATTATTTATGGTGTTTTGTGACGTTTTTATAGAGTTTGTAAAAACACCATGAACAGACTTAAACACCATGAATTAAGAAATCCAATTAACACGTATTTTCTAATTGGGTTGTGAGTGTATAATAATAACAATACAACAAGAGCAATCATGTCATCTCATCACGTTTCAAACGGTCAACTAACCGAAGGTTGTACAATGTAGAAAGTTGGAAACAACATAGATGCAAATGTCCAAATGTTTCTTAGGGACATCTAAAGTGTCAGGAGGGTTTAATCACAGGGTTGTCAACTAACGTTTACCCAAAAAAAGTTAATATTTTCGACTAACTCACACTCATCTAATTTTACTTGTTAATATATACATAATATGCGTGATGCTGTAAAGTTACAATGCTTCACCATAAGCCTACAAGGCTACAATGCTAATGTTATAGTTCTTCATGTGTGTGATATATTAAAAAGCCAAAAAGAAAATTCTAAGTGTAGTACGGATTATGGACTCTTGATAAAGGGCAATCCCTGTTAGGTTTGAGGGTATGGGCGGAGCCAGGGATTCCATTGTGTCACGTATGCGCTACGTCAACGAGGTGGCTTTATTGCTTCTTATCAATAACTAGCATGGTATGGGATGGAGCCATCTCTTTTCCTACTCTCACCAATGACACCCTTACCTTTAATAACTCACACACACAACACCTCGTGAATGTTCATTATTGCAATGGCTAGCCTTTAATCCCCCCCTATCCCCCCTCTAACCTAATAGTGCCTATGGCATGGTGTGAGAGACACTATTGATAATTAAATTGCTGAGACGAAAGGTAATCCCGCCCCATACCATGTAGTCTTAAAACATTTTTGAAAAAATGCTTCAATATATTAAAAAGTCCAAATTTTGAATAATGAAAAGTACAATCAAATACGGTGGGTGAAAGACATGGATCGCATAGGGTCTATTAACCTTTTAAAAGATGGGTACTCAATGTTTAAGCAAATCTTCTTTCCAAAATTGACACTCCTTTTGCCCACTACAACCCTAGATTCTTATAATTTAAATCTATGTGACCTTTCCTTAAAAATTCTTCCACAAAAGGCTCTCACAAAGGTATCCCTTCCACAAAACAAACAAATCATAAATATGTAAAAAAAAGAATTGTGATGTTTTTATGTATTATTCTTCTTACACTTAATGGTTATTTTGGGGGAAGGGGCACTTTAGGATAAGTACCTTAGTCCCGACTAACCATCACTCGTCACATCAAAAAGTGTTCAAAGTACCCATTAACTAGTAAGTGGTGGTGGCGCCTACCCATGTCATAAACTATATATTTTTTTTATTTTCTTAAATTTTATAATGTCCCAAAATTACCTTTCAAGCATCGAAAAACATAAAAAGTAAACGGGTACATGTGCTAGCTAACGGAACCGCATTGCCTACCTTTGAGGGTGGCGACAATGTTCTAGCATGGGTAACTACCCTATACACTTCCACCCGTGAGTGTGGCCCGTTCCCACTTAACCAGCAATGTGAGATAAATACTATTTCTCTCTATCACATTAGAGGTCGGAAGCAGCCTCTATATTTTATGAGATAAAGGTATGATTTGTCTACATCCCACCTTTCTAGATCCTGCTGATAGCGAGCCATTGATGCAATTTTATTGGGTATTGTTATTGTTGGTTGTTGTTCATTGTATTGATGATATTTACGGTTCTTAGAAATAAACTTTTAAGGTGATCATTACTTTAACTAGTACAAAAAATAGTGATCCCCACCCCAGAAAAATCAGTGAAAAGACAGGTTATCTTAACCACATCAGAAAAAAGAATTGTATATGTGATATTTACGTTTTTATTACCAAATAGCTTGTAGTCTTGTAATATAAAGGTGTGATGAAACCCGTAAGGTTGAGATCGAAATAATGGATATCAAAGAGTGGATGTAAATTAACATTCAACGGGACAACTTGAGTTTGTGTGTTGATATTTCTTATTATCGAAGCTTTCCTTGTAACAAAACTGGATATTAACAAGTTATAATTTATAAACAAGTAAAAATTTATAAACAATGCCGACAAAAAATTGAAAATAATCTATATACTCACTCTGGATTCTTCCATTATATTGATCCCATCCCAAAAAGATACATATACATATTAATAGAATATCATTTAGAGTGAAAAACAATCATTTAAAGGCTACTGTCTAAATAAGCGTTAACATACTAAATGTGAGAAGTGTAGAAATAATTTTTTTTAATCTTTTTTATTTACTCAAGTATGTATCTTAGTCCTAAAATTTTAAAAATAAAAAATGATATAATTATCTATTAGAGTAATTATATAACCATTTTAAAGTAATTGCGTATAATAACTCTATTAGAGTAACTTTACCGAAAAAAATATATTACTTTTTTAGTTTTATTTTTCTAACTAAACTCATGCTTAAATAGATGATTTTTTTTATATAAAATTTTTCCTTCAAATATGTTTGAGACCTATTTTTTTTATGAACACCAAATGTAACATAACCCAAGAGGCATAAAGTCTCTACCTCTCTACCAAATCTTTACCCGGTATTTAATATGAAGTTGTTAATATTTTTTTCACTAAATAACAATAATTATTATTATATGAAATTTGTATTATTCGTATCTATTATTTCGTAGAATCAGTAATACCTATAATGTTGATCGACTTATTTACGTTTAAATCATATTTAACCATTTAGTCGATATAATTACTCAGGTATTTCTATAAGTTATATCTATCTCATAGAAAATATAGTTGTTCCATTTCATGTAATTTAGTTTCCATGATAATGTGGATTTCTTTTATTTAATTTATAAATGTGACTGTCCATATCCGTTCAAAGAGGTTTGTAACGAGGAACGTCTCTCATCCCTCTCTTCTCACACACAACGAACTTCTTTAAAACGCGTTGTTAAGACCTATCAGAGTGATTATATAATCTACCAAAATGGAAAGATTGATGACTTCTCATCACCCTGTGTCGGTTACAGCAGAACGCGATTGTCTACCCTCTCGCACAATCCGTTCAAGGAGGCTTGTAACGACGAACGCCTCTCATCCTTCTCTCCTCACGCACTCCAAAACACGTTGTTCGATGCTCTAATCAAAATTGAACTATAACCACAAAGACAAAAATGGATTATTGTAACCCTAGTTAAGGGGAATGGTTAGTAAACCACTCCATTTACACAATATAGTTGTATATTAGCTGTCAAAAGCCATTGTCGTCATCACCTGATTTATCCTTTATTTTTATTTATTCAATATATTCAATCATTTAATATTTAATAATCTTTTCATATATAGCGACTCATCAACCTCTTTCAAAAACCCCCTTCCCCCTCGTTGTTTCACCGTCGTAACGCCGTCGTCATTTTCTCTCCGATCAACTGTTTTCCGAGAAATCTCACACAAACAACGTAAAATCAACTTAAAAACTTCCTGTTCTAGCGTAATCGGACACAAGTTGACGGTTACATGAACGATTTTGACATGAACAGATGATCGGTTATCAATTTCGCGTCGAATAAGCGGTTAATTTCGCCGGAATCTCATAAGGTATATTCCGGTAGGTTATGTTAGAGCAAAATTGTGATTTCTGTTACGATTTGTTTCATTATGTGTATACTTTTGGAGATTTGATAGTGTTCGTTGTTATTGATTGTTTGTATAGTTGTTGAAGTGTGATTTGATGAACATGATGATTTGTTAGTGATTTTAGAACGTTTTAGAAGTTTAAGTTGATGATTTTGTAATGATGAAATTGAAATTTGAAAGTGTTTTTGATAAATTAGGGTTTTGTGGAAGCTAGTGTTGATACTGTGTTTTTTGTACTTATTATTGGTTGATATGATATATTGAAGATGATCTAGGTTTGATGATAGACTATGTGCAACGGTTTAACTAAAAAATACAAAAGTTTTTTGATACGGCAACGTCACTGTCACGTAGTCAGTGTGGTTTAACTAACTATACATTCAAAAGTCAAAAGGTGAGTGGTATCAGTGATAATGTTATATTTGTGAGTTGGCCTCACACTCCACACCCTTCGGCTCTTTAACCACCTGGCGCGGTGTTTAGCACCGTTGGTGGATGACTTGGCAGTGGACGCCAACTGCCAAGCCATCACACCTGCTCTTAGACTTGTATCAAGTTTGTAGTCAGTTTAGAACACAATGCTTCATGATATGTGGTTTTGGTTTAGTTTTGTATGTTTTGACATTCTTAGTTGATATGTGTGTACTGATGAACTTGAGTAACGCATTGTCTTCAAAAGTGGACATACATAATACCTACTCTTTTGGAATAAGGACAATGGGTCCTACAATAACCTAAAGCTTTCAGACTTTTGTATACATTCAGATATGGTACAATCTATAAAATATTTATTATTTAATTCTGATTATACTATCTAGGGACCCATGCTTAAATATAATAATGCCAGTACATGCATAAGGTTGTTTGTTTGACTAGAACAGTAGAACTATACTCTTCATTGCACCCTCCTTTTGTTGTTGGTTTATTGGATCTATCTATTATCAGTTGTCATTAGAAATAGATAATTGATGATTAGTCATAACGGAGTTATGGCGTATGTATTGTTCTTCTGTGAGATCAGTTTGATGTGGGATGGCATTAAATAAATGTAGGTATATGCTTGATGTTTTTCTAATGGTTAGGTTGGTTTGTTTTCTTGTTGAATTGTCAACTTTGTGATTTAATGTTGTTTTCTTCCCTAAAACCTGCCTATTTTTATATTAAGATAAATTATTATTTTATGCATTAAAGCAGCTTCCTGGAACTTGTATATGTGTTTCTATAATATTCATTTAAGGGATGCATAATCCATTTAAGCTTCTGGTTTTATGTGGTTGCTACTTGCCTTGGTTTAAGCTTTTGGAATGGTGATTATCCAACACCATATTTTTTCAAACGTTTTTATTATAATTATTCATATCAAATAATTGTTAAGTGTATATTGTTGTATTAGATTTATATAACTAATTTATATAACTAATAGGCTTGTCTTGTCGCACAAGCCCAATCGAGCTCAATGTATGAAGCTTTGACTCGAGTCGTGCCTTTAACGAGCTTACGTAACTCGAGGTTGAATTTTTTTTGAGGAGTAAAATGCCATTTTCGTCCATGAGGTTTGACCACTTTTGCGACTTTCGTCCCCGAGGTGCCATTTTCATCCTCGGGGGCCAAATTTCGAGGGACGAAAGTTGCAATAATTTGTCAGACTCAAGGATGAAAATGACGATAAAACGCAAACTTGAAGGACTCCTACACAAAAAGTCATTTTGGATGGAACAAGCAAAAATAACTAAACCACAGGGACGATTTTGGCATTTTACTCTTTTTTAAGCATGATTCTAATTCAAGTAATGTTTTTACCAAAGCTAGTTTGCACTCCAAAATGTACTTCTTGGTCCAAATTGGCTTGGTAACACTCGTAATTCAATAAAGATTGATGCTGAGCACTGTCCGTTATAAAACTAAACTATCTATGAGTACATACATAGATACACACATGCATATCTCTTATGTGTTTTGCTTATAATGTGCGACAGTTATTATTTGCAATCTATCAAGACGAAAGGAATAGAGCTAGTTGTTTAAGATGATGGAACATAAGCGAAGTCCAGTATCTATTGAGCAGGGGAGTTTAACCTCCTTGACACCAAAAAGGCACAAGGCCGGCTTGTCCATTTGCTCCGAGGTTTCTTATTCTTCTTCTTCTGGCCTGATTATTGCTTTTGCATTATGTGTTATCCCCTCGAGTTGGCAGGGTATTTACCGCCAGGTAGTGTTGCTGGGTCACTACTTGGGAAGTGGGATCACTTATGCGGTCAGGGGTACCTTGCAATTACCTTTTTTTTAATCTCTTAACGGGTCACATTATTCAGATGATTAGACCATTACCTGTCCGCCTGAAAGATTTAACCACCGAAGGTTCCAGATTAATGTTTTTTTCTTTGTTAATAGGAAAGAAAAGCTAAATTTGGTGACAGGATAGCAGCCCTTCAGAAGCTTGTCTCGCCATATGGCAAGGTAAACTGAAATCAAGAAATCCAAATGAGAAAAATATGTAATCGTAAGCATGAAAAAGAAACATTAGTCGTCTACTTATCGTTCTTGATATGTACCATGTTATTAAAGGTCTTGCTGCTGGATTAATTTTAGTTTTTTTTTTATTTTTTTTTGTAAATAAATTGTAGACAGATACGGCTTCAGTACTTCATGAGGCAATGGAATACATAAATTTTCTTCATGACCAAGTCAAGGTATGTCACTGCTCATATCACCCTACCGCTAGTAACCACATTTTGTCTCTAGAAATGCAATGTTTGTCCATTGTATTTAACTGTTCGACCCGACAATCAATGTTATTGATATTTTAAAAAAAATACCGATGGGGAAAGACAAGTCTGTCGATCTCAACATATTTGTTAAATCGTGTAAATGCCAACAGGCAACCACTTATTTTGCAATTTTGTTTCAGGTGCTGAGTGCTCCTTACCTTCAGAGCAAACCAACAGCTCTGTCTCAGGTGAGAACCGATAACGCCTTACTCGTTCACATTAGTACATTACAACGGCCACCGTTCACATTACAACGGCCAACGGAAAAATTCGGGTTGTGTATGATTAATAACGGGTCAAACTGATAGAATAGAAAAAAAGTAGCTATAAATGAAACTGGTCCCGAGTTACATGGTTTATTAACAAGTTGCTATTTCTTTAATGATATAATTTTTGACCATGTTAATCTATTAATCATTTGTGACATAAAATCTAGTTAATGGGTCAACCCTATTGTTGTAGGAACTAGAGTCATATGACTTGAAAAGCAAAGGGTTGCGTTTGGTGCCAGTTTCTTATACAATTGGAGTTGCTAGCAGCAATGGTGCAGATATGTGGGCCCCAATTAAGACCCCTTCCCCAAAATCATAAAGAAATGGTGGTTGAATCTACATATATTATAATTATAATATAAGTTAAGCATCTAGGATATAATAAAATGTTGATATAGAGGAAGAAATCATTCTTGGAAGGTTAATATATGGATACGATAAAGTGTTGCATCTTGTAATGCTCTAAATATATATGATATGAGAAGCATATTATGCGGTAATTTACCATTTAGGGGCTGTTTGTTTACCTTTTAATGAGTCTCTTAATGGTTTAGACCTCTTACTGGTTCAACACTTAATGGTTCAATACTGTTTGTTTCACGAGCAGATGTCACTCAACCTTAACCGATGTCACTCAACCTTAAACAATGTCACTCAACCTATTGTTATTGCAACAAACAAAATTCGTGTTTACAGGTCAAACCAACTAGACCCATTTATATCCATTTTATGTTCGAACAGTCCATTCTGACCCAAATGTACAAATTCGGGTCAATTATTTTCTCTTAGCAAATTTATTTTGTTGAAATGCATAAGTAAAGGCTAATTGAATTCGGAGTTTATTTCAGAATCAATATTATGTTGAAAATTGTTAAAACTGTTTTAGCTCCTGTCCAGTTTTTATATAAGTCAACTAGAATCTATATACATCATCTTAATATATTTAAAATACGTTACTAAACATACGTGTCTTAAAATATCGTCAAACTTTCCATTGTCTTTGATGGTCTTCTCCTCTTTAAGTATATGCATTAGTGTGATTTCTTCTGATGGTCAAACTTTTTACAAACTTTTTACGTCGTCTATAACCAAATATTCATCGTCTTCATCTTTATAATTGATTGTTGTAGAAAACGAAATAGATAACGGGGCATTTTTATCTTTGTTAGAATTCCATGAGATCTAAAACATTCATTTAACGTGTGGAAGGATCTAAAGTCTAAACATCGCATTGTTGAATTTCATCAACTAAAGAAACTTGGGGAAAAATTTTCTAATTTTAATTCCTTAACTAAGCACAGCCAAAAACAATATTGAATTAAAGTTGGAATTCCATAATACTACTACTGCCACATTGATTTTTTTTTAACAATTAACTTGCACCTCATGTATCATTTAGTTACAAGAATATCTTCGCATGGATTTTTTAAATCGAGGAACGATGCAAATGTGGTTCCTAGCTATTTTTAAATTTAGGGTTGTTCCTGTTTGAAAACTTTTAAAGAAATTGGAATTAATGCCAATGACAAATTGTTTTACATCTGTTTTGTAAATTTGTTAAAGGAAGTAGCATTTACTAAACAGTTAAATGAGAAAAGTGCCCATATATTTCCCCATCTCTCACCAGACCCACTGATTAGAGTATTCACATTATTTTCATCAAATTTTATAAGAGGGTCCTCCATAGTATCGATAGTGGTTACAAATGGTTGTGAGTGGAGAAAGAAAAAAGTTATTGTTCATATATAAATATAAAAAACATTGTTCATCTATATAATTTTTTTTTAATATTTTTAGAAAGTGATTGTGAACAGATGAGAGAGAAAAAACAATGATAAATGTATAAAAAATTTATTTAATTGAAAAGAAGAGAGAAATGTAGTGATTTTTAGTGTGATTAAAAAGATGAGGATTGTGAATAAAGATGTGAATGCTCTTTACATCTCTTGGATCATATCACATCTCCTCTTCGAGCGCCACCATCTACCATCACATATTGAGATAATTGAGATAGAAAGGCAAGGAAGACAAATCTACGTGGTGTCATGTTCGCATCTTCGCAATCTGGTCTTCTTCTATCAATTTAGGGTGTAAACAAGCCTAGAGGCTTGAGAGTTACTTGGGATCGACTCGTTAGTTATCGAGCCCGAGCTCAAGCCTAAAATACAAAACTTGTTTAGGCTAAACGAGCCCAAATAAAATTTTCGTTTTTTTATAAATATTATAATGATAATGATGATTGTAATAGAGATGGGCATAAAAACCGGTTCCGAACCCGAACCGGTAGAATCGAACTGGAACCGGTTCCAGTTCCTACCCGACATTAAGTAGAACCGGTTCCGGGTTCAAAATACCCGTTGGTTCCAACCCGGTTCCACAATTTTACCATTTGAATCGGGTAGTAACCGGTTCCTAACCGTACCCGGTTTTACTAGTACCCGGTTCCATCAGTACCCGGAAATGCAGTTCTAGAAGGAACCGGTTATACCGTTAAAATGTTACCGTTGGAACCGGTTATAGCCGAAAAAGTGGAGACTAACGATAGAAAGAAACACAAAAATAACAAACACAATAGAAAGAAACATTACACAAACTTTATTAAAACACCAAACCAAACGGGTTACATCAAACATTTGAAGAACCGGTGCCGGAACCTTCTCCCGTCTCATTTTTCTTTGCCTTCGTCACTGGGCAATGCCGCTCAGTGTGTTTCTTAAGGGTTGAGTTGGCTGCGGCCTTCATAAATTTTCCGCAAGCTTTGCATCTAGCCATCTCGTGGCTGTCGGACATTAAACAGAGATCAAATTTCTTCCATATAGCTGGGTTTCTTTTCGTCTCTAAGACCGTAACAACTTCTTCGTTGCACGCCATAGGTATTTTGCAAGATTTTAGAAGATGATTGAGTTTGTAAGTTGATGATGGTGAGTGTTAAGTTTTGAAATGGTAAGTAGGGAGGAGTTTATATAAAAAAACCGATTTCGACTGCCAGGAACTGGTTCCCAACGGTAACATTTATCAGGAACCGGTTCTGAACAGTAAAAGTCAGATTTTCGACTGTCAGGAACCGGTTCTGAACAGTAAAAATCAGATTTTCGTCTGTCAGGAACCGGTTCTAAACAGTAAAAAGTCGGGTTTTACTGTCAAGAACCGGTTCCACACAGGAACCGGTTCCATAATACCCGTACCCGGTTCTACACGGTTCCATATTCTTGGGTGTAAACCCGGGTAGGAACTGGACCCGGTTCCACACCATACCCGGTTCCAATGACCTCCAAGCAGAACCGGTTCCGGGTTGGAACCGGTTCCGGGTAATAATAAAACCCATGCCCATCTCTAGATTGTAACCAATCCTAAAAAGCCTAGGTCGGTTTCAACTTAGGCCTGTATGATTTAAACTAATAATATTGGTGAGCTGAGGTTTGGCTCGTTTAAACGATATCGAAGCAACCTCGAGCCAAGATTTTAGCTCGTTTGAGATTGTTCTAAAAATAACTCGAGCTCACATAAGTATACTCGATTTGAAGCGAGTTCGAGCTTCATAAAAACATGATGAGCCGAACTCGATCCTAGTTAGGCTCGAGCTCAGTCTGCCTCATTTACACCCCTAATCAGTCTAAACAAAATCCAAAAATGGTTTGGAAGATGCTTTATCGGTTATGTAATATTTCTCAAATTCCGATTCCTATGACAAATTTCAATTCCTTCCTAAACATTATGTGAATCAAACTTACAAAATAGTATATTGTATGTATTATTGATTACATACACATTTTTCCAAAAGTAAAAATACATTTTTCCAAAAGTAAAAAACAAATGGGCTAAACGGGTCGACCCACGAGAGCGACGGGTTTACACGAACATAACCGATTTAGCTAATTGAGTTATGTGTTCATCCGAAGGTGTTTAAATTAGCCAAACCACCAAACTTCGTGTTAGGTTCATGTCGTGTTAGAACTTAATTTTTATAGAATTTGGCAATTCATATATTTTGATATAATGAAAGGTTCATAACAATATCATATTCATTACATAAGTTTTATAATATAAGTGATTTAATATATTTGCTGCATTTTTAGATAAATGAAGCATGGTGAGTGTTATAGTTAAGTTTAAGACACTTAAACTAATTGTGGTCATCACTTAAAACTTTTTTTTATTATAAACTTGGATCACTGATGTACCACTAGAGTATTATCGTGTTACCAGCAAAACCACCCGATCATGTCCATCTCCACTAGGCTATAATGCCTATACACCAATTTTGGAGTAACGACAATAAATCTGGGAAAAACCCACTTGTGGGAATCGAACACATAACCTAATGACCCTTAAGCCTTATCCCACCTCTAAGATCCCATTAGGCTGCCATGGACATCACTTGAAACTCTTACCTTCCTTTTTGGGTTCATGTAAAAGGCTGCAAACGAACCAAACGTTTTGCCAAATAGTTTGTGAACCGTTTGGCGGGAAGTTCGTTTGTGTTCGTTCATTTATTAAACAAACGAACACGAAAAAGAAATTTCGTTCGTTTAGTTAAATGAACAAACATGAACAAAGGTCCTGAAGAAACCCTAGATCAACTAGATCGGAATCTAAGTAGATCTATGGAATGGGCTCTGCATAAAGGGATTAATCCTTCGTTAGGTTTCACGATGATGAATGTAACAATACTCCAACTGATCCTGCAAAACAGAACACCGTTAGCTCGCCACGGGGAGAAGGGGGGTTCTCTCCGTGACCAACCTCCGGCGTGAGAATAAGTGAAGGTAGTCGGAAGTAAAGTATAGTAAGAGAGAGAGTAGTTGAGAGTGAATACCTTCTACTTGAAGTCCGAATTACTTATTTATAGCCAGAGTTTGGGCGCCAAAATGAGAGATGATAAACTTAACGGAATCTTTTGCTATTCTGTCAAATTGGTGACAATCCGTTAATGCACACGGATCGCGAGCTCATCAACGGTTAGGGAGATGCCACGTGTCATCATGAGATCACTACTTTTTTATGGAAGTGAGCATGCCATCATCGTGATCTTTCTTAGTCGTCCAGATGCTGCCATGTGGCAATTGGTTGTAATCGAAAATATGCTTTGCACGATTGGGTAATAGTGGCTTCTAGAAGATTTCACAACTGTTACCCACCTGTTGCTTGCCACTGTTCATTCTGTTACAACAGAAAGATTCCTTTGCCTCTGCACCAATTCAAGGTTTTGCTAAGGGAAGTTCCTCAGGATTAACTGTTTCTTTGCGCAGAGGCGCAAGTTAGTTAACTGATCTTCTTCCCTCTTCCTGCTGCTTGGCGCAACGTTTTGGGTGAACACTTGCCTTGATATAAATATCGGCGCAAGGTTTCCATATAAAGTATTATCCAAGGAGTTTGATCAAGGTTAACTTTGAATCTTGCGCGAGCCCGCGCAAGGTGGTTAAGTGATCTTTTTCCTTCCTTGGTACTTGGCGCAGGGTTTCAGTGACTTTCCTTGGGGGAGAGGCTTGCGCAAGATCTTCTTATAAGTTAATAGTGGGTATGGTTCCCTTGATTGGCGCAAGGCTTTTGGGACCATACCCCTTCAAGTCCCCCCAGTCCAGTGTTGCTCCTATGTGAAAGAAAAGAGTAGGTGGAGCACTGGACTTAATAAAAATATGTTGCGCTTTATGTGTTGGTTGTTTTGTTGCTTTATGCTTTTTGTTGCGTGTCACGAGTGATCTTTTATGGAAAATATTTGGAATTCCTTGGACACATGTCACTCAATGTAGTTGGTGAACACGCACGTTCTTGAGACGTGGTGGTATTGTTGACAGGTGTGAACAGTACTGTCTTACAACATTTAATGATAATTCGACGACACTCGCGCGCGTGGGGCGATTACTGTTCCCCACTTGCTCCTGCAGTTACATGGGAATATTTGACTGTCACAAAAGTCGTACAGTCATATCTCGCATTAATTCGATTAGTATATAAGGGGAATGTCGCTCCATTTGCTTCTTCACCAGTTGATATTCTAGTGAGAGAAAATCTTTATCCTTCATATTTTCCGGCGACTGTGGGATTCCGATCATCTTCTTCTTAAATCCCTTTTTTCAAGAGTTCTTTTCTGCAAGGTTTCTATGGCGACTGGATCTAGCTCTGGGAGAGTTGAGGCACCAGCGACGTCCATACTTCCACCGTTGAAGTGGAAGAGAGAGCAATTTGATGCTTTGATCAATGATTTTTTATTTGCCAAGTCTTGGGGGTCATTCTACCCTAAGGAGAGTTCGACGGCGGCAGATGCTCCGGCCGGCTACATCACGTTCTACGATTATTTTGCCGAGGGCAACTTTAGACTTCCGGTGACCCACTTCATGTTGGAGATCCTTGATTACTACAAATTCCATATTTTCCAGTTGAATCCCATGGGAATGGTTAGAATAGGCACTTCGAATTCGTTTGCCGGTCGATACAGATTATTCCGATGGTCGAGAAGTTTCGTGTATTTTATCAGCTCCATTGTTCCTTAGGCTTTTATTCTTTCCAACAACGCGTGCAGGCCAAGCGGTTGTTGGTGACGCCGCCCAAATCCTACCATGACTGGAAGCAGAAATTTTTCTATGTTAAGGCGGCGGTGATCCCAACTGTGATGACGTTCAGGGCTGCGGAGGATATAGAGTTGGAAACATTGGCCATTCCGACCAACGAAGTGTGGTATCAAAACATAAAAGATATCCCCAATATTATATTGCCGGAGAGGGCTTTAATTGCTGCAGGGATGAGCATCTTATGGAAGAAAAAAAGACGAGAAAAGCCGGTGTATACCGAGGATGGAGTTGGTAAGTAACTTCTCAATTTTTAGAACTATTGTCCTCAATTGTTGCATGTTGGTGAATTCAGTTGTTTGCTTTGTTCAACAGTTGCGCCTTTATACTTGATCTCTTTTAAGAGAGGCAATGGTAAGATGGCTGTGGCGCCTCTGGAGGAGAATGAAGAACCTTGGTTTGATCAAATATTGGGGAATTTTGAAATCCCTAAGAAAGAAGATATGAACAACAGCCCACTGCCACCACTGGTAAGTCACATCGCGTAAAGCCTGAGTTAGTTATTGCAATATTACTTGTAAGTATCAACCTTTTAAGTAATATTGCAATGTAACTTATGGCGCAATGTTTTCTTTCCATTAATGATTATGTAGGTGATTTGATAAACTTGGGCGTAGGCCCTGAATCGAAGAAGAAGAAAAAGCCAACTGCTGCTGCTGCTACTACTGTGCCAACCTCCACCAAGCCCGACCAGAAAAGTAAGCCTTTTGCTGCTACTAAGGCTGAGGGCAAGAAAGGTACGCGTCTCGTATCTGATTCTTGGTGTGATTATGTGGTGGTGTCAGATTACTAGAGGGTCTTGCCATGTAGGTTTGAGGAAACCAAAACCAGAACCCATATCCTCTCTTCCTGCTTCGAACCCATATGATCCTTTGGAGATCCCTTCAAGTCCTGAAGAGGCGTTCAAGCGCACTTCCAAGAAGAGAAAAGAGTCTGAGACTTTACCACCGTCTCCGCCGAAAAAGGTTACGCGGCCGCGCATAGGAAAGAAAGGCAATCTAGAAGCCTTTGCGAAGAAATTTTCTCCTGGTATGTCTTCCTCGTTGCATACTTTTGTAGTAATAGTCGCGCGATATCTTGTTTTGAAACTTATGTCTGTTTTTAACACACGCTTTTACTTGTGCAGAGAAACTTGTAAAGGCTGCACGCGGTATCATCCTCTTCTATACCGTCGCCGCGCAGGCATGAGAGCACTGAAGGTGAAGATGGTGGACCTTGTGAGAATCCTTGCTGGGAGTAGGTCTAAAGATAAACTGCCTCAGATGTTGCGAAGAATCCTGCTGGCGAGCAGGTTAAAGATACTGCTTCAGATGTTGCTGTGAAGGGGTCAGTAGCTGTGGGGCAAGAAAACCATCCACACCTATTGCTGAGCCCTCAACGTTCATTTCTAAGGGCGCTGGCCCTTCAACACAAAGCGAAGGTTTTATGTCTTCTTTTGAAGACTCTGATGAAGAGTCACCGATTCACCCCGAAGAAACGCCTGGGGATTATTACTATAGATCTTATTAAGAGAAACGAGCATCTGAAATCCACCAACCTGTGTGGAAATTGACAAGGTGATGTTTTCACAGATTGGCACTCCTGTAGGGAATGGTATAAGGCATCTTCCCTCCGGCGGAGGTGAAGCACAAGAGGAGAAAAATCATGAGGCTACTTATGAATTTGTATTTGCAAGAGTCTGCCCTTGCCTCTTCCACTATCAACCGAATCGTGCGAGAGTGGCGCAACATGAATAAAGAAAGAGATGATGTGGAGATTGTAAGGCGAAGGCCAAACTTGAAAGGGAGAAGACGTTGAAGATGGTGATAATTTTGAGGCTGCAAAGGCCAAGTTTGATGAAGAGAGAAAGACCGAGGAGTGGTATGCGCTGTCTTGGAAGCGCAAATGTGAGGCCGCTGCTACGCAATATGCTGACGAGCGCGAGCGCTTTGTGGAGGCTTGGATAATAAAGAAAAGATCTCTCTGCGCAACGAAATTGAGAAACTCAAGAAAGAGAAGGTTGATGCGGTTGCGGCAGCATAAGAAGCGCGCTCTCATAGAGAAAGGAGCGAGCAGAATGAGGTAGCACCAAAATGACTCTCCTTCTTAAGAACAAAGAGATTGATGAGCTAACCTCTATGTTATTTGATCAGGGCGACTGCAGGATGAGGTTGATACCTTGAAGAAGGATATTAAGCCTCCATCGAACTGAGAAGTCCTAGTTGATCCGCCGTTTGACTGAAGGCAAACAGAAAATTAATGATATGGAGGTCGCTCGTGCTACCGCAGAGAGCCTGACAGAGTCCTTGATGAACCAGCTTACCTGGTTGAGGGAATATGGGATTGTGGAGGTACTATCCCTTTCTTTTGATATATTCATCTTTGCTGAATTATTATATCTTATATTAACTGTGTTTATTTTGCAGATCGCAAACTCCATCTTGAACTCTACAGAATTAGATGAGAGGGTGGCGGAACTAATGGTGGCAGCCGAACGATGGTCATGCGGAGGGTTATAAGGAGTGCACCCTTCATGTGGCCCATGCGCTGAAACCATGGAACAAGCCGCGCTGCTACGCATGGAACGACACTGTTGCCATCTATACTGCTGCCAAGGAGAGTTATGATCAATTAATATTCCTGTTATGGATCTCGTTGATGTTGCGCTGCAGCATGATGATTTTGTTGATAGGCGAAGGAAATTTTCTCAGAAGCGGAGAAGCAAGAAAGTGCTAAAGATGTAGGGAAATAGAGTTAGATTATGTCCATTTCCGTGGCTGATTGTATACTACTATTCATGTAATGTTGCGCTTGATGCGCAAGTACTTTTTAATGTGACTATAATATATTTAGTTTACAATTTTTGCATGTGACCAATTACTTGTTTAGGATAAATAAATGAACAATAAGTAACTTCATGTGTGAGCGCAAGCATTGTATCGTCTTGTGGCTCATGAGTATGTGTTTTTGTTTATCCAAAGGAATTGCATGCATTTGTAACAAATATAAAAGAGTGTAAGTAGCGACAGAAAGTATGTTATTCATTGATAATGCGTAAAGCTACAATCTGTCACTAAGATTACAAATGAAAACTGATGTAAGCAGGCTCATATAAGGCCAGGGCTTATGAGCGCTGAGATTACATGTAACATCTGCGCAACTGCTGGGCGTTCCAGGTCCATGGGACACGGAGCCGTCCAAGCACTTCAATGTGTAAGCTCCTTTGCCCAGGACTTCATGAATTACATAAGGTCCTTCCCATTTGGGTGCCAGTTTTCCTTGCTTTTCAACGTTCGATGCTTCGTTGTCGCGAAGTACAAATCTCCGGGTAAGAAAGTGCATACGGTACCCGTTTGTTGTAATATTTTTCCATTTGAGATTTATACTTTGCTTCGCGTATTGCTGCATTCTCGCGCCTCTCTTCAACCAAATCAAGATCAAGTCGGCGCTGTTCTTCATTATTCTGCTTTTCAAGAGCTATCATTCTGGGTGATGGAAGGCCGATCTTCGCGGGTATTACAGCTTCCGTGCCGTAAACAAGACTAAATGGTGTTTCGCCAGTGCTTGTTTTTGGCATTGTTCGGTGCGCCCAAAGTATACTTGGTAATTCATCAATCCCAGCCACATCGCGCATACCTAAGCGTGCCTTAATGCCTTCCACCAATTGTTTGTTTATGCTTTCTACCTGACGTTTGCCTATGGATGGGCAACAGAGGTAAAAACATGCTCATTTTCATTTCCTGCATCCAGGCTTGCAGTTCTTAGCTTGTGAGATTGGGACCGTTATGGTGATGATTCGTAGCGGTAGGCCAAACGGCAGATGATATTTTCCCATATAAATTTACGAACTACCATTCTGTAGTGGATGCCAATGGCTTCGCCTCTACCCATTTGGTGAAGTAATCGACAGCAACAATAACGAACTTGACTGCGCCCGGCGCATTCGGAAAGGGTCCGATGAGGTCAATCCCCCACTGTTGGAAAGGCCAAGCGGTGGTTATCGGAACCAAAGGATTCTTTGGGCGCAGCGTCTTTGGCACATGCCTCTGACAGGACATACATTTGCGAGAATCTCAACTGCATCAACATACATTCCAGGCCATAATGCCTACATGATTTGGCCACCACCAGCCGTCCGAATGTACGCATAATCCCTCGTGGATTTCTTTATTAAATATTGCGCGTCATGTTTGCTCACACAACGAAGTAAAGGTCCAGAATATGACTTTCGGTATAAGATACCATCTGCCATTTCGTAATTGATTGCCTTACATCGTATTTTCCTTGCTTGGGCTTCGTCTGCTGGAAGCGATCCATGCAGCAGGTACATAATTTAAATTGAAGACATCCAAGATGGATCTCAGATTTCAACCATGCTTACTTGTTTGAGTGGAACCGATGGGTTGCTTAATACTTCAATGCGAACCTCTCTTGCCAAATGTTGAAAACTTGTTGCAGCTAATTTGCTCAAGGCGTCGGCATGTTCATTCTTACTCCGATTTATATGGACAACTTGGAATTGCTTAAACTGAGTGATAAGCGCTTTCGCTTGTTCCAGATAGAGGGCCATGATGTCGCCCTTTGCATCATAAGATCCGATAATTTGTTCAGCAACAAGCTTAGAGTCAACATGAGCTGCTAGGTTCGATGCACCCATTTTAATAGCCAGGCGCAAGCCAGCTAAGAAAGCTTCATATTCTGCTTCATTATTGGTGCTCTTAAACTCGAGCCGAATTGCATAAGTGAATTCTGCACCGTCTGGACTTATCAAACGTAATCCTGCTCCTGCCCATCATTGTTTGATGCGCCGTCAGTGTATAGGATCCATTCTCTACCATCAACATTGGGAACTGGATTTTGAATTGCTTAGCATTCTTCAACCTTATCTGCTGGAATTTCAGCAATGAAGTCGGCTAATACTTGACCTTTGATAGTGGTCTTGGCTTGTAACAGATGTTGTATGCTCCTAATTCGATTGCCCACTTCGTGAGGCGTCTCGATACATCTGGTTTAGATAAGACTTGACCAATATGATAATTTGTCAGGACCGTAATGACGTGTCCTGAAAAATACTGTCTCAGCCTGCGCGAAGCATGAACAAGAGCTAACACTAATTTTTCCATTATAGAGTATCGAGTTTCTGGATCATTTAGCATTTTACTGATGTAATAAATTGGAGACTGAACACCCTCGCGATCCACCATTAATACTGCTCCAACTGCCATTGGAGATGCTGAAAGATAAAGAATCATCGGCTCTTTATTGCGCGGCGCAGTAAGTGTGGGTAATTGAATAAGGCAATCCTTCATTTCTTGAAAAGCTTTCTCCGCTTCGGGAGTTCGTGAAAAGTTTTTACTTTTGACACAATTGCGCAAGGTTCGGATAAATGGGAATGATTTCGCAGCATGATTAGCCAAAAACGATTAAGCGCAACTAATCTCCCGGCCAATCGTTGCATTTCTTTGATGGTGGTGGGAGACGACATCTTTTGGATGGCCTCCACCTTTTCAGGATTGACCTTGAATCCTTCCTTTGTAACCACAAAACCTAGGAATTTTCCTTCTTCCATGCCAAAAGAGCATTTCCCTGGGTTTAACTTCAAATTGACCTTGCACAAGGAATCAAAGGTTCTCTGGATATTTTCTAACATTATTTCTTCTGAATTGCTCATGATGACCAAGTCGTCGATGTAAACTTCTACTGTCTTGCCAATGTCATCGCAAAGACAGTGTCCATTAATCTTTGGTAAGTAGCTCCTGCATTGCGGAGACCAAAGGGCATTTTTGTGTAGCAAAAATTCCTTTTTCCGTGCGAAAAGCTGTTTTGTCTTCGTCCTCTTTTTCATCAGCACTTGATGATATCCTTTGTCAATCTAGGAAACATTTCCAATGGTAAGAAGCTAACGAATCGACTTTCTTGTCTATTGCGGGAAGAGAGTAGCAGTCTTTGGGACACGCTTTATTCAAATCTTTAAAATTAACGCACATGCGCCAGCCGCCATTGTGCTTTTTCACCATTACTGGGTTTGCGACCCAGGTTTGATATTTGACTTCGCGTAGGATCCCAGCTTTCAATAATTCTGCAACTTGCTCATTCATTGCTTCGGTCTTTCCGGATCCAAGGCTGCGCTTTTTCTGAACCACCGGCTGCGCTGTCGGGAAGACGTTTAAGCAATGCTCAGCTATCTTGCGTGGAACCCCTACCATATCTGCAGGAGTCCACGCAAAGGTATCTATATTTCGAAACAACAAGGTCTTAAGTTTTGCGCGACTTGCCATAGAAATCGCAGGACCAAGGATAATTGGTTGCTCGGGATACTTATTGTTCAGTACCCATTTTTCTGGTTCATTTGGTGATGTTGATTTAGCAGCCTTAACAACTGGTTCTTCAATAGACATAATCTCTTTTCGCGCGAAGATGATAGCTACTCCAGTTGGCGTTGGGAAACCACATGCAGCGTGAGGTGCAGATGTGATCATGCTGAAATCTCGTTGCGCTCGTCTTCCTAATAACACGTCGTGACGGGATGTTGCCATGAAGTTCACTTGAATGGTGCGCGAGTGTTTTCCGTCTGAAAGAATCACGGGAAAAACTATTTGTCCAAGAGGGAAGACAGCCTCATTGCAGAATCCAGTTAAGTGGAAGTCAACTGGTTCTAGGCGTGCCTTGTCTTCCGGATCTAACTGTTTAAAGCACTGTTCATATATGATATCATAGAACTTCCCGGATCTATAACATATAGTCGGTCTGGTAATGGCCAAAGATGCCTAAATTACCATTGGTCTTTCTTCCTGAGGCCCACCTGGAACCATAGGAAATATCACTTGTTGCTCTCGCCATTTTTCTCCTCGGAACCTTTGAAAGCTGCGCTTGCGCGACGAGCTCCCTTGGATCATGGCAACTTGTTTCATCTTTTTATTGCTTGGTCCCTCATCACCGCGCATGAGTTGCCTGACCTCTTTTCGAACTGATTGCACCAAGTGTGCCAGCTTACCACTTTTCAAAGCCTTTTCAATTTCTGTGCGCAAACTAATGCAATTGTCTGTTCTATGCCCGTATCTTTGTGGTAATCACAGAAGAGATTTGGATCTTGGCCTTTTTGTTCTTCATGGGCTGAGGTTGTTTGAATTGGTAATTTTCAGTGCTTAAGACTTCCGCAGGAGATTTGGTGAGAGGAGTCCATTGTCGTTCTCTATTCTCATTCTTAATAGCTTTCTGAGTTGTGATTTTGTTAATCTTTCCGCGGGCATCCATTGGAGAGTATGGTGAGTAAGAACTCTGGTTCGAGCCCTTCCAACTCTTTTTAAACTTCCGACCTCATATGCTCAAATCTTCAGGACGATGTTGAGGTAAGGAGGTCTGTTTGAATTAAGGTTGCGCTCGGTCTGCGCATAGACCTTAGCTGCTACCATGAGCTTATCCCAACTTTTCGGTAAACCAGTAGTACCAGAAAGTACCTTAATCATTTCGTCACATCTTACCGCGTACTTGAACTGTGCGCAGATAAGATCTTCGTGTACATCACCGATCTCCAAAACTTCCTTGTTATAACGTGTAATGAAGTCCTCCAAACTCTCATTGTCTCTTCGCCAAATATTCATTACATCGGACGAATCTCTAACATAACGACGTTGCTGACTGAAATGAGTAAGGAATTTTTCCTTGAGATCATTCCATGAAGAGAGCTTACCTGTTGGTAAGTTGTCGAACCAGGGTCGCGCAGCTCCGGTTAACGTTTGGACGAACAGATGGCACCACATAGGTAAGGTCCATCCTCCAATAAGTCATGCACCAGTAAATAAACGCATGTGATCATCTGGATCTGACAATCCATTAAACTTTCCAACGTTTGATGGCAATTTTGGTCGTTCTAGCTGGGCTAGAGCGATTTCCTTCACGAATTTTGATTGTTCTGCCGCTTCAGCAGGTCGGTAAATCAAGTTGTAATCATGCTCCGCCTCGGGATTATACACTGCTCGGATTCGAGGTTTGTAACTGGCATGATCTGCAGATAAACGATTGAAGACACTTGCACTATCTCCTTTTTCATAAGTCTTATCATACTCATCGTGTTGGGTGTCCCGCTTCTGTGACGATCGCGAGCCCAAACGTGAGTGAACTGAAGGCCGTCGCTGGACATTCTCCTTCTGATGTCTGTTACCAGAATGAATAGAATCATTTCTGGTTTTAGAATACATCTCAGTTTCATGCACAGATACATGCGAAGGTGCACGATCTTGGTTCTGAGTTCCGTAACTCAATGCTCGGGGCGCAGGCGAAGCACGGCCTGCGGTGCACCAACCGGAGCTTGAAAAGCTGGAGTTCCGGTTTAAGAACATAACTGAGCATACATGGCGTTTAGAGCAGTTTGAGACTTAATCAACCATGATAATGGATTCCTCCAGGTGGGAGGATTGCTGCAACGTCAATATGAGGAGCCGCCGGTGTTACTGGAATGCTCGCATGATCAGGATCATACGGCATCTCAGCTTCACCGGACGAATCCTCAACGATTTGTCCGTCGACCTGAAGAGCTCCGCCGTCGCGACGGATCTCGGATCAAGGACCTGGAAATCACGGTCCATCAGCCATGAAGCTGTAGACCTGGGTGAAACAGAACGAAAGATGAGAAAATAAAAGAAAGTCGGTGGGCGCCAATGAAGAAACCCTAGATCAACTAGATCGGAATCTAAGTAGATCTATGGAATGGGCTCTGCATAAAGGCATTAATCCTTCGTTTGGTTTCACGATGATGAATGTAACAGTACTCCAACTGATCCTACAAAACAGAACACCGTTAGCTCGCCACGGGGAGAAGGGGGTTCTCTCCGTGACCACCCTCCGGCGTGAGAATAAGTGCAGGTAGTCGGAAGTAAAGCATAATAAGATAGAGAGTAGTTGAGAGTGAATACCTTCTACTTGAAGTCCGAATTACTTATTTATAGCCAGAGTTTGGGCGCCAAAATGAGAGATGATAAACTTAACGGAATCTTTGCTATTCCGTCAAGTTGGTGACAATCCGTTAATGCACACGGATCGCGAGCTCATCAACGGTTAGGGAGATGCCACGTGTCATCATAAGATCACTATTTTTTTATGGAAGTGAGCATGCCATCATCGTGATCTTTCTTAGTCGTCTAGATGCTGCCATGTGGCAATTGGTTGTAACCAAAAGATGCTTTGCACGATTGGGTAATAGTGGCTCTAGAAGATTTCATAGCTGTTACCCACCTGTTGCTTGCCACGTGTTCATTCTGTTACAACAGAAAGATTCTCTTTGTCTATGCACCAATTCAAGGTTTCGCTAAGGAAAGTTCCTCAGGATTAACTGTTTCTTTGCGCGAGAGGCGCAAGTTAGTTAACTGATCTTCTTCCCTCTTCCTGCTGCTTGGCGCCACGTTTTGGTGTGAACACTTGCCTTGATATAAATATCGGCGCAAGGTTTCCATATAAAGTATTATCGAAGGAGTTTGATCAAGGTTAATTTTGAACCTTGCGCGAGCCCGCGCAAGGTGGTTAAGTGATCTTTTTTCCTTCCTTGGATACTTGGCGCATGGTTTCAGTGACTTTCCTTGGTGGAGAGGCTTGCGCAAGATCTTCTTAGAAGTTAATAGTGGGTATGGTTTCCTTGACTTTCCTTGTTCGTTTGTTTATGTCGTGAACGTTTGGTAACGTGTTCGTTTGTGTTCGATAGTTCATCAGTGTTTTTAGTTTTTATATTTACTTAAATACTCAAAATTCCGATAAATTAAATATATAATAATTGTTAGTGTATTATATATTTTGTTCATGAACGATGTTTGTGTTTGTTTGTTTCTATTTGTGTTCATGAACATTAGTTTGTGCTTATTTGTGTTCGTCAACGTTCGTTTTTGTCCGTTGTCTAAAATTAACAAATAAGCACAAACGAACACGTACAAGTTCATTTTCTTAACAAACGAACACGAACATAAAATCTTGTTCGATGAGTGTTCGTGAACGGTTCGCGAACACATATATTTCTTAACAAACGGACACGAACAAGGTCTTGTTCGTGTTCGTTCGATTCGTTTTACAACCCATATAAAACCGATTGCATCCCTTTCGTGTGATGTGTTCGGCCAATAGGGAACAAGTTTTGATTTTTTTTTTCAGTTAAGAGCATGCTTTGTACTTGTACAAATGCTTTTGAATAAACAATGGGTTGGCCATGGCCAATTTTTGTTTGCCCAACATATTCATTTTCCTTATTGTTCCATGTCCAGCTATATGGAATAAAGGAAAAGGGGCAGAGAGAAAGCTACAAAAGAAAGTCATACTATATTGAATGTAGAGATCTATCTTGGATATGAGAGTATGGGAATACCATAATTTTTGCAACATTCTTATTATGACTTCACTTTATACTTTTTTTTTCAAAGAACGAGGAAAAGGAGAGGCTGAAAATATTCAAGATTATACGGGTCAAATAGAAAAAAAAATGGTAATAAGAAGGTTAACAAGTTGTTACTTGCACATTAGTCGAGAAGTCATTTTGGATATAGCTCCGAGCAGGGTGAGTTTACATGTAAGATTCTTTGTTGTTAAAAAAAAGAAAATACCAATGAAAGTCATGAAATTATTTATTTCCAACGAAAGTCATGAAATTTATTTATCAATGTTGATATTGTGAGTGGATTTAATCATGGTTTACGTGAATAAGCGGCTATTGAAAACATAAATAAAATGGAAAGAGTGTTGACATTCAATGAGCATTTTTATTCACAAAACACCATACCCATTTTTATTCATAACATCAACATAGCAATCCAAAGCAAATAAGTACAAGTCATGGATCAAATTATTCAAACCAATAACACAACACACAAACTTTTGATCCAACATCATCACTCAATAACTCGACATGCTCTAATCAGTGATGAACCGAGGGATGACGGAGTAACCCTTTCGACCAAATACCTTCTTCTCACCAACATCCATAGGTGCCATAGCGGGTACGGGTTCTGATGCTAAACCATTCTCACCAATGCAACATGTAATCACATGACCTTCACAACATGCAATGCCTTCACCTCCACCGTCGTAGTCCCCAAAAACAAAAGCATAAGACAGATAACGAGCGCCCCCATTTGCTTGTTACCGACAACCATGTTGGTCTTCTTCTTGATCTTTATTTGGACACTTTGTGTTTTTATATATTGCACATTATGAAAATATGTGTGTATATATATACATGCATGCATGTATAGGATAAATTTAAGCATTGGTGTTGTAGTAGCTAATTATCAAATTTGTAGAATACTATGTGCATTGATTTGTCCAACATGTCTTGTACTTTTTGTGGTAACATTTTGAATGTGTCGTGTTTCTACATAACCGGCTTCAAGATGATTCCATATACCAAGGATGCAATCGGTTTGGGTGTTTTCATATGTCAACATACGTCACTACTATATACACACAATTGAGTAGTGTGAGGTTCATTGGGGAACACTAAAAAAGTAGGGAACAGTACTCAAACGGACTTTGATTGGACTCATTCTAGCGGCGTTGGAACCGGCTCATCGAACCCAAACTATGATCTCTTAACCCTAAATCCTTACAGTGGTACCCGAGGAAAATCCACAGTCATCTTAACTCGTCTTTCACTCTCCTGTGTCTATTATCAAATTTCGGGACAAAATTTCTTTCAACTTGGGGATGATGTGACAACCCGTAACTTTGATGTAAAAACCGTTTGTTTCACTTTTATAAATCAAATCGAACGCTTTTATTATTTGATGAACTAATTATTGTATTCGTATCACGTTGAATCAACCCGAACCGTTTGAACCAAAACACTAGTCCGTGTGTCGATCCAACCCACTCGCGTAGCTCGAAACTAATGAGGCCCCAACCTTAGCATGAATATTATACGTTTACATTATTTAATTAATTAATCATTTTTATTAGCAAGTTAATGATTCATTGCAATTAGTTGGTTGTAAAACTAAAACAAAAAGAAAATAATAAGGTTTATAAAGTATGCAAAAAAAAAAACGTTGCCATTTGTGTTGGATGGGTGAGGCTCACACCCACTCACTTATTTCTTTTGGCCTAGCAAGCCTTCCTGTTTACGGCTCTTTGGCCCTTGGGACAAGCCTTTTTGGCTCACAAAAGGGGAACCGCCCCAACTTCTATTGGTGTCTTGATATTACGTGCATGTGTGTGCAAGTAATCTAATAACCCTAACAAACAACTCCTGCTCCCTCTCTTCTCCCCTTAGGCGACCAACACCAAGCAAGAATTCCAAGCTTTTTGGTTCCAAGTTCAAGCAACCCATCCATCACTCCTTCTAAGCTCGGTAACATGTTTAAATCATTATTATAAGCATGCTAATCGCTTGTGTACATGGCTGTGTTTATATTTATTATTAATTGTCGTGATGTTTGGGACGTTAACCAGTGGATATGGATTCATAAAAATCAAGTATGACGATTTGTGTTTTTTTTCCTCATATGTGTGTATTATATGTGGGATTGGAAGGGTTGTCATAATCGGGTCGAGTCTTGATGGGTGATATTTGATAGGATTGTGTTATACATGTTCTAAATCGCGATAAATATATATGTAGATCATGTTTGGTCGGAGATTTATCCAATGTGTTGCATACCCACTAGGGTGTTGATTTGTATAAGATCATGGTAGGAATAATGGAAAAACTTGATTGATTCTTGATGCATACGTGAGTACAATCTGAGATAAATGATGATTATCTGCTGTAAGTAAACATTATGGTCATTGGGTGAGTTAGTTGTTCGGTTGGGATGATCGGGTAACGAAAACAGATTCTGCCCGACAGTTACAGCCGACTTTAACCGGCTGTAACCGGTCAAATTTTATTAAAAACTGATTTTTCTTGAGTCTATGATGAAGTTCCAGAAATAGCTTTCAAACACAACTTGAATCGCATTTTTTCGACGTCGTTTGATATTTTAAATGATTTATTTCGTGTCAAAGGTCCAGGCTGTGTTTTTCGTCAGAATTTTCAGCCCATTACGAGAGTTAAAACTCAATTTAGGAATTGATTTATGATCTGAAATTTTTACTGTAAGTACTTTTAGGTGATTCCAAAAATCTCAACTAGAATTACGTCAATCGGGTAACCGAGGATTTTTAGATAATTTTTTCCTGAGCTGCAGCCAGAAAATGATGAATCTGATTGCTACTTAGTAAATGATTTTTTATAAATTTTTGGTAAAGAGTTTGGACACTAAAATTTTAACACAAGTCCAAACCCTCCGGTTGACACGTCCTGTAATTTTTTGGGAATTATCCTGTAAAAACCATTCCGGATAACACTCCGAAAACTGTCCGAAAATGCACTATATTGCTAAATTTTTATTGAAAAGTATTTTAAATCTTTCGTAATACTTGTGTTGTCGCTAAGCGATGTCGTGATAGATGCCTGCATGATAATTAATATTGTATGATAAAATGTGCTAGTGCTAGATACGTGTAGGATTCGTGTTTTCGCGTGAGCGCACACACTAACTCTTAAACGACAATCATGTTAGGACGTGATTGACCGGTTCCACCTCGCGTATTTCTTTCCATTCCTTAATCCGAGCATTCAAAGGTGAGTTCACTACTCTTTCACAGGCATGCGTCCCGGGGGACAAATTACTATTTCTTGGAGGAATCCTTTTTACAACTGTTGTAGTTTAATTTTGATGTTGGTAATAAACTCAACACTATCATTAAAGTCCCTACTTACTACCGACTAGTTGCCTTGGGGGCAACGGAGTATTAGTTGATAGCGCTATTAGGCTTGACAACCTCACACCGTACCTGGGAGGACGGGCGTAAACTAAGGACCTTAAACACATGGCCAATGTTGATAGGCATTGATGAGGGCAAACTAACATACTCACCCGGTATCGAGTTATTAACGACATGTCTTTAAACTAAACACCAACTGGTTTTGTTAAACAAAACTGTGAACTCACCGGCTTAATGCTGATACACTTTTTTTTTCTGCGTGCTTGCAGGTCGTTAGATAATCATTGCTATGGGGAACTTGCAGTCTGAGGAGTTGGAGTGTCATGGGCGTGGTACTGGATTGCAAACATTAATACTTTACGTTTTAAAACATTTTGATTTCAATTGTTGAAATGTTTACTTTGCTTCCGCTAAACCCTTACTATGTTTGAAACGTTTAACTTGAAATTCACTATTCATGTTGGACATGATGACTTGTTTTATATTATTTACTATAGTTCAACATGATTAGTGGCTAGACCTTGGTACGTCACAGCCTCGCGGTAAACTCTGCAAGTGGAAATTTGGGGGTGTACACTTACACCTAAACCCTAAATATATTAGGGTTTAGCTTTAGGGTTAATCATTAGTATTTAGGGTTGAGCCTTTAGGGTTTGCTTTTAGAGTTTATAGTTTAGATTTTACGTGTTAGCTTGGGTTTTTGACCTTACTGTTGAGCTTTAGGGTTTAGGGGTTAGGATTTAGGGTTAAGAAATCCTAGTTAGGGTTCGACAAGCCGGTTCCAACGCCGCTGCAATGAGTCCAGTCGGAGTTCATTTGAGTCGGTTCCCCACTGTTCCTCACTTTTTTAGTGTTCCTCAATGAACCCTCCCCTAAACGAGTATTATTACCGACGGTAATTCATCGGTGGAGAATATGCATAGGTAGTAGCGACGTATCCTGCTAAAGTATAAACAAAAATGAAAATTTTTAAAACGTCTTAGTTATGACATGGGAATAGGCGTTCGTATCTGTCGCCTAAAATTATAGTTAGTGATCCCATGAAAATATTGTTGGTAATATATTGCTAAATGCATTATTTACGCCTTGTTTTACCCAGGTATCTGTACTAAGCTAAGGGTGTCAATTGTGTCAAGGGGGGGTTGAATTCTTCAACCCTAACCCAACCATATGCTTTTGTGTGTCGTGTTAAACCCATTTAAAATTATGTCGTGTTTCGTGTCAACATTTTAATGTTTGTTTATAAATATGAGTAATAATTATTGACTTTCTAACAATTTAAATAATCAATCACTTTGACTTAGATGAACCTTTTTGTAATTGTGTTATTTAATTAATTGTTTATTTTTGTCTCTTATTCCAAGTTTTAAACTTGGGTTTGTATATTTAGCTCCATCTTAGAAAAAGCAAATAGAATAATTGGAGAACAGTAGTTAACTTATAAATAAATAATGTTGGAAATGACGAGTTGATAAAAGGAATAAGAATAGAAAATTAGATGTAGTTTTAATTGTCAACACTTTTCATCTCTAATTTTGTATATAGACACTTTTAAAAACCCTTAATTGGGTTAACACTTAACAAGTTAACACTTTATTAAATGGGTAGTGTTCGGGTTGACCTGTTTAATAAAACGGACTGTGTCGATCAACTTAAAACCTTTTTTTTCGTGTCGTGAAAAGAATTATAGATATCACCAATGGAGCATATATATCACCCCAATTAAGACCACTTCCTCACAATCATAAAGGGATGGTGATAGAATCTAAATATTAGAGCATTCACATTGCCATCTCTCATCCCTCATTCGCATTCACATCCCCATATTTTTCAGGGAAAATAAACTAATCCCTTGAATTTGTTCTTCATTCATCTCCCATTCCTCACATTTTTTTAATATCTTTTAAGGGTAATAAAAAAAGAATAAAAAGGTATTACTTAATTGAACTAAGACAAATATAAGGAATAAGATACAGGAGGTTTTAAAAAGTGAGAAACAAAAAGGAAAATTAGACTTTTAGATAGATTATATGGTTGGGGATGAGGGGATGGGGATGGGATGTAAATATGTAAAGCATCTAGGAAAATTATAAAATGTTGATATAGAGTAGTATATGGATGATAAAGGTTGTATGTTGTAATGTTCTAATATGGAGATCAATATATATTATATATGGTACCAGGTTACAACCTCGTGTATTACATGGGTTGACAAATATAATGTTATATAATTAATTATAAAAAATTATGTTTTAAAATACATATCTATTGCACGGTTTAATAAACCCGTTTTTATACTAACAAAGTCAAATATAATATTATATAATTTGTTAACATATACAATCGTCAAGATATGTATTTAAAAAATGAACATTGACGTGATAGTTATAAATTTTGTTAAGTAAATTTCTAAAACATTATTTCTTTCAACTGAGTATTAACTTTGATTTTGCAATTTCAAGCTATGCTCTCTGACGTTTTGCAATAGGTTTTTTCAGTCGACAACTTTGCTGATCTTAATCGTTTCCCTTCCACTTCGATCATATGTTTCACAATTTTGTCACACCTCAATCCTAAAAATTCTGCATAACACATTATGCTATTTTCATCCTAGAATTGATTGATTTTACTTCAATTGTTTGATCTAAATGCATGTGCTTATTGCAATTTAATATGTTAAACTGATTGATCATATTATTGTTTTTTAACGGCTAGCAAAACAACTATTTTTTTATTAATGGTATTTCAAGTGTCGATTACACATGATCATCGAAACTCAATAATCATAAGAAACATGATTAATTGATTGTGCCAAACTATAGCGAGTATCATTATTGTAAAAAAGATACAAACTGCAATGGTAGGCAAGATGTTAGGAGATTCTTAAAAAAAAAAGATGTGAAAGCGGTAAAGGGATTAGTAGGAAAAAATATGCAAGTTTAATTTTAAATCAATGAAAAACTAATCATATATGTAAGATACTAGTTTAAGAACTTGTGAATTTCACGGGTTGCTAAAAGAAAATATCTTCATTAATACCATTGACATTAAATATTATCATTTTATACACGGTAAAAGACAACCGAATAGATTAGATTACGACGACAAATTGAAATACATGAATATGCGACGATCATAATTCGTTGAAAATCTCTTTATAAACCACATTGGTTGTTTTATCTGTAGGTTTAAATACCGGTACCGTACCATACATTTTTGGTACCGGTATCCATATTTGACGAATTTATGTACAGATACCGTGCTCATCCATAATTATATATATATATATGTCAACCTATAAAAGTATTGTCCCCTAAGAGTTGTATTCCAAGGTATTGATCTATATAATTAAATTCAAATTGTTATCATGATTTTTTATTTCTAGAAGAATGAGTAAAATACAATGGAGATAATTCTATTTGAATAAATGGATAACTCCATTTAGACGATAACTATTATAAATATAAATATACTTTACAATAAAGAAAAAGGTTTAAATTTAGTGATAAAGAAATAAGTTTATAAAAAGCATCAAATTAAATTTAAATAAATGAAAAACCAATCATATATGTAAGTTAGACATGTAATATGTACATACGATCTTTTTGCACGATAATGAAATTTAAATTGTTATCAAGATTTATAACTTTCAAAAGAATGAGTAAAACAGATTAGAGATAAATAAAATGGATAACTTCGATAACTCCATTTGTAATTTGTTTACATTATAATTAACTAGCTTATAACCCCGTGTTTTACACGGGTTGCATAAATTAAATGTTATTATATAATAAGTAATATAGTTTTATATTTAAAATACTTAATATATTGCACGGATTAAACAAATATAATGTAATCTGCTGACATGAATTTGATATACTATTTACTTATTAAAATTAATTTATTTTTTATCTATTATTAGGTTAGAAACATGTATATTACACATGGTAGGACCAATGAAATATTTGATAATTATTAATAAGCGAAAAAAATAAAAGTAATAATAAATAAGTAAGATAGATCCGTGATGTGATTTAATATTATTTTCTTTTTCTGCATTATATTAAATATTAAATAAATGTTAAAAGAATAATTTAACTAAATTTAATTTAAAAGAAATTTAAAATTTGTATATTTCTCTCTTACGGAGATAGAGAAAATACAAATTATATATTATTATTAATTCAAAGTTTGATAAAAAAATATTATCCTTATCTAGTTAAACTATTTTTTAATAGGAACTTAATCTATCTCCTATGGAGAAGGAGAAATACAAAATACATATATTATTATTAATTCAAAGTTTGATAAAAAATTTATAATCCTTATCTAATTAAACTATTTTTTAATAGGAACTTAATCTATCTCCTACGGAGAAGGAGAAATACAAAATAATTTACATTATAATAAATTGCGATATCTCTAGTTAGGCGGGAAAACACATTGAAGAGCTCTTAATTTATTGACATGTGTCCCTTATAAGGTTTCTTTTATTATAGATATAGATATAGATAAGTAGTTGTAATGTTCTAACATGGAGATCAATTTCATTAATATGCCAAAATAACAAATTAAGTATGGTACTAATTTAAGTATCCATTTGTTATACGGGTAACCTAATAATAAAATATATTATTTAACAGGGTTAACATAAACTTTTTAATGAAAGAAGCGTTTCATTACTTACGAATATAATTACAATGAACAATTAATGCAACCAATGTGCAAAAATTGTTTAATGGTAATACTACTTATTTATGACAAAATTCACCTATGAAACTCTTATAAAATGGTTGAAACTTATAATAATACATATCGTTGGATAATGGTTCATAACCACTCAACATTAATCGAGCAAGATATGTATAAATGTGTAGATTATTTAGTTAATGTTTTTACACAACTTAAAGTTAAAGTTTAAAATAAACACGCAGGTACAACAAAGATGCTAGTAAGCACGTTGCAGTGGGATGCAACAAAGATGTGTCCGGTATCGGTTTAATAAATAATTTGATATTGGTGTAATTTTCGAAGTTGGTTAAGTTTGTACTTTTGTATGCTATTTGAATGGAATTAAGAGGATAACGTGTGAATTATAGCTAAAGCACACTTAACTATTGTTGCACAAATTCACCAACAATCTGCCTTTATCCCATCAAATTTTGGTTTCAAACAAAACCTTTATCCGCTACAACACATAACAGTGCCTTGACCGCGATCAAAAAGTTTAAGTAGCTTGAGCCAAGCACACAATGTATAACAAATGGATCATTAACAAAAGTCTGGGTCACAAACTCGACAAACATACAATTTTTATCCATAAACTCAAAATCATTCAAGTCAAATGAGTTACGTTAACGATATAAACATGTGACAAAATTTGTTTCAAGTAAATCCAACCCGCACATAGAATCCACACCTAAATTCACAAAGAAACACATCTCAATGTTTACCACACATTGAAGCTTCATTAAAAAAAGGAAAATTGAAGCTACATCAACATGTCATACTATACACATTCCAATTCCAAGCTTGATGCAACTTTTTATTCAAGAAAAAAAAACTGGACATACTTAAATCAGGATCAAAGCTGCCTCTGTAAGGTCATCTTCTGCAGCAAATTAAATAAATCAAGTTTTAAGATGTGTTTGAAGGCATGACTAAAAAGAGCATAACAAATTTACCTAATTTTCACAACCAGCAAGCATTTGATCTTTTATATTTAGAGTTTCTGTAAAATCGGGTACCTTTCTTAGGTTAGAAACAAATTGATGTAAATCGATGTACCAATCTCTTAGGTGCTGAATAAAGGTAAGCTAAAGAATTGAATGAACTATAAATGAATATGATTCTTACAAATGTGTGTTGAACAAACATAAGATTGAGATTGATAGGCGATAATGCTTTGAAGCAAGAAGATTTTTGCTCGCCGAATGCCCTTGCTGGCTGTTTCATAAAAAATCATCTAAACAGTGCTGCATTCTTGTGTATCATCGTATCCTTCATTGCCTTTGTACCGCTTCAGTTTCCTTGCGCCATGCACTGATTTTGTTCCCTGATTTAAAAAAAGCCAAATCCGCTTTTCTAAGACTTTTTCAGTAATTTAAAAAATATAAAGTTACAATTTTTTTTTTGTTGTAAATTGTAAATTAGAAGCCTGAAGTTTACGGGAGCTGCTATAGCATTCTTCAAGTAGGCGCACCAGTTAGATAGTTATAAACTGCATACCGTTTTTGGAGAAAGTTAAAGTTTCACTACTAACATTTAATGATAAAAAACATAATGAAAATTTACCTAAGGGTTGACTAAACGCACCCCTTTTTTTATTAGTTATACTCTCTTTCTAAAAGTACAGTTTGAAAGTTGTTAAATTTCACCCCTCTATACAATTCAAATATTGTTTTTGAAGACACTTTTCCTAACTAGTACTTTATTATGTTTGTATAAAGCATTTATTACAAATTAACAAAAAAAATATATTTTAAACAATAAAAAGTTTCAGTACCTTTTTTGAAAAACAGTTCATTTTATATTTTTTTCTTTATTTTGTATTTAGTTCTCTCATCTTTCTATTTTTTTTATTATTATTATATTAATATTATTATTAAAATGTTTTTATATTATAATTAACAAGCTTTTATTTATTAAAAGTAATAAAATGCAAACAGAAAATAAAAAGTTAGCTAGCACATTAGGTAGTAAAATAATTTGATCAAAGCATGTAATATCAATTAATAATCGATATAAGTTGAAATATTATTGTGAGGGTATGTTATTGACTAATCAAAATCATTATCTACAAATTGACAGTGGTGATTCTTAAATATATTTCTCTTCTTTTTTAACTCCAGAAACTATATTAAGTTGGTTGGCTTTAAAGCTTCATTTAAATTTTTGTGTATTATTGTTTATACAAACTGAATTCGAATATCCCCACTTCAAGTCGTTATGAACAAAAAGAATCCCACTTCAAAATTAAAATAACTCGCTTCAGTTTATAACGTCAGAAAATGATTTTTTAAATAAATTAACGTTTTAAAAACAAATACTAGTAATAGTAATAATTAAATATCACAAAATGATTAAAAAACAAAAACAAAAAGGTTTGTGTTGAAAGTATAACATATAAATATATCAAATATAACATGCATGTTATTAGTTTTTATTTAGTTATATCTTAACACTTACACACTTTTATTATGTTTATTGTGCATACCGGGCTGCTAAGGAACTGGGCTTATAAAGCAGGAATGGGCTAAAGTCAAGACTATGGGCTGAAGTAGGAATGGGCTAAAGTCAAGATTATGGGCTGCTGCGGATTAAAAGAAGACTAAAGATTCATGAGCCCGGTCTGGTTAAGTGTGTTGAGCGTTGGATGGTTATTTAAGTGCTCTTATCTCACAGATGAGATAGACACCGTTCTTGATATTTCCTGTATTCTCTGTTTCTCTCTCTTAGGGTTTCTAGTTGGTTTATTGTGTCTGAATCAGATCTTGTATTAAGATCTTGTTTTATCAGACTTGGCATCTAGAGAGTTGCAGATCATCGTGTTGATGATCTGCGTATGAGAAGTTCTCGAGAGTCATTTGGTTTCTTGTTCAGTTGTTTCCTTGTCTGTTAAAATTTCTGTGAATAATAAGTTGTTGAGTTTAGATCCATGCGTTTTGACATGGTATCAGAGCCATGTTAGCTCTTTAATGTACTACTTCCGTTGTTCGTTTGATTGTGATTTTCCGTTCTAGGGTTTTTTCATAAAATTTGGGGCTTATTATCGTCATGGGGTTGTATACTCAGATCTGTGTCAAATCTGAACAGATCATTGAAGATTTGGAGGATCCTTGGAGTTTGGGTAGTTCTTGTGATCTGCTGGTTCCAGATCTATTATCTTGGGTTAGATCTCTAGTTGAAGAAGGTTGTTCTGAGTCGTGGTAGACAAAGTGTTGCCGGCTGGATCTGGTGAAATAGTTGTCAGTCTTGACAACATTGAGGCTGAGTATTTCTTGGAAGGAGCATCTTGGAAGTTTTGCTCTGGTTAGGGTTCAATCCTTGAAGATTGTAAAATCCTAACCAGATTTGGAGAAACCCTAACTTAGGTTTAATTTCTTGGTGAGATCGTTCCTTGATTTACTTTCTGTTTTAAATTTGTGCATTTAGGCATTCTTGTTGCCGGACTAGTCGGGCCGGTTTTGTGATTTGGGGACACAGAGAGGGTACACTATGTTGCAATGATATTCTGTTTTGTGTGTTCTCTGTGTTGTTATTTACTAGTGGTAATTCCTGGTGAGTTTAGTATACAACTTCTGTGCAAAGGCCTGGGTAGGCACCATAGAGTGACAAACCTACTATCTGGTCCCTGGCACGGTTTCGCAATGTAGGATTGTTTATCTGGTTTTTTTACTGCTGTATTGTGATTGTTTTTTTATATTTGTTGTTCTTCTTTGTGTTAGTATAATGGCTGATCTTTTGAATTTGTTTGGTGAAACTTTAATTAGTAAGTTAGAACTTGATAACCTATTGTACTTACATGCTAGTGACTCCACAAATCTAACTATTGTAAATTTGAAATTAAAAGGAACTGAAAATTATACCGTTTGGGCTAATGCTATGACTTTAGCTTTGAGAGTTAAGAATAAAATTGGTTTTATAGATGAAACTTCTGTAAAACCTAATGATAATGAAATTCTTCAAACTCAATGGGAAAGGTGTAATTTGGTTGTTTTGACTTGGATTTTGAATTCAGTTTCTGAGGAGCTTTATTTGGGTCATGTATATTCCAAATCTGCCGCTGAGGTTTGGAAAGAGTTAAGGGACACTTATGACAAAGTTGATGGGTCAGTCGTTTTTTATTTACATCAAAGAATTAATTCATTTTCTCAAAATGGTTTGTCAGTTGCTGAATACTATCACAAATTAAATATCATGTGGAGACAGTTGGATCAAATCTTGCAAATACATGTGTGTACTTTTGATGTTTCTAATCAGTTTAACAACTTTAATCACTTGATTAAACTCATGTAGTTTCATATGGGTCTAGATAATGTGTGTCAACCTGTTAGAACTAGTTTGCTTATTAGGGAACCTCTTCCTACTGTGACAGAGGCTTTCTCTATAGTATCTAGGGAAGAGTCTCATAGGAACTCAAATGTTTTTGTCTCAAAGGAACAGAATGTAGGTTATTTGTCTAAGATTAGTCCTATGACTAATAATAAGAAAAAAGTTGTTAAAAACACAAATCAAAACACTAAATTTACTCATTGTAATAAATTGGGTCATTCGGTTGAAAAATGTTTAAGCTTATTAGGTATCCTCCCTGAATGAAGTCTAAGTCTGGCCAAGGATTTAAGAAACAAGTTGTTAGTAA